>JAMRYI010001637.1:0-16720 GCA_029231635.1 Ditylenchus weischeri
GCAATGCTAAACTTAAAAGAATGACCATGAAAAAAGTTGTTTCGGCGACTACTTTGATTATCACAAAATCATATTTTCGACTATGTAGTCGTCAAAACAATTTATTTCATGCTCTGACGAACCAATCTCGCACGTGTTTTTGACGCAGATTTTCTACAAGCACGTTACAAATGTGTGTGGTAAGGGTGTGTGGTAAACGGGATAAGTACCTAAAAAAATTAAATTGCGGCAAAAATGGTTTAGTATGGAAATCTCAAGATTTTGAAAAAAGAACAATTAAAATAGAGATCCCTGCCATTTACGACAAATTAATTGACCGATCGATTGACAGATTAGATTTGCCAAAAGAATGTGAAAATAAAGTTGAAAATGTGTGGGACCGAGCAAGGGTTGAGTTGAGGGGATTTGATTTATCAGGAGTCGAGTGCATATCCCATATTTGTTCTAGTTAATTATTTTGTAGGAGCTGCGCGATGCCAACTACAAACTCTTGGAGACTGTCCAAAACCAAGAGCTTACTAACAAAAAAATGTTGGCTGGATTAGAGGTGATCACTTAATTTGATCCTTATTCTAGTGAGACCAACTACAAATTCTTACCATTTCCAGACCAAATATGAGAATGGTCTTAAAGTAATGGTCGCAGCTACTACCGAAAATCTCAAACAAGCTTTTCCAAATGTCAAGCAAATCGCTGCTCTCACAGGAAACTATACCATAGAGGCAAATTTTCGACTTTTTTCATAACTTTTCTCTTAAACAAATCATTTTTTAGAATCTTGGCACATGGCTTCAGAAGTTGACTGAGATGATGCAGCAGCAGCAAAACGTGGCTGTAACAGCAGTTGTGCCACCACCCACTGTGCCATCTGCCAAAGAAACTGCCCCACAAAAGTCAGACAACACAGAAGAAGTTGAGAAGCTCAAGAAATCCATAGCCCACTACAAGTCTTCCCTGCAGCAAGTGGTTAGATAACTTTTTTTAATATGCATGGTTTTTTCAAATTATTATTGATCCGCTTTCATCGGAAAATATTTTTCTCTGGCACGAATCTAGTCAAAACCACAGGGAACCAAGCACTTTTGGCATACCAGAGATGTAATTTGGTTCTCCAAGGCGTTTTTGAAATAATTTTTATTTCGTAAAAGTGTTCAAAATAAGAAAAAAAAAGATATAATGATAAAAATGCTCGTCAACTTGTCAAAATGACATCGCAAGTGTTTTGAGCTAAGTTATCTAAAATAATCAAGCTAAGTTTAATGTGCCATTAGAAAGAGGAGATGCAGGGCTACAAAATGGTATTAAATGAAAAGAGATATGATCGCAACATTAAGAAAAGATACGGGTTCTACCGCAGAATCCGATCCCATTTTTGCCTTGTTTTTTTTCCTTGGTCCCCCCTCTTTGCCTTGGTCCCGCCTGTTTTTTTTTTGCGATAGGGTAGGTTTTAGACAATCCAAAACAATGACAGGGAAGCAGAGCAAAAAGAATAGGGCGGACCAAGGAAAAAAAAACAACAGGGGGACCAAGGCAAAAATGGGACCGGATTCTCCGGAAGCACCAAAAGCACCCGAAAGTCCGCCAAGAACTTTTGTGACACCCGTTATGCACTTTCTTACTAAAAATCGAAAATTAATCACATATTCTAACTAATTTTTTTTCGAATTGCAGAAAAACCAGCTGAACTTGCTGGAACGTGTGGCAGAAGAAGTTGACACGGAACAGAGAGCCAAAATTGCCCAGCTTGAAAAATCTCTAGAGAAGGTGGGACCTTAGAATGCCTCTTTTGACATCAAAATACTTTGATTGAGTGTTGAGAAATTATGAAACATTTGGCCTATCTTTTTGTTACTGCTTTCTATCCTACTTTTGGTTTCTCTTCTTTAGTTGGGCATGCTCAAGAGTGGTCCAGCTACAAAGTCTGAGCAGTGCTGCTCCCCTGATTCAGCTGCAGTCCATGAGCTCAATAATGTGGAAGTCAAGTCTTCAGGCAGTGAAGAATGGGAAGTGGTCGGAGAATCTGGTCATTAAAGCACCATTCTTTTTCCTGTCAAATTTTTGGACTATTTTTACGTGGATTGTGCTTTATAAGTAATCAGAACTTGCAAATTTTATCCATCCAGGGGTATACAATTCGATTCCGAGATAGAAAATCACGAATTTTTTGGTGCTTGTCAAAGGTAACACTTTTGTCACTACGTTGTTTTTTATGGTAATTTTAGAAAGGCTTGCGACTAAAAAACTTAGGTACCAGTAAATAGATTTTTAATGCAACCATTACTGTTGGTGGCACATTTTTTCTTATTTGTTTAACTGAAACAAAAATTAATAAGACGAAAGTTGGCTCTAAGATTAATACTTAAATTCACAAAAGGTACTTAATTTGACAAAAATTTTAAAAATAAATTTGGCTAGCCACTAAACAGAATCAAACTTGATTGCTTTGACAGTCAGATTGTCGGATCCGAGCTACTGGGTGGGTAAACTAATTGAACTAATTTGCAATTGTGATAAAGTTTAGGTTTATGCAGGTGTTGACTATACGTGTCGACCCGTGTGTCGACCCAAGCCTATGTTTAACGCAAAAATGCTAATAAATTTTTTTCTTTGCTAAAAAAGGGTGTTACAGTCGAATCCCTCAATAACGTAATGGCAAAAAAGTTCGTTCTCGCCTCGGATCGGACACTTTTTTAACCCGATTTTTGAAGTCTTTTCCTTTTTCCTTTTGATAGTCTTGTCCTAAATATCGCAAGGATTCCGATTTGACCGATCTTTTATGCAAAAGAAATTCTGGAATTCAAAGGGTAGACCCCTGATTAACATAATGCTTTTTAAAAATATCGTTGTGTTAATGAAACGATCTACCCTTTGAATTCCAAAATTTCTTTTTTTTTGCAAAAAAAAAGCAAAATCAGAATCCTTGCGATATTTAGGACCGGACTGTCAAAAAGAAAAAGGAAAAGACTTTGAAAATCGGGTTAAAAAAGTATCGGACCCGGGAACGAACTTTTTGCCATTACGTTATTGAGGGACAAGGGACAGCGGGCGCCTATCGGCGCCCATATCGTATTTTGAAATTCAAATATAAATCCACTTTTCACTTTCAAGGGCAAAATCTCAATTTTTTCACAGCAATCTTCAAATCTGAAAGGTCCTCCGCCATTGGAAGAGCGGTACTTATTCGGTTGGGGGGGCGGGTTTTTCACTGATTTAAAAATAGTGTTTGAACGTCTTCTAAGTAATTTATATGTACTAAAAACGATAAAAAGTTGTTTTGCGATATTTTCTACATTAAAGATGATTTTTCGAAAAATTTTTTGACCAAAATTTCACTTTTGCCTTGGGGACCAAGGCAAACTTCCTTACTTTAGGGTATTTTACCCCGTTTTGGTCACTGGAGCTGGGCAAAAGAGCCTTTGTATGCATTTTTGATCAAGAGTCTTGCTCGGAATTATGTCTAAGGTAAGTGAGTGCGCGCATCTCTAACCAACCAAGCCCCTGCTTCGGGGCACAGGGGGCTGGTTGCTGGGGTGAGATGCGCACACCCACATACCTTAGACGCAAATCACTCGAAGTGACTCTGGATGCATGAAAATGTATGCATACCAGAGTTTCTTTATGCGGTAGGCCCCAGCTAACAAAACTATGTTCAATGAATGAATGTATGAATGAAACTATGTTTAAATTCCATTTTCTTGTGGGTAGCCAGGTATCCTTTCAGTTTGAACTACCTTGGGGGACCAAGGCAAAAATTCGAATTTTGGCCAAAAATTTTTTTTTTAAATATTCAATTTTTATGTAAAAAAGTGTCAGAAAATAACTTTTTTATCGTTTCTAGCACATAAAAATTGGGCGGCGGTAAATTGCCCCTCTTCAAATTGCCCCTCGGTAAATTGCCCCTCGGTAAATTGCCCTCCGGTAAATTCCCCTCCGGTAAATTCCCCCTCCGGTAAATTGCCCCTCCAAATTTTGTCTTGACATGATTCTTATCAAAAGCATGTTTAATTTTTTAAGCGTTGTGAATCACTGAATCAAAAATTAACCATCTCGATAATGGGCAAGCCCTACTAAAGGGTATGAAAACCACCGGGATATTAGCTCGACCTCAACCTGGTGGTACCAATGAACTGTACCTAGGTCACGCTACCCAGGTCTTACATAAACGGTTGTACTCAGGTGGTGGTTTCTAAGTGATCTTATCTCGGTTTATTCGCCTAGGTATTCAGTTATTGGTATACAAGTGAAGGTATGTAGGTAGCCAAGTGGTGGCAACAAAGTGATGGTACCCATCTGTCTATGTCTTCACTTTCCACTTTTCGCCAATTAGTAAATTTTGTTTCAGTTCAAAATGGAGATGCTTTTAAGCGAAAAGAACAAGCTAATGCTACAATTCGAAGATTATCTCTACTGGCAGAAGTATCAGAAAGGAAAGCGAACTTATTGTCACTGCATCTTTCACAAATTTGGAGCGGATGGAAAAGTGGAGAGCAAATGCCCAGGTATGTTTAAATTTTTCTGTATGTTTTTTGGTTTTGATGTCATTTTTGAACAGGAAGAGCTTCAACTATCGAAGGCATGGTCAAAGTAACGACGTCTCACAATCATTACGCCGACAGGATCAGAGTAGAGCTCAAAAGAATGCAGGGAGCAGTGCAGAAGCAAGCTAAGGAGAGCAAAGAACCGCCACGTGCGATCATTGGAGACAGCATGGAACTGGTCAGCCAACATTCTCAGCCAATCATTCGTCGATCTCTAATGTCCAGGAACATTCGCAACATCCGACATAAAGCCGACCTGGAACCACCAAATCCGCAGTCGCTGAAGGATTTGAAAGTTAATTGTCTGTTTTTTGAATAGCATTTAGCGAAATATTTTCAGATCCCGGAAGAATTTACAATGATGGGTAAAGAAGTGTTTCTTAAATTTGATGGCTGGCACAAAGATGAACGAATCCAGGTATATTGTTGAAATTCTTTGCCTTTCAGTTGGATAACGTAAATTTTAGATCTTTACAACAGAGCGATGCTTGGAATTCATGGAAAGCAACAAGAAGTGGGTGCTGACGCAACTTTCGATCCGACCCTTTGCTTTTCGGACAGCTGTGGATCATCTTCGTTCGGCTCGGTCACAGTTACGTCCCGATGGTATTTGTTCTCATGACGCAGCGCAAAGCCGAGTCATATTCTTTTGTTCTTGAGAGACTTAAAGAAATGCGACCCAATTTGTCTCCAACAAGCATTGCCGTGGACTTCGAGAGAGCGGAATGGATTGCATTTGAGGTTTGCTTTCTGATTTGGTTCAGATTAGAGGCTGAGCTTTATTTAGAGTATGTTTCCGGGTATTGAGCTGCGCGCATGCTGTTTTCACTTTATCAAGTCTATCGTTAGAAATGTCTGCGAAAAGGGCGGAAAGATTTTATATGACGGGAGTGCGGAATTCCGTCGAGAAGTTAACTGCATTGCTGCTCTCGCATTTGTACCCGTGATGGATGTGGAACAGGCTTTTGTGAAATTGAGGTTTTTTTTAATATTTTGCGAAGTAATTGTAAGTTTTATAGGAACATATCGAAACTTCCGAAAATGCAGCTCAGCTAGATATTGTACTAGACTATTTTGAAGATAACTACATTGGACGACTTACAGGCAGTGGAAAGCGAAGAAAAGCAAAGTAATATTAATATAAAACATTGACACCAAAATATTTTTTTCAGTTTTCCTATCAAGAAATGGAACCTTCGCGCTTTGGTGGAGAGTGACGAGCCGAGAACTAACAACGGAATCGAATCTTTTAATGGTCAGCTCATCCGAACTTTGGCAGCATCTCACCCCACAATTTGGAAATTGATCGAAGGTTAATCATCCTGCTTTCTTACTTTGTTAAATGAAACTGGTTTAGGTCTACGTCGTGAGTTCAGGATTGCAGAGCAGAGAGTGACTGCGCATTGGGCTGCAACTTCACTGAAACCCAGATGGACGGAATTCGAAAGCAAATGATGGAAGAAATCTTAGGTGGAACCCTGTTACAGAAATTCAGTTATGTAAATCCAGCATCTTCTGTTACCCTTTTCTCGTAAATACCGCATTTTACTGTTACCTTTGTCTAGTAAATCCCGCATTTTTCTGTTATTGCGAAATAAATATTGCGTCTATCCAAAAACTCGTCTATTTTTCAATAACTCGAAAATAATAAGATTTTCGAATCAAAAATCAATTTAAAGAAAATGCGAAAAAAGATTTGCAAGATATGACCACTTGGCTTGGTTATTCCTGGATTATCCAGTAGAACTATGTCTAGATTATAGAAAACATTTAAAATGAGAGGAGTTTTACAAGACGAAAACATTAATTTGGAAATTTGAAGAGAAAGAGCTGCAAAATAGGCTGAAAATTAGTACACAAACATCATAAAGATGCTTGTGTCAATATATTCTTGTCAAAAATACAGGAATTATATGTTCGCACAAAAAATCTAGAACCACTCGAAATCTTAAAATTTTTAATTCATGGTCGAAATGAGAATAATATGGGCGGCAAAGAGAATTCAACAAGCAAAAATTACTATTCTATTGGCAATAAGAATCACCAACCAAAAAAATCCTTTCAAGACAAATTTGGAGGGGCAATTCACCGGAGGAATTTACCGGAGGGCAATTTACCGGAGGGGCAATTTACCGAGGGGCAATTTACCGAGGGGCAATTTGAAGAGGGGCAATTTACCTAGAGCCATAAAAATTACTTAGAAGACGTTTAAACACTATTTCTAAATCAGTGAAAAACCGCCCCCAACCGAATAAGTGCCGGAAGAGCTTCCGAATGAGCATAAACATGCAAATAAAATTATTACACTAAAAAAAGGTTTTCTTTGTGACCAAACATGTACTCAAATGCGTTAACCACCCACCCACCCGTCCCAAATACTATATAGAGATTTGACTGTAGTGCCATTTTGTAGCTTAGATACAGGACTCCACAATGGGCTATTGACAAATTGCGTTTGATAGTTGATGATAACAAAAATTACAAAAAAATTAAAAATTACAAATAATTTTGTGTCATTCCATATTTTTATTAACACAATCTAAAATTGGTCTTACTGATGCAAGCTTTGATTACTATTGTTGCAAGTCTTAATTATCTTGTTTTTTGTTATTGTCATGCTGCTATTGACAAATGAGCTTGATTGGTTGTTGGTGGTGATTGAGAAAACGCGTGTTGTTGAGGCTAAACTATTTAATTTATTAATTTATAAAGGCAGGATACACTATTTGGCCACAGCCAAAAGTGCGTTTTTTCAAGGTCTAAGTATGTTTTAGGCCCTGAAAACGATAGAAAAGACGAAAAAATGTCGGAAGAACATTTTTCGAAAAACAATTTTTTTGACTGCATTGGTCCCCTATGTTTTTTGGTTTGTTTTTAGTATTAGTCTAGCTCAGAATCATGTGTAAGGTAAGTGAGTGCGCGCATCTCTAACTCTCAAGCTTCCTGCGACCCCTTCAGGGGGGCGCAGATGGCTTGAGGGTTTGGAGTTGAGATGCGCACACCCACATACCTTAGACACAAATCGCTCAAAAGGGAATGAAAAAACATGCATACCAAAGTTTCTTTGTGCGGTAGGCCACAGTTAACAAAACTATGTTCAAATTCCGTCTTTATAGGTTCAACAAGGGTGACCAAGTCGAAAAATGTCCTTCGCACACTTTTTCAGCCTTTTCTATCGTTGTCAGGGCCTAAAAAATACTCAGACCTTGAAAAAACACTTTTGTCTCTGGCCAAATATTTTACTTTAGCCATTTATAATTTTTAAACAGCTTTCTGTCTCTTTTTCAATTTATTGTTTCTGCTAATTTATTAGACAAAGTAATATATTGAGAGCATTTTTTTTAATTTTTATTGTTTTCATACTACAATTTTCAGACAAAAATGAACATCTAAACATGCAACTGATTGCTTAATTTGGAAATAGATTTGTGCTGAACTTTATCAAAGACTAAGGAATTGAACCGGGTTTTGTTATCAGTGTTTTGAAGTTGTATTGAAGATATACAGGGTGTCCCATTATAAACGCTTGATTGAAATTTGGCCACAACTTTTTTCAATTCCCGCCTTTTGGCGAGATCTTTTTTTTATTAGAAAGAGCAGCTCCTAGGCAAGCTAATGACACCAAACAAGCCGATAACACATTATTCAAAACACTAACGAATCCAACAAAACAAATTCGTGACATTTTCAACGATTTTCAGATATTTTGATACCTTGTGACGCTCTTGCCTTCTTGGATGAAGCATTCGACGCACTGAAATCGTTGCTGAGGCGAGTATGACATCTGAAAATACACATTTTTTTTAAATGCAAAATTCTTAACAAAAAAAACATGTCAACAATCAAAATGTAGTGTCATTCGCTTGCCTAGGCTGCCCTAGCTGCTCTTTCGAATAAAAAAAAGATCTCGCCAAAAGGCGGGAATTTAAAAAAAGTTATGGCCAAAATTCTATGGGGCGTTTATAATGGGACACCCTGTAAATGATTGATAGTTAAGCATTGTTGACTTTTTTACAAATAAAAATCTTTAATTTTTCAGTGCTGGTCTCGCCTTCCTGCCAATGATGATAGAAGACTTATGTCTAGCCAATGACAAGTAAAGACCATAACTACCATCTGGGTTGATAAATCAGAAAAAGGTTGATTTTAGACATGGGGATTTCTCAAAAATCTGATGGGGATTTTCATATTTTTAATAAATGTTGAGCCAATCATTTGTATCGGAGCTACATTATCAGCGGCCTCCAAATCAACGTCTGCTTTTGTATACGCATTTCTGTTGTGGTGACTTGCGTATGTGATGAGTTTCGTCGCAATGTTGCCAATCTACTTGCGTATGTACGCAAATCCACCAACAGGCCCTGGACGGAGATCCTCCCAGGACAGGCAAGTAACCTCCAAGCGGGTGACCGACGGTGTGCGATTCAATAGGCTCAACCATTGGATTGTCACCATCTATTTTTCAGATTTCGGTTGAAATCCACCCTAAATTTTAAGATTTTCAGGAGGTCGAAAAATCATCCCCCCGTGGGGTATAATTAGAGTAAATACGGTATATGAAAAAAGCAAATGGGTGGACTTTTTCAAAAAGGGGAAGCAACGGCTAATCAATATGACAAGAAAAATAGTGAACTGTTGGGTATAGCGCGACTTTATTTGAGGCAAACAAGCTATATGAAAAAGCAAATGGGTGGACTTTTTCAAAAAGGGGAAGCAACGGCTAATCAATATGACAAGAAAAATAGTGAACGGTTGGGTATAGCGCGACTTTATTTGAAGCAAACAAGCTATATGAAAAAAGCAAATGGGTGGACTTTTTCAAAAAAGGGAAGCAACGGCTTATCAATATGACAAGAAAAATAGTGAACTGTCGGGTATAGCGCGACTTTATTTGAGGCAAACAACCTATATGAAAAAAAGCAAATGGGCGGACTTTTTCAAAAAGGGGAAGTAACGGCCAATCAATATGACAAGAAAAATAGTGAACGGTTGGGTATAGCGTGACTTTATTTGAAGCAAACAAGCTATAAAAAAGCAAATAGGTGGACTTTTTCAAAAAGGGGAGGTAACGGCCAATCAATATGACAAGAAAAATAGTGAACGGTTGGGTATAGCGTGACTTTATTTGAAGCAAACAAGCTATATGAAAAAAGCAAATGGGTGGACTTTTTCAAAAAGGAGGCAACGGCTAATCAATATGACAAGAAAAATAGTGAACGGTTGGGTATAGCGTGACTTTATTTGAAGCAAACAAGCTATATGAAAAAAGCAAATGGGTGGACTTTCTCAAAAAGGGGAAGCAACGGCTAATCAATATGACAAGAAAAATAGTGAACGGTTGGGTATAGCGCGACTTTATTTGAAGCAAACAAGCTATATGAAAAAAGCAAATGGGTGGACTTTTTCAAAAAGGGAAGCAACGGCTAATCAATATGACAAGAAAAATAGTGAACGGTTGGGTATAGCGCGACTTTATTTGAGGCAAACAAGCTATATGAAAAAAGCAAATGGGTGGACTTTTTCAAAAAGGGGAAGCAACGGCTAATCAATATGACAAGAAAAATAGTGAACGGTTGGGTATAGCGCGACTTTATTTGAGGCAAACAAGCAAAAATGAGAGGTGTATGCTTTTTCGTTATTATGAACAAAAATATTATTGATTGTTACAGTATATTTACAATACAGCCTTGCCGTATCTCATTTTTACATATTTCCTTGCTATCTGCAATGATCAGCCATGCTATTTTGTCAAAAAGCTAGCAAATTGATTAGCTTGTTTTAGTGCGTGCTTGCCCGAGAGACGGTCGTGCCTTATTTAAGCATGAAATACCTGCTTGTGGAATAAGTTGTTTAAAGAGAGCGGATTTAAGCTAATTTATTTTTTTATTCTGTGAACTTGTTCTTCTACACACTTTTTCTCGAAAAATTTTAAATATTTGGAGATGTCATTAATCCAAAAAGTTCTTACTTCTTTTGTTTTGGCTCACCTTTTCTTGGGATCTAGCGCTGAGAATGAATTTCGGGTCAATGTGACTATTCATGATAGTAATGTTACAGCCATGGAAATCTATGAATTAAAAGATGGAAAATATTCTCCTTTATGTAGTAAGTTTCTAAGCATCTTGTCATCTTGCGAAAATACAGCAAAAAAATAAATTTTGCAAAGGTTTAACAATATAATAAATATTCTGTCTCTTTTTTTTTATTTACCTGACAAGGAAGTAGAAAAAGACTTTCGAAAATAGCATTTTTTAAGTTTTTATGTTTTTATAAAGAATTTAAAAAAATCTAAAAAAATTTAAAAAATCTAGAGTGGCTGGCGCCTTAACAGCAGGCTGGTTAAACGGATGTTTTTTCCGTTTTTGCAGCCATAAATTTTTCTCAAAATTGACATAAAAATATAAATGATATATCATTTTGTAGAGAAATCTCTCTGCTACAAAACGATACCAACGGATTTGGCATATGGACCTATTTTAGGGTGTTTTAGGGTCGTTTTATGAATGAAATTTCAATTTCTTGTGCCCGCTACGGCACCGGTGCTTTTTTCGGCACCGGCCGCCAAGCACTGATAAATGACGAGTTCGAAAAATGACTCAATTGTTTCTTCGAACCTAAAGTTTTACATATGATTGTCATAAACATCTGAAAGATATGTCATAAGGAAGCCCGCAATCTGCGCTTTCTTTTACAAATAAAAATCACTGCATTCAGTAATAAAATTAGCAAGATCCACTACCCCTTTGAAGTTGCATGAGCAGAAATCAGGAGTTGGCTGGTTTAGAGTAGTAGCTGAACCTTATATAATAACTTTTTTTTGATTTTCTTTTCACTATCGTGTTCAGTCAATTTTTTGCAAAGCTGTTTTACGCGTTTTCTTAACTCCCACGAGTTCTACCGATTGCACTTTTCAGATTTTAGTTGAGCACCCAAAAATCTCGAGACCGAGTTCCAAATTTTCCGATTTTCCAAAATATAAAGCCCCCGGGGGCTCTATTAGAGGAAATACGGTAATTAGCTTCACAAAAATTCAAGATATTACAAGATATTTTTATCTAAAAAAGTAGGTATTGTACTGCTTTTAATGTTTTTATTTAAAAAGTACTGTTAATGTTTTATTAACTACTTAAAGAAAAACATGACAATTTTTTATGTATTTTTAGAACAAGAAGTAAATAGCACGAGTGTTGTTTTTGCGTTTGCTGAAAATAGTGATATAGCTTATAGACCTTTTAAAGTAGTTGCGTACATTAACGATGTAAGTTTGTAAACAATCATGTAAAGTTCTAGTTTTTATTTATATTAAATAACTTTGGTGCGTACTTGTGCAGAATTTCACACTGAACAATATTGTCTTAGCAGTTTTTTAAAACACTGAGAAAAGATACTGGCAAAAAGATTAATGAAAAAGGTCATTTTCGGGGGTCGAAAAGTGGCAGCTTTTTTTCTAAATTTAATGCGTGTTGAAAATTGTTGACAAATTTTTAGTGTTTGTTATATATTAAAGTGACGCTGACATTATGGGCTTTCTAATGATACACAACATGTAAATAATCTTTTTGCCAGTACCTTTCCTAAGTTTTTAAAAAAAACTGCTAATACAATCTTGTTCAGCGTGAAATTCTGCAAAAGCTTTTAAGCAACTAAAATGTAGACAAGAAGGAATTTTGTTTATTTATTTTTTGAAGTTAGTGGCCGGAGTGCACATACCAATACATACAATCATACCAATACATTTTGTCTTAGTTCTCTCTTTTCAGTCAAAAACGGTAAAAAGGCTCGATTTCAGTCTGCAACAAGCTACTTGCTAAAGTTTAGGTTAGCCAAAATACTATTCATGCAATAAAAGTTTTTCTGAGCTAACGAAAAAAGCAATTGACATACAAGTTTTCATCAAATTATATTTTTATTAAGGAATCAACTTTTACATCAGAAGAACTCAAATTCACAGAGTACAAAGATCGGACAATTTATTTAAGATACGAAAGTAACAGTTTCTCGGTTGTAACTTTGGCTGACTCAGATCTGAGCACTGATCCAAAACTGGGCGAAGCATTAAGGCAACCAAATAAAGGAAAGGCTGTTGATTATCGAAAACATAAGAGCAACTCAAAAGGTAGTTCAAAAGGTAATTGGTTTGGATTTAAAGAATGCATATCCAAGGGGGATATGTTAAACAACGTTGTTGAACCTAAAACAAGTGGAAGAAGTAAAAACAAGCGACCCACACAAGAGAGCAAAAAATAAGAACCTACAGACCACATTAACAACAATACAAATTGTTTTTAAATGTTGCATT
Source organism: Ditylenchus weischeri (assembly GCA_029231635.1). Taxonomy (NCBI): domain Eukaryota; kingdom Metazoa; phylum Nematoda; class Chromadorea; order Rhabditida; family Anguinidae; genus Ditylenchus; species Ditylenchus weischeri. Next base: position 12,838 of record JAMRYI010001637.1, read on the forward strand.
TATAAATTTATTACATGACTTCTGTCAGAATTTGATAAATTTATTTGTTGATTTTCGACTTGAGCTTTGAAATTAATTTTCACGCTTAAGACCAAACATATGCGCTATAGGATGCTTTTGCCAAAACAACATGAATGATTTTTTTGCTTTGTTTATTTCCGTCCACAGGTATCATCCGATATTTTCAGTTATCAAATAGAATAGGGTTCCGACGTTGTGATGGGTTATTATTAAGTTGATAACTAAGTTTCTGATCCCCATTCTCTTATAGCACTTAATATAAACTTGTGGACAAGTGCAGATCGACTCAGCAATTGACGGTAAACACGATAGCGCGTATCGTTCTAGCTTCAATATTTGGCAAAGTAGGTGAAAAAACGGACGGAGGTGACAAATTGTGCATGATCAAAATCCAGCCGGATACCATTATTGTCATAGTACACGCAAGCTCAAAATATATTAAAATGCCCGTCAGGAATTCAGCTTTCGGATAATAATTAGCATAGGCTGTTTTAATTCGTAAAGTAAATATAAGTCATCGCTTATTTGTTGCAGTAGTTTATTTATTGTCTCAAGAGGAGGATAAATTTTGACAAGGATTATCAAATTTTAAGACAAGTTTTATGAATGTTTTATTAATTTTATTAATTAATGTTCGTAATGTTCTGTTGTTTATTCCGGAATGAACGGCAGGTTGAACTTGTGTGACCGAAAGTGTGACGGACAACAGACAGAAAATGGCGTTATAGTAAGTATGAACTAGAAGGCGCGCTGCGCCGATGGCGCATAAAATTGTACAGAACATTCCACAAACATTTCACAGACTTTTCTACAATGTTCGGGTACCCGCTGGTGGTTCAGATGTATCCTTGTGGTTCGGCTACCCGCTGGTGGTTCATTACCCAATTAGAGCGAACGGTGCGAATATTTTTGCTGAATAATGACTGCGTCACCAATACCGTATTTACGCTAATAGGGCGGCCGGCCGCCTTATTTTTCAACCTACCTCTAGGGGGCCGCCCTATTAGGGACTGCCGCCTTATTAGAGACGGCCGCCTTATTTTTCAACTACTGAAATTAAATCTCAATCTCAAACTGAACCCTTTATTTTTCAACCGAAAAAAATCTCAATCAATATTTATCAAACCATGGCATTTATTGACGAAACATAATAACAATCAAACATTTAAAACGTTTCCGACCGGATAAAATCGCTTTCAAATTGCATAGATTCGTCACTACCCATTCTCGTCGTCTTGCCCAATTTCGATTTCTTCGCTACCACCAATTTCTTGCCGGATTGCATAGCGTGCTGCAGTCAACTCGAGCAACCCCTCGGGAATCGGACCATGTTCTTTGAAGCAATGCACTAGGTCGTCCTCGCTTCCGTCTGGGCAAATAATGATACCGCAATCTGTAAAAGAGATGTTTTGTTTAAGAAAGATAACAAAAAATACAGACCCTTGAACGATTTGGCAATTGCCTCTGTAGAAAGCGATTCCCAAGCAGTAACGATCCAGTCCCAATAAACATCTGTCGACGTCGCACGGCCGACAGTGTTACAAGAATTTCATGTGCAACAATAAGACATATTTTTGATGATTTTGCTCTTATTCAAATTCAATTTTGTAACAATAAATAGATAACTTGGTAAAACTGAATATACTGTTTAATTCAGCTGTTTCTTAGCTACAAAATGACATATAATACTTAATATACATGCTTAAGATGAAGTGCAAAAAAATTGCTTCAAAGTGCACGTAGAAATTTCTACGCGTAGGCAAAAAAGGGTTAATGTATTTGGCATGTTATATACCAAAAGCAAGCGTCCTTTCTGCTTATTATAAATCATTTTACATACTTTCGAGATGTTCAAGCGTGACTGAGATATAGCATCCCAAAAGTTTGTAAAAAATATCTAAAGTGCCAATTTTTCAAATGCATTTCTCTCGAAAATTACCACAGTAGCTGAAAATTCTAAAAACAGATTTGGATGAAGCATGAAAAACTGCACTAGAATCAACCGATATCACAAACGGTAGTCCCGTGTTAAACTACTCAAAACAGGGTTCTACATTTGCACATTTTTACAGCACATTGTGCTATTTTTGTTTGAGATGTACTGTTTTCAGTGCATTTTAGAGCAGAAATGTCAAGTCCTAAGATTAATTCAAGTATTTTTGATTTTTGAGGAACTAAAAAATTAACTGTTCGAGGATACTAAAAGGAGGGCAGGACACTTTGCTACATGGACACTTTGCTATGGACAGTTCGCTAAATTTTTTTAGTTTTGTAGGCAAATTTTACCGTAAAAAATCAAAAAATGTAGCGAATTGTTCGCAGCGAAGTGTCCTTTAACCTACTAAAAGAAAAATAGGTACTAGGAATTTTTTCAAAAACAGGTTTTAACCATTTCTAAGCAATTCTTACACGCTAAAACCGATAAAAACGTTGTTTCCGACCACTATTCATCAAAAATTTTGACTTTTTTAGATTTTCTACTTGCCTGCCTTCGGCAGACAACCTACTTCGACAGGAAGCACCTTGGGGGGTACATGGTCCGGGCCAAGGGCTGAACCTTCATATATCAAGAAATATATATCTTGTAGATATATATCTATATCTCTTGGTGGTAACTGTAACAGGTGAAAAAGGAGCTGCCTGCTTGGAATGGAGAAAGGGAATGCTTGCAATGGAGAAGGGGTATAAAAATGATTAAAATGAACATTGTAAGGCTGGGCAAAATACTACATTCTTGCTACTATTGTGAGATTTTGTTCTTTTGTTAGGGCTTGGAACTGCCGCTGAAGCATTTTTACATTCATATTTTTAGTTTTGTTTCATAAAGAATTGCATGTATTTTATGTATATATTTATATAAAGGGTCAGCCCTTGGCCCGGACCATAGTTGGGCATTTTTAAAAAACCACCACCGCCGCCGCCGGCTTTCTAACGGCGTAAAAATTCTGCTAAATTTCGCCCCTGCCGCCACCACCGACGCCGCCGGCGGCACCTTATATTTTGGCGCCGCTGCCGGCGGTGCCGCCGGCTATTGCGTTAACGTCAAAAAAAAAAGTTTTATTAGTATAAGACTACAGTGAATGAACCAGTTATCTAGTTTTTCATATTTTAATAAGATGACCATTTAAGACAAGCATTGTTTTACTATTTAATAAAATTGGTCCTGTCGGAGTTTTCTCCCTGAAGAGAGCATAGCCATAATACTAAACAGTCTTTCCACTCCTGCACTTGTAGCTGGCGTTGCTAAGATGTCGAAAGCCATCTGAGAAATCGAGGAATATGTCTTAAAATGAAGTCATATTAATAAACTCACTAAAGTTATTTGTATTTTACCTCGATTCTGGCTTTCCAAAAGTCCCATGGATTACAGGTGCCAATGAAATCATCACTATTTATTTCATTGAAAAAACGTTCTACTTGTGCAATATCAAGTGAGCCCACATTCAAGGCGACCCAGAAGAGTCAGTGAAAAAAGCTGTAAATGATTACCTCAAAGAACAGAATGCTGGTGCTATTAGAACAACATGGCCAAAACATTTGGAAATGAATGCTCGAGACGCAGCAACTGGTTACGTTCACGAAAGTGCTTCTTCACGTTCAATTCCCTTCACAGCTAAGGCTATAAACGGCATTGCAAAAGAAGCTGTTGATCTATATCTCAGCCAAATGCGAAAAGACTTACAAGACAAAGAAAAAATTTAGAAAATTTTTGTATTTAGTTATCTTTCATTGTTCGTTCTCAGCCATTTATTCTGACTATTTGTCCAGTTGATATTCAAAAAATCTGAAATTATGACATTTGAAAATAGTGCACTTTTGCGCAATCAAGAACACAAAGTTTTGCCGCTAACGCCAACACCGG
>JAMRYI010000106.1:0-338756 GCA_029231635.1 Ditylenchus weischeri
AACTCGCTACAACATAATTTTTGCCGTTCCCAGCCCATTAATTGATTCTCGCTCTAAATAAATTCATAAATCTGCTTTATTTTAAGATGTCCTGAGAACTATTACTTGATTTTTATCCGTTATTTGTCCTTAGCTGAGTACCACCATGTGGGTAGCACCACCCGGGTACCACACACCAGCACTTGGGTACTCCAACTCCTCGCTTTAAAATCGATGGAAAATTCTCAACGGTGCATGATCTTGGGGCCTACTTTTTTAAAAGCCATGCTAGTTAAGTAGGTAGGTAGGTAAGGAAAGTGGGTGGTTAGGTAGGGTAGGTGAGTGAATAGGTATGCCAGCAAAGTGGCTAGGTGTGCCAAGTAAGTAATTAGTAACCCAGGTGGCTAGGGAGGGGGTAGGGAGTGTTGGGCAGTAGTCATGGAGAGTGAGTAGTGGTATCCAGATGGTGGTGGTAACCAGGTAGTAGTACCCAGATGGTAATACACAAAAAAGTCGTACCTTGGTGATAGTCCTTAGCATAGGTTGACATGCAGGTATTAGTACCTATATGATGGTATCTAGGTGGTTTTACCTACTATACGCGCTATATATACCACTATATGCTTAGCGTTACGCCCCTTTTTGAATTCACTCAATAAAATTATATTATTAAGCAAAAAATCTCTAAAAAATCGACAGGGGACCAAGACAAAACAAACATCCCGATTGTAAACTAGGACCTCATAATTTTTAGCCGGTCTCTTGAGTTATGTTATAGCGAGGTTTGACTGTAGATAAAAAAGCAGGCGTTAGTGTCATTTACACACCTTACCGCCCCTTCCTCCTAACCAAAAGTGATACAGTCAACCCTCAATTTAGCGGCCTCTTCTGTGGCCTCGATTTAGCTGGATGTCCGAAAAATATAAGTAACTATGACCTTGATTTAACGGCCCTTTAAGGTCGTCCCAAGAGAGACCGTTAAATAGAAGGTTGACTTTCGAATTGAAAACATTTGTTTCAGCCCAAATTAAATTCAGAATTATTTTTAGAATATTTTCCGGATTTTAAAATCCAAAAATTCAGGATTTCTTCCTACCGCCTTTATATTACCCTCCCCCCAAATAATGCTCAAAAATTTTTTAGTCAACTTTTTGTGTAAAAAGCGTGGCTTAAAGAGGCATGCTCACCTGTTACAAATTTTGTCCCCGCCAATTCAAAAAATTATTCCGAATCATTGAACTTCTGTACGGATATTTCAACTTGATTTCTAACAAAATTATACTTAAATTTAATTCTAGGCCTTGTTTTGTTAGAAACCAAGTTGAAAAATCCGTAAAAAATTTCAGTGATTTGGAAAATTATTTGAATCGGCAGGAACACATTGTGAAACATGTGAGCATGCTCCTTTAAGACACTTTCCGAAAATTATTAGGTGGAGTATATGACACTATCTTTTAGGGTGAATGGGGGTATATGGCAGTAGCGTCGATAAGTAACTTACGCATATAAAAGTATCAATGAAGAAATACAAATCAAAAATATTAACAATAGCATATCTGAAAACGGTGAGCTTTTTAGTAAAAAGTAAAAACTAAAAATAACAAATATCTCAAGCAATTAACGGTACATTTATTATGGTACATTAGCTGATATTTATAAACAGTGTTTCCTAAAAGCAGAAGCGGAATTGCAGAAGCAGAATTTGACTAGAATTTTGACTGTAATTCTGCTTCTGCTTGTGACATCTTTTGCTTGTACAATTCCGCTTCTGCTTTTTGGAAACATTGTTTATAAACAGCTATCAAAATATTTTGTACTAAAATATTCGTATGTAACTATAATTGTTTTTTAATCACAAATTAAAAACCAGAAAGCCGAATCAGAAAACATTGATTAAATAGCAAATTTGTCGGCAATTTTTATCATTGAAGAACTCTCTGTTTATGTCATTAACAGTCTTACCCTTACAACGTATTTTTATAGTCTGTTTCTATTTCGTTCGCATCAAAGAAGTAGTAAAACAATGAAAAAAGAAAAATAGGGTTCTATCACGTTTGTGTTTTGCACGAGTAGTAATAGTAATTAGGCATGCCTCTAGTAATTAGGCATGCCTCTAGTAATTAGGCATGCCGAATTATTTTTCAACCTCCTTTCAGGGGGCCGGATTATTTTTCAACCTTAAAAAGTACTATGACCATTGGAAGGAGGGGGGGGTTGTCAAACTGGCCTTTTTCTGTTATTTTTATTCTTTATTTTATTTCAATTTTTAAATTTTTAAATGTTTGGGGACATTTTTGACATTCTTGGTTTGTATTTTCAGAAAAATGACTAATAAACTAAAGTGTAACTAAAGTGCAATGTTAAAAGTCTATATGTTATAAAAAATGTTACATTACAATTTTTATATAAACTTTTATTGTACTTTTTATCACTTTTTGCACGAGCTTATAGCCCTTAGCTTTTCAATGAGCTATCAAATTTTTCTGAGACATTTCTGAAATGTGAAAACTAAGGAGTTTTAAAATAATAACAGCTAATTCCTTTTTAACTTTTTCAAACTCCTTAGTTTTCACATTTCAAAAATGACTCAGTAAAGTTTGATAGCTTGTTAGAAAGCTGAGATGCAGGGCTACAAGCTAATGCAAAGTAAAATAAAAGTTTGAATAAAATAATAATTTGTAATTTAAAACTTGTTTATAAAATTTAAACATTTGACATTGCCCTTCCGTTACACCCTTTCTTTATTAGTCATTTAAAAAAAATACGATACTAAGAATGTGCAGATTGATATATCACTCACCCAAAACAAAAAAATTCAAAAATAAACAAAGTAAAATTAAAAGCATAAGAATAGCAAAAACAAAATGGTCAATTTGGACCCGAAGTTTATGGTCCCTTTAACACTTGAGACGCCCGAACAAACTTTTAAAGCATAAGTTAATTACAAACATTTTGAATTTTGAATAGGGTATGTCTTATTGTCACCAAAAGTTTCTAAAAGAAAATTTTACTGTCGAAAATTGCACCTCGCTTAGTTATTTTCTGTACTATTCCGAAAATCCATAAAAAACCCCCTTTATACCATTTTGGAGGGGGCCGGATTAATAGAGGTTTTACGGTATGTACAAATTAAAAAATTACAAAGTCTAATCCAAGAGTATTATGCGCAATCGCAAAACCAAAAATAATTAAAGGTTGGCAAAATTATGACTGCATTTTACAAAATTGCAACCAAAAAATCTCTGAAGATTATTTTGTCTCTTCTATTAATTTTTTTCCATTTATCACTATCATCATTCTAATCAATATATTTCATTATCTTTCAGCAACAACAAACAAGAGATAAGCCTGCAATAGGAGCTCGATAGACACTAAGAAAAACTTAAAAATGAAAAATATACGCGACTGAAGCAAAGTGCACTGCCGAGAAAGTCAGCATGAGTCAAAAACAGCGTCAGTAAATAGTAGGCAAATTCGAAAACGTTCAAAACGCTCTAAGTCCAAAACGTCCTGACAGGCCAAAACGCCCTAACTCGATAAAAAGGAACGAAACGCCTTAACTCGAAAAAAGTGGACGAAACGCCCTGGATCGAATAAAGGGGACAAAACGCCCCTGGATTACTTAAAATAGGCAAAGCGCAAGCCATTTTTATTCCACAACAACGAATCGAACATAAACAACAAGGCTATAACATGTGACGGTCAACATAATTTTTTATTGATCCATAACGATATTGTATGCTAGTCCTCAGAGATAAGCCATAAGATCAACATCTGTGAAATTGGCATCGTAAAAATGGACCTTGGCGAGAATTCTCATGAGATCTTGCAGAAGGCGGCCGACTGATGGATGGCCACACTAAGGGCATCTGAAGTCTACGGTGAGCTGCTTCGGCAAAATTGTTCGTGCGGTCTTCACCGACGAACGTTCTTTCCTAACATGACCACCATTTGACTTGAAACATTGCTGGACGCATCGCAGTGCCTAAATCATATCTCTCGGTAAAATATGCAAACTTAAACACAATTTGCAAAGCTACCGATGTAGTTACGTTTAAGCCATGTGAGAACAGGAGCAAAATCTGCGAAGTAGGCAAGCAAATGACTTTCCAACTTATTGTAGCAAGTCAAAACGTCGTCTGAATGTACGAAGGCAAGAGACACGATCATTTTAGAACGGATGGAATATTCAGGATCTCTGTAGCAAACGGAGCGATTAGAGTCAGTAATCTTCTTTTTAAAGTTCTTAACGAGGTAAAAAAGACAAGCTGCGATTTTGGATGCTAAAGTCGTAGTACAAAAATTAACTCATAAGATAAAGATAACACAGAAAAGGTACCAACCACTGAAAATTTCAACCAAAGCTTGGATAGCGGCCATCTCAAAATCGACACTGATTGATGTCGGCTTGAAGTTTGGCCGAAGCTGAAGAATCATCTCAAAGAGTTTCTTGTAAGCAGCCGGAATTTTATTCTTGAGCAGAGCATAAAGAACTGGGAATACCCACTTGCCTCCATATGTCACACGAGCTTTTCTCTCCGCCAGGATAGCATAACCCTAAAAGTCGATAGGATAATGAAGTGTTCACCAGTGACTAACAGAAAAACCTGATAGTATGGCTGAGATGTAATTTTGAAAAATCCGTCCATGTACACCGTCTTCATTTCTCCAGACCATTCCATGTGCTTCTCTCGCCCAAATATTATAATTCTAAATGCAAAAAAATCAGATTTGATAGACAAATATATTTATAACCTTTCTAGATCATCTTTGCCCGTATCGCCCAACACAAAGAGCTCTTCATGGTCACTTTCATCCATATACTTCTTGCATGCCTCAGGTATATTGATCTCTTGCACATTATTGCCCTCGACCACAGTAATACCGACTGCTATACGCTTTCGACGAACCATCTTGCGAACTGCAGTGTCACTCAAGCCTTGTGCAACTGTCAGCGACCCTATTTGAAGTTCATGGTTAAGTAGCTCTTTTGGTTTCTGAAATGGCGAAACAAGCGTTAACAAAGTTGCAAACGTGACGAATGAAGCTATCAAAACTTACCTCTATTGTATCCACTGCACGGCGTTCCAGGTTTGACTTGATGATACTGATTGGCACTGCTATTGGATCCTCGGAGGGATTGTGCTCTCTCGTCGAAGTTATGCGGGATGAATTTGATAAATATATTGCCCTGAACCTTTGTTTGTAGACGAGCCTTGCAAGATCCATTCAAAGCTCCACGCTTATCACACTTCCAGTCTTGAATTGAGCCATTGGAGTTCTTCTGGTGAGTAACGACTTGATGACTTTTGTACACGGCCTTGTTTTTTGCCCTTTTGTGATTTGATGACAGTGACGTGATTCTAAACAGTATATGGGCTTAAATACAAACGCTAAAAAGTAAAACTACAAGAACTATTCAAGGTTATGAAAGCTTAAGTCAGATAACGAACAAGGAAAACATGGATTTCTAGGTAAAAATTTCGAACCGAATTGATTTAGGTCAATTTATCAGTTATTATTGAAAGAATCAGTACAAAACACAGTTCGGTAACAATTTAAAAAAAGCTAATTCTATAATTTAAAAAGTTATGAAAAAGCACTGAAGAAATGGCGCTGGCGCCTGACCACACAATTTTCGAAATCGGCGCCGGCGCCTAAATTTTTTCGAAAATTTCCGGGCACACACCGGCGCCCGTCCAAGTATGGGTGGATCACTGCTTAGGTGATACCTAATTACCACAGTACTACCACAATCAGAACTTCCACGTATTTTGTTCACTTTCGTTTTGGACGATACATTTACACCGGAAATTATATGTAATGTTATTATTATAAAAATGAAGCATGGATTCAGAATAAATTGAAGTCTCGTTCTCGTTTACAATAAACAGTTCCTAACACGGAAACGGCTTACAGGGAAATGGTTTTACAGGGAAACGTCGCGTACCCCACAAATTTAAATTAGCGCAGGACATGTTTTTATTCCGAAATTGATTAATTGATCAAAAACAACAGAGCAGACACGGTGATCGAACCTGAGGGCAATCATCACCACACTCCGCTGCTATGCCACTAAGCTACCGAGACCACTTATTAGAGCTTTTGAGTTCTAATACAGGGTTTATTATTCACCGATTTTGATTTATCAAATTTTATTGAAATTTTCAATCTTTTTTATAGGTTTTTTAGAAAGCTAAGGATCTAAGAATTTTTTTTATATTTACAGATCTAGCTCTTTGGCTCAAAAATTTTGTCTGCCAGTTCTCTAAAGTTCAGGGTCAATTTTTGTGAATCTTAAAAAGTGGCTAATAAGTTTAAGCCAAATTTTCAGTTTTATTTCTAACAACAACATTTTTTTAAAAATTTTCAAAACATAGTATCTTGAATCTAATCTTTCAAATGATCCAAAACTTACCTTTTTTCGGAATAACTTTTGAAAATCTGAGTATGGAAATAAGGCCTTATGAAAAAAGTAATCCCTTTAAAATCCGAAATATTAGATAAATTTCGATTTTTGGAAATAAAATTACTTAAAACCGAAAAATTACTTAAAACTGACTCTGAACTTTAGAGGGCTAGCAGTCAAAGTTTTTGACTCAAAAAGCTAAATCTGTAAATATCAAAAAAATCCTTAGAGCTTTAGTTTTCTAATAAAAAAAAGAAATCTGAAAAAAAAGATAAAATTTTTTAATAAAAACCGACAAATCAAAACCGAAGAATAAAAAAACACCCTGTACTTCATACTGCCGTACCAACTTCCATATAACAACAATACCTAGTTTAAAAAAATTATTTTTGGAGTAAAAAAGAGACCCGCGCGTTTTTGAATTTGCAAAACTCTCATTGTCATCAACAAGTACGGTCGTTTAAAGAGCATTTATATAATCAAATTGACCATGATTAGCATGAATACGGTGTCAGAATAAATAGTTAACCTAAAATATTCTGCAGACTCTTAAAACGTCTATTGCATGTAACTATTACTGCATGTAACGCTTTTTTAAGGTGCTGGATGAATTTGTTACTATCTCTTAAAGTTTTTCATTAGTTAGTTTGTAATGCGACACTCTGTGGACTTAACCCTAGAACGGTCACGTTGGGGTGATTCGTCCCATTTTATTTTAAGAGTGCTTTTTCAAATTGACCCTTTGTCAACTTTCAAATGTCAATATAGATAACCAAAGGCACCAACATGACCGGAAGAGTCTCCTTTTTCGTTTAACATATAACATAGATAGTATATACAACATATAATATAACATAGATGGCAATAAAAAAAGATTTTAGAGCCGCTTATCCCAACGTGCCCAGACATTTTTTAAGTGACTGTCTTATGATATAAATGTTTTTTACCCTTATTTGTTTACCCTATTTATGCTTTTTTCAAATTGACCTTTCTAGGCACCAACATGACATCCAGAGTCTTCTCTTTTGTTTGACATATAACATAGGTAGTAAAAAAAATAAAAATGAACTTCAGAGCCGTTCATTTTTTATGAGACCATCGTTCCAACGTTCCCAGAAGTGACCTTTTTAAGTGACCATCCTAGGGTTAACAACTTCGGCTGGTGAAAAAGATGTTTTGAAATTAGCCAGGTGTAAAAACCTCTAAACTTTTTAAAATCTGTTCAAATCTCTTAAAATGTTAAACTGTTAAAATCTAAAAAGTGCTATTTTCCGATCAATGATCAAGGAAAGGTGCTATTTCAATATCGCTCAAGCATTTTTACATTTCTATGAAAAAAAGTTAAATGGAAAAAAATTTCACTGCAAGAAAGGCAAATAAATTTAATAATAAACAGGAACTAAGCTAACAATTATTTCTCACTTACAGTAGCGGACAAAAAACTTACCAAGCTGGTATTTCAAAACAAGCCTAGCGTTTTTCATATCATTTCGTGCTGACAGTTAATATAAAAAAGAAAGCTCATTAATAAGCTACATTTTGAGCCCCAGTATGCCTAGCTGCGCTTTTTAAATTCTGTCCTGGAGCTCTTTTAGCATGCACCTCATTCTGGGGTGGACAAAAAACTTACCGAATAAATCACACTGGTTTACTCAAAATACAACAATTGTTCTCAAAACATTTATTGAACACAAAATACTTCAGGAGCATAACCTTTCGAAGCAATAACAGCAGCACACAACAGCGGGCATAGAGTCAACTAACTTCATTAAAACATCTAGGCTGATTTTCTTCCATTCTACAGAGAGAGCCTTGAACAAGTCGCTGGTTTTGGAGTAGGTGCGCGTGCGAATTTGCCGATCCAGGTGCTCCCAGAGATGCTCAATAGGATTCAGATCCGACTTTCAGATCCGTCACGAAACTTCCACTTCATTGTCGGCAAACCATTTCTTTAGGGGTCGTTGTCACCTGGTACTTTGATCATTCCTTTGCCGCGCGGACGTCTAACATAACGATCAGAAGAGAACAGATTGTACTTTGATTCGTCGCTCCAGAGAACCCTTCCGCAACTGACCACTTTGTGCGCCTGAGCAAACAGGAGTCTTCCTTCACTTCTTTGAAAAATCGACGGCTTCTCGATGGACGAAGCAGCAGGAGTTTGGCCCTGATAATAGATAATTTACATCTTAACAGATTTGTTGCTTCGAGAATTCTTCTGGCAGTTCTAGTGCTGATTCCGAGCCCAAGGTGTTCATTTGCATGCTTGGCACATCCTGCCTTTTTGACAATTCTGAACAAGCACGGTGATCCTTCTCGAATGATTTGCGCGATGGCGGCCACTTCCTGGAAGACGAAAGTTGATTGGAGTTCTTGTTCGCATGTAGACCAGAAATAGTTGTGTTTTAGTTGAGAAGAGCCGAGCCACTCATGATCGTGTTGCACCACTAGCTTTCGCATGGACGATTGCATCTTTCACTTCAGGAACCAGTGTTTTGAACGACATTGCACCTAAAATAGGTTGAATTACAATGTGAGACAAGAAAAATGAGATTCAAGCCAGTAAAAAAAAGCACAAGAACACAAAAATGCTTTTGGTGCAAGTTTTTTGTCCACCCCAGAATGAGGTGCATGTGAATAAAGAGCTCGTAGGACAGAATTTAAAAAGCGCAGCTAGGCATATTTGGGCTCAAAATGTAGCTTAGTTAATGGGCTTTCTTTTTCATATTGACTGTCAGCACGAAAAATGAATATGAAAACGCTAGAGCTCATGTTTTGAAATATATATCCTTGGTGCAAGTTTTTTGTCCGCTGCTGTACTTATTAAGCTACAACCAATCTTTTTTAAGCAAAATGTAACCATTCAGTGTTTGGGTTAGATGTCGAGCGTTGACGTGCCAGCTCATGAAGGCATTGTCTATAAGGAAGATATAATAGTCGGTCTAATCGTTATTTCATTATCTTTATTAATTTGGTACTAAATATTTGATTATTCGAGTAAAGTTTAAACAAATATTATTATAATTAAATAAAAATGTGTGCTTTTACGAGCGCATTTGTATTTAGGCGATTTTTTATTAATTTTGAGCAATTACCAGTGTTGTAAATTTTAGAAATACATCACCAGCTCACAGCACCGACCCCAAAAATTTTGGCACCAACACCACCTCACGGTCATTGTGCGGTGAGCTTGAGTGGGTGGGGTACAATGCACTTAGTGGGTGGGGTACAATGCACTTGAGTGGGTGGGGTACAATGCACTTGAGTGGGTGGGGTACAATGCACTTGAGTGGGTGGGGTACAATGCACTTGAGTGGGTGGGGTACAATGCACTTGAGTGGGTGGGGTACAATGCACTTGAGTGGGTGGGGTACAATGCACTTGAGTGGGTGGGGTACAATGCACTTGAGTGGGTGGGGTACAATGCACTTGAGTGGGTGGGGTACAATGCACTTGAGTGGGTGGGGTACAATGCACTTGAGTGGGTGGGGTACAGTGCATGTCATTACGGGGATTTTTACATGTTTCCAAAACACCTGGCATTCTTTATTTGCTAAAGTAAATAGACTTTCCAATTACTTTAAAAAAAAACATTGTTTAGTTCCTTGGCATGTTTATATGTTATATATTTTACGCCTGTCTTGGTGGTACTTTTGTTTTTATTTATTTATTTAAAAAAAACAATCATGATATCATGATATCATATGATGTCTCATATTTCTGTCGTTGTATGACTTGCAATCATAAAATCTTAAAACTGTTACTGCACTAAAGATTTTCGAAAAAAGTTTTTCAAAGTGTTTAACTGTAGGCCCGCATCTGACTAGTGTTATGTGCTAAAAGTTTGGGCAAAAATTAAGACAAAGAGGTTACTTAACCATAGAAGTGACCCTGTGATCCAAAGCTGTCTCCGACATTTTTTATTCTTGTGTGTAGTTCAAAAAATTGGCGCTACCGAGTATACCCCCCCAAATGAAAATTTTTTTGAAAGACAGGGTGTCCGGCTATTCTGACCAAAAAAATAAACAATAAAAGTGGCAATTTTTCTGATTTTTAAACTTCTTTCTAGTTCCAAAATACTGGATTATAGTAACGAACTTAAACTTGCGTAGAATTTTTTCATAAATTTTGATCGTTGATACATAAAAGTGAAGCCCTGAATCTTAGCTTTCTAACAAGACCTCAAACTCATGTAGATTTTGGTCTCCGGATGAAGCAACTTTTTCGACCAAGTTTATCTTTTCAAACCACTAAATTTCAAACATTTTCAAATCTTTCATTGAAAAAGACATCTTGCTGAACAGCTATAATTCAGGGCTACACAATAGTTGAACATTTGAAAAAAAGTTTCATTAAGTAGATACAAAGAAAAGTTCAAAACAGTGAACCAGTGAAAATTAGCTACTAGAATTCAGTATTTTAATATTAGAATTAAGTATTAATTATTTTTGAAAAAGTCGGCAAAAATTTTCAGACAACTCAACACGGTAAGGTAGTCGAATAGAACATTCGACTACCTTACTAAATATTAAAATATTTAGTAAGCATTTTTTAAGATATTTTTGACGGACACAAAATACGCCTACATGGTATTAAATTTGCTAAATATTTTAAATTCTGCTGTTAACCCAATAATGTATTTATGTACCGTGAATTCGTAAGCTTTTTAAGCATTTTTTTGTAGTTTTTTTTTAAATTTATTTTGAGCGCTATTCGGCACAATGTCGGAGCAGTTTTTAGTAATAAAAACAATCAGTGGATCATGACTTCCAAAAGCATGGAAAATATCAGCGCTGTTAATGTTTCGGTTATAAATAAAAATATGAGAAATGTGTAGATTGTTTGCAAAAGTAGTTTTTTGATATATTTATCTAAATTATTTTTAAATTTGGTTTAATAAATTTATAAAGACATAATTTTTTTTTAACTATTTTACAAGTCAACCTCGTGAGATTTTTGATTATTAGCCCATGAAAATTTCGTCTTATTGAATAACCTACAGTAGACTATCTCTACAACGTAACTCTCTATAACATCCCCTAAGCTCGGTCCTTAGAGCGTACTTTATACGGAGAATTGGCTGTGCTACCTAAGCGTACCTCTGGCGTCCGTCCCTAGGGAGTACGGTATAGAGATGGTCTAATGTGTATGCAAATTTCAATCAAATTTTTTAGATCTTGGGCTTGTAGCCAAAAAAGTTTTTCAAAAAGGCCAGTAAAGTATGAAAAACCACAGGTACGAAGGAATTTTCTAAATTTCATGTTTTTGAAAGTTTTAGTACTTTACTAGTTTTTTAATCAAACATTTTAAGCCATGAGCCTGAGATCTCAGCAAATTTGATTGAAGTTGCATATTGGCTTTCTGATAAGACCAAATTTTCCTAGGCAAGTAAATGCCTGGTGTTCAATAAATTCTGGCTGGGTTTTAAATCAAAATTTTTTTATTTCAAAAAGTAATTACGGAAAACACCCAAATATACAGTTTTTTTCCATTTTTCTTCCTCTTTCGATTCATATATGAACATTTAAATTCATTCATTAAAATGACCATCCTCGGCCTCAATGCATTTGTGCAGTCGTTTAGGAAAACTGTCCATGGCGTTTTGGAACATTTCTTGTGGGATTTGGTCCCATTCCCTGACCAGTGATGCCTTTAAAGCAACGATTGAATTGTGCGGAACAGAACACGCTTAAGACTGGAGATATAGCCATGCAAAATAGTCCATCAAGTTCAATTCGGTGGAGTTGGGAGGCCGATCTCCAGTTAGGTTAATGTGATACGGGTCAACTTTGATGAAGGCAGGGAAATTTTTCTCAATCAAAATTTGTGTCTCATATGCACGGTGGGATGGAGCGCCATCTTGCTGGAAGGTCCATTCATCTTCCATATTGTCCTCTGTCCAAGGAAAGACTTCATTTTCAAGCATTTGGCGGTATTCGGCTCCATTGACTTTCACTCCGTTGAGCACAAAGAAGAGGAGGATTTTAGTGTCCCAAGTTGCGCCTGCCCACACCATCACTTGCTTGGGCTTTTGTGTCCGCTCCACAAATTTGAGCTGAGGAGGCAGAATATCAACACTCTAGATTCCGAAAATGATTGTAAAAAATAAATTGAAACGAGAAAAACAAAAAAATCAGCCTTTCGTTTCGTGAATTGTAGGCTTGCTCAATGTTGAACCACTTTTCGTCAGTGAAGAGAATGTTGCGGTGACGGTTGACAGCAAATTGTCCGAGAAGTCTTTTGCATCTCACCAGTCTCTTCTCCTTGGCTCCTTCATTAAGCAGGGGTCTTCGGCTGTCTTTCTGCTTTTCATTTTGAAAATGTCCGGAATCACTTTTTGAACTGATCAGTGACAGTGCCAGCTTTCTGCAAGAGTCGGATTGGCTGTGAATATGTACACCTTCATGGTCATTGTAGTAGCATATTTTATCGGCAATCAATTGGATATTCTCTTCTGTTTGCTTTCCATTGCTTCCAGATGCTTGGAATCGCTCAATGGCGTGTGAAACTGTTCTTGGAGGAACACCAAGGAAGACGGAAACCACTTGTTGGAAGAGCTGAATAATGGCTGGACTCATATCTTCCATTCTATAATCTGATAAATTAACAGAAAGATAAGTTTGAAGAAAGATGAACAATGCAATGAACTGAAATGTTTACATAAGACATCTGGCTTGTATAAATTATTTTCCTTCCCCTGCTTTCTTTGATACACTTTCCAATAAAATATTAATCACAAGGGACCACAGGCGCCTATCGGCGCCTCTATAGTATTTCGAAATTTCGATAGTGCATTCATCGTGAAAAACTACGCGTCTATCTACGTCTACGTTCTTTCGAGACATCGCAAAATGGCCATCGTTGGAAGCAGAAAACCATCCTCCAGGCCTACCCCAAAATCCTCCAACTCCAATTTTGAGGGACCACAAAGTTTTTCTTTTTCGAAGACATTTTCCTGGGTCTCGGCATAAAAGACGCTGAATTGTCTGAAGTTTGGGGTTCCGTCGAGACATTGCCGAAAATAATCGGAAAAATAAGCAAAAATGGCCTGAATGTGGTCAAAATGTCCATTAAAAAGTAGGACGGACACATGCCAAATACTATATAGAGATATGTTAAATGTTTATACATGAATAGAAAGAGGAAGAAAATTTGAATACAGTCGACGTTTTCCATAAGATACACTTAAAGCCTTGTCCGACACTTTTAACTGATTTGAATGTTTGTTAATGATTGTCGGAAATATCGATGATCCCGATTTACCGATCGTTTTGCACCACAATATTTATAGACACTTCTCATAGATACACCTAAATCTTAAAAGGTGTATCTTATAGAGAGTGTCGCTGGTCTTGCTGCCAAAACTATTGTGGATTGCAAAAACGATCGGTAAAATCGGAATCTATGCGATATTTCCGACTAGACTGACGAATCACATTTGGCAAAACATTTCAGAAATCAGATTAAAAAAAGTGTCGGACCCAAGGCGGGAACGAACTTGAGGGGTGTATCTTATAGAGAGCGTCGACTGTAAAACTGTTTATTTGGATGTTTTTCGTAATTACTTTTTTAAATAAAAAAATTTGATTTAAAACCCGGCTAGAACTTATTGGACACCAGGTATAAACTCACTAGATTTTTTTTGTCAGTAAACACTTCGAAATTGAGTCTATTAACATCAGAGAGATGGCTTGTAACTTTGGTGCTTGCTTGTGCAGAATTTTACGCTGAACAAGAGAGGAGCAAAAAAATATGTGAAAAAATAACTTTTTCGTGATTTTTTTACGTATTTATAGTGGGAGACATCCCAGTTTGGGTTGTTTCAGTCATTTGATTGTAACTTTTTATCTGAAAACAGTTTTGTGTAGTTGATGAACTTAACTTGTGCAGAATTTCGCGAGCGTTCAAAAAATACAAGTTTAGTCGGGTGAGTGTCCGTATAATATGCAAAAAATTAGCATTTTTCAAAAGTTCTGTGAAAAATTAAATTTAGTTCTTTCTTATAAATACCAAATATTCCTTGCTTTGACCGTTTAAGTTTCAGCACTTGACTGCAGTAGAAAGCGCAGATTCTGCTCATTGTTTTGGTACCCAATGAAGTTTCACTATAAAATCAAAACCCCCCACGCAGAAGGGTCAGATGGAAGAGATCTCTATATAGTATTTGGGACGGGTGGGTGGGCGTTTGGTTAACGCATTTGAGTACATGTTTGGTCACAAAGGAAAAATTTTTTAGTGTAATAATTATATTTGCATGTTTATACTCATCCGAAAGCTCTTTTAATGGTGGAGGACCTTTCGCAATCAGATTTAAAGATTGCTGTGAAAAGAATTGAGATTTTGCCCCTTGAAAGTGAAAAGTGGTGGTTTTCAGGGTTAATCTTATGAGTGCCCATTTGGTCACAAGGAAAAACTTTTTTTAGTGTAATATTTTTATTTGCATGTTTATACTCATTCGAAAGCTCTTTTAATGGCTGAGGACCTTTCGCAATTAGATTTGAAGATTGTTGTGAAAAAAATTGAGATTTTGCCCTTTCAAAGTGAAAAGTGGATTTATATTTGAATTTCAAAATACGATATAGGCTCCGATAGGCGCCTGCTGTCGCTTGTAACCTCATATTCGTGTTTCTCGACCCCGATTTCATGAGAAAGCCGCGTGTTTCTTAAATTCTGAGCAAAAAAAGGTTTTTTCGAACCACAGGGAGGTATCATGGTTTTTTAGTCAACATTTGTTTTACTGTTGCCCATGCTTTTTTTTAACAAAATTTTTATCAAAATGTTGGGTATTTGCTAGTTGTTTGGTCATAAATCGTGGGCGCCTTCGGCGTCCATAGGCTGAAAAAAAATTCCCCCCTTTTTATTAACTCCCCCCCTCTCTAGAGACAGGTTGAAAAATAACTTCCCGGGGATAGTTATTGGAGAAAATACAGTAAACTTTCTAATTTGCGAAATTCTCACTGTCTTGGACATGAACCTACATTCAAAACTCGATTTAATGACACTCAATACAAGGACAAATTAATAAACTTTTTAGTAAAACAAAAGTTCTCTGTTAAAGTATATGAAGTAAGATTGCCTGACAATTTACGGCAAAACAAAACTACAATTTTTTCTTAATTAATACCTCTTTGTGCATGATATTTAAGCGGATAAAAACATTTTGTGTTTTTAACAAGTTTTTCTATTTTTTAGCTTAGTATGTTAGCGATTTTCAAGCGCTTGAATTTTCAAATTTCTCCATTTTTTAATTTTTTAAAAAGATTATATCTCAACCATATGTTGCAAAAATAAATTTTGCAACATTATTTAGAAAACACTTAATTAGCCCTACAAGATAGTCATTATTGATATTTTCAATGTACACAAAAAATTCTTAATTTTAACGTTCTTTAATTTTTAGTCAAAAAATCTTCTGCAAAATTTTTATTTGCATGTTTTTCTTTTTGCAATTTTTAAAAATATTTTTTTGAATACTAATAATAATATTTTATTATGAATTAAACTTTTGACCAGTTAAAATGATGAAAATGCTTGTTGTAAATGACCTGACCTAACATATGCTCAGAACTAAATCATGCCTATTTTAAAATATTCCAAAAAACTTTATATACAGTCAAGTCTTGATATGGTGCGTGAATAGATTCTGTGTTCTACTTTTTTGCAATTTGACAACTAAATAAGGGTTACACAAACATTTTTTAAGCAAAAACAATTATTTTTTAATTTTAGCTAAAAATATAGTTCTCAAATTTTTTTGAAAATTTGATTTTTATTGCACTTTTTGGAAGAGAATTTTCGCCAGAGTCGAACTATATCGAATTTTTGTCGCATTATATCGAGGGTAAAATTTGTCGAGTTTCCTATCGGCCAAGCAAATCTTAATCTCACTCGCACTATATCGAGACTCGACTGTATTATTTGAAAGAGGAGATGCAGGGCTCCAAAATCGTGTATTTGGAATAATTTTGCCATAATAAATTATTACTGAAAATGAGAAAAGTCGGCGGGAACTTTCGAAGTACGAAAAGGGGTGTCGTAAAATAGAGACACGCGACACTTAATGACAAAATTGCAAGATTTTGAAAAAAACCAACCGGCAAAATCGGTATCCTTGCGATATTTCGGTTTAGACTGGCAAATCATATTTGGCAAAAAGACTTCAAAAATCGAGGTAATAAAAGTGTTGGACCCAACGCGGCAACAAACCAAATTTCACGGCCGGGTGCCGTGAAATTGAGACTTGACTGTAACATACTTCACAAATTTGTGTTTTAAACTAAATAAAAAAGTGAAAAAATTTTTTTCCCAGATAATTTTTATTAGGGGTTGGAAACCTTTTTTCAAACGCCAACATCAGATCGTGTGTTTTCATTGTTTTGAGTTGTACCCATTCGTGATTTTTGATGTTGTACAAGGGAGCTCCCCATGATGTTGTACAGGGAAGCACCCTACCCTGCATTCTCAGAGTTGGCGCCCCACAAGAGCGTATATTCTGCCTGATGTTTGCCTCCCTAGTTCTGGTCTTGTTTGATCAGCTCTGAGCATCAGCTAGTTTGCCTTTTTGTGAAACTATTGTTGTTTGTTGTATATAAGCATCAATTAAACATTATTTGCAGTCATTTCCAAATTGTTCTAAACCACTTTACATCTCTTTGCATAATTGTTTTACAACTGCAAAAATATATGTCTATATAAATAATGCAAAATGCTTTTTTCTTAATTTTTTTAATATAAACTCTTTTCAAAATAAAAAAAACCATTTTTGCGTTTTTAAAAATAATTTTGGATTTGTACTGTTTTGTGCAGCGCACAAACATCAAGGCAACTTTTTGTATTGCTTTAAAGTTTCACGCCAAATACAAACTTATTTGTAAACATCAGTTTTGCTTCAATTCTTAGATCCCTTGCTAAAAAGACTACAAAAATTTATCCTTTGTTCAAGCTTAATACTTATGCTTTATTATTAAACAGCTAAATCAAATGAAAATTATTCAACTTTTTAATCAAATATTTGTTTTTATTGTTTGTTGTAATTTTTTTAACTCTTAGGCCTCGCACACAATGGTGGACTGTAAATTCAACAATCCTCACTCGGAAATGGACATAACTTTTTTTTCAATTTTCCGAAAATTATTCTTTTTTATGCCATCTTATAGCTGACATTCTGGGCTACCAAATAGGCTATTGATCGAGTTGGTATGAATTAAAAATATTGAAAAAGTCAACAATCGTCGCTCACAATCCTCACACCGGGAGAGTGCGAACTCCAAGCCCCCTCCCCCCCCCTGGGGGCATTGGGGGCTTGGAGTTGAGATGCGCACACCCACATACCTTAGACACAAATCACTCGAAAGTGACTCTGGATGCATGAAAGCATGCATACCAGAGTTTATTTATGCGGTAGGCCCCAGTATTCGAAACTATGTTCAACATCTTCTTGTTAGTGGGCCCTGTGTGATTAGTGGTCCCCTTTTGTTCCCTTCCCCTCCCAATACAGCCCTTAATCCCTTTAAAATTCAAAAAGCGCCAATTTAAATTTTTCAAATTTTGACTAAAAAACCATGATACCCCTCCTGTGATTCCCTCCTGTGGTTCGTTAAACAGCCGGCTTTCTCATGAAATCGGGGTCGAGAAACACGAATATGAAGTTATCTCCTCCATCCGAGCACGCTGCGTGGGGGGATTCTATACTCAAGCCAAAATTTGGACGTGAAATTCTAAAAATAGATACGATTTAGGCTGCCAAAATAAGGACAAATCTTATTAAGAAGTACAGATACCAGCCCTGGTTTAATCCATTTTAAGTTTCTTTTTCGCCATTGTTTTTCACAAAAAAGTTGTTTTTTATTAAAAGTAGTCCGAGTATTATTTTTTATTGACCTTTTAAAGCAAAAATATTTATGAGAAAAAGAATGCCTACTTTCAGTTAACTGAAATTATTATAGAAAAATTCGTTTCACTTTCTTTTTTATTAGTGCATCAGAACTTTGCTTGTTTTTGTAATCGACTCCAAGGTTTCACAGCCTGTATGTTGAACAAGTTTTGGTTCACTTTCCAATCACTTCGCCTTTTATTTGCTAATAAAGAGGAAGTGAAATATTAAGCAGTCATTTATTTATTCGTGTTTTGCCAACTACCAGGCACTTATGAGCCCCCACCCCGCACTTTTCTCTATACATATAGGAAGAGAAAGACAAAAAAAACACTCTCTGTTTTCCCTAACTACTTTCTGCATCGCCCTCCTCCAGCTGAGATCATTGATATCTGATGACACAAGAGAGAAAGAGAGCGGGTCCAACACATCAACACCACTGCAAAAAAGCAAAGGGGGAAATAAAAAAGGCAGAGACTCAGAGAGCCAGGCAGCGAGCATATTTTGATGCTGATGTATCTCTTTTATAGAGTGTAGTGTGCCCCCTTTGCACACATCAACACCAATTCCGTGTGTTTTGCTCGACTCCCCTTTCCCACAAAGGCAGCCTCAAAACACACTCCTCTACCACTTGTTTGTCACCAAGTTGTGGAGCAACTTTGATGCACCACCTCTCTCACTGTTCAAGACCATACGCGCCGAACGACCACTCTTAATTTGCCTTGTTTTAGGAATCAAATGCAAATCATCACAAGAAATATTGAAGATTTTTGCTTCACAAGCCTTTAATACTGATGAAAATAGAAAAATTGAATTTTTTTCCTGACAATCATGTGTCCTTTTATTTTTTTGTGCTCTGCCCTTGTGCACTTGTCCTTTTGCTGGGTGTGTCTCCATCTCTATCTAGTTTGCTCAACACAAATAATCCCACTTCAATTTTTCTCCTGGTGTTTACGCTATTTTTAAGTAATTTCTTGCATTCATTTTTCCTTTTTTTGAAAATTGAATCACATTGACGTGGATTTTTTTTTTAATTTTCTGACTTTTAAAAAATCAAAAATGGTATTATTTATCTTCAAATTTTTGCAATTTTTCAATTTTTTGTCAACTTTTAGATTATACCCATTTTTTCAGAAAATCATAAATTTTTTTGCAGATATTTTTGTGCTCTGTTTAATTTTTGTTTTGTCTTTTCGTTTAATTGCCTCTTTCTGGTTATGCAGGTGAGTAGTGTAGAGTATTGTTTTGATACATTTTTCCCTTTTATTTCGTCATCAAAAAAAAATATTTTGTGGTGCTGATGTTAGGTGACAGACGAGTGTGTGTACTAAAAAGAATTAGACTCGATGTTTGTATTTCTTTGTGTACAAATTCTAGCTTCATACATCAGGCATAATGGATGTATTAGCTTTTAATTGTGGAATACAGAGTTAGTCTAAAAATTGCACCTTTATTTTGTAAAATTATTTTTTGCTTCTAGTTAAATTTTTGACTTGTATTCCACCAGTAGCGAAATCTAGCTAATAGTCTTAGTCATATTTTTCTGTATAGCAAAGTTAGTAGAAATCAGTAAAGTTAGTGAAATATGGGCCAAAGACACAATTTGAACTAAAATTTTTAGGACGCTACTGCCATATGCCACGTAAAACACCCCCCCTTCAATAACTACTTTTGAGGGGTACCTAAAACCACCATTTTAAAAAAAATCTTTTTCTAAGTAAAAATTATTAGTGGTGTAGACGGTATTCGACACTAGCGTTTTTGGGGAGAGGGGTGTAGGAGGGTTGCTCGGTAAATATATGACACTAGCGCTTTTTTTTATCAAATTGTCAGTGTAAATCTGAATATTATGTAAACAGTAATTTGTAAGTCATTAATTATTAGGAAAGTTTTTAATGTCACTCTATAAAATTATTTTACATCGGGAAAATGGAATAATAACAATTTTTTATTTTCAAAGCCGTCTTGGAATCAGAAAAAGACAAAATATTTAATGCATCGCTTAAATATTTCCAACATTAATTTGATGTATTTTCTATTTTTTCTGTGTGAAATGTTGAATCCTGTATAGTCAGCCTGCCTATTGTTAAGATGATCAGGGAAAAATGATTTGCCTGAAGTATTGATCGGTCTGAAAATCCCTCCTTATTTGCGAATGATCAACTCCGAGGATGTTGCTGCCGAATGTGATCATTTAGGATGTGATCTTAAGGGTGGCTCGATCATAGATCTCACAGGATCTGCATAGAGTCACCCTATATCATTTCTATAGCTTGGTATATTCTTATATATATATATATATATATGTGTATGTAAATATAAATAGCTTATTCTAGCCTAGTTGACCACATTATTTTATTGTCCTGTTGATACAACTTTCAAATAATAGAAAAAAGTATCCTTGTAAAAAGTTTTATTGGAGCACTTGAACCCTTGCCCGCCTCCACTCAATTGAAACCCCCCTCCAACCATGATTCCACTTGAGGGACCAAGGCAATTTTTTCTAAAGTTTTTATACCAATGAATTTTTTTGTGGCAAGAGTAAATAAATGATTTTTTGAGACTTCAAGGTAGAAAATAGCGCAATGCTGCAAAAATTTTTGAACAAAAAATCTTCCTCGGTCTTCCAAGCTAAATCGTGTGGGGAAGGGTGGCTGGGGTTTAATTTTATTAGACATTTTATTTGATAAAACGTGGGGTTTACCTTTGAAATTCACTGAAAATTTTACATTTATTATTTGTTGTATTTTCTAAACAGAGTAGAGTGTAGCTTAAAATTTTGAGTGTAGCTTAAAGCAGGGAAGTTTCTTACTTTAACCGCACATTTTTACTTTAACCGTTGCTGAGTCAGCCGTTGTTGTTGTTCTGCTACAGTAGCAGTGAGAATAACAATTAAGGGGCAGCCCCCTCTTTCTCTCTGTTGTTTTGGTGCTGCTAAAAGGGCGTGTCACAGGCGTTTGTGTTTTGATGCCTGACTCGAGTGTGAGAACTAGGCGTGTGTGCAAAGTGCATACATCTCTTAAGATAGAACATTCCCTATAATGCAGAACCAAAACAACGCGTGGCCATAACTACTGAATACAAGTGTATGCGAGCACTTTAAGTATGGCTCCTCTTGCGTTTTGATATTATAATTACTAAACTGAACTAAAAAAACAGTGATAATCCAAAGCTCTAAACTAAACACAAAACAAACATTGTTTTTTAGTTCTTAAAAAAGTTCGAAAACATTATTTCGACTAATGTTATCGTATTTTTTTCTCAAAGATCTCTATTTATTTAAGACAATTATTTAAGACAATGTATGTTTTAAAACAAGTTATGGTGCAGTGACGAATCCCTCCCCCACGCAAAGTGTCGGATGGAGGAGATAACTTCATATTCATGTTTCTCGACCCCGATTTCATGAGAATGGATTCTGAGCAAAAATAATTTTTTTTCGAACTACAGGTCGGGTATCATGGGTTTTTTTAGTCAAAATTTCAAAATTTAAATTGGCGCCTTGAATTTTTAAAGGGAATAAGGGCTTATTGGGAGGGGAAGGCCATCTTTTATGGCAAAATGATAAAAAAAATAGATCATTGTATTTTTCGACTGCCTAACCATGTTTTTCTACATGGGTCATGGCAAAAGAGACTCTATACGTATTTTATGATCAAGAGTCTTGATCGGAATAATGTCTAAGGTAAGTGACTGTGCGCGTCTCTAACTCTCAAGCCAGGGCTTGGGGGCTTGGATAAGAACACCCACATACCTTAGACACAAATCACTCGAAAGTGACTCTGGATGCATAAAAAATGTATGCATACCAGAGTTTCTATATGCTGTAGCCCCAGTCAACAAAAGTATGTTCAAATTCCATCTGTTGGGGGTATGTGGCCCTTCAGGATGGTTTACCTTGGTCCTTCAAGGCAGAAAGTAGATTTTTTGGTCAAATTAAAAAAAAATCGCTTTATCTCCACCTACAAACTCATTTTCTGTGTGTTTCACGTGCTAAAACGGCATAAAATGTTGAAAAATCCCGTTTTTGGCCGACTACCGGATAAGGAAGTTTAGTCTAAGATTTCGACGTAAAATTTTAAAAATAAATAAGATTTGGAGAAAGAAGAAAGAAGAATTAGCCATTTAAAACATGATACAACTATCATTCCTGATTATTTGTCTTCTTAGAAGACAAATTTTTGAATAATGTGAGCTTTATCTTTGCGTCATTTTCTTTTTTACGTCGTCAGTTTCTGGATTATTTTTATCGATTTTCGCCAAAATGCTGGTTTAAATATAAGCCCACATGCTCCAATAAACCCACATACTGAGGGGCAGTCGAAAAATAAACCCACATGTGGGCTTGTTAGAAGAAATACGGTAGCTATAGTCATAGTTGCGCGGCCAAAAAACTCGGCTTCCTGCCGAGTTTCCAAAATTTTGGCACCGGCGCCAAGAACAAGAAAAAGTGGCGCCGGGCAAAATATTAAAATTTTTTAAAATATTAAAAGCCGGGCACCGGAATAAATACTAAAATTAGCGTCGGCGCCGATATCCAAAAAGTAATCAAATCGACTAAAAATGTATACAATGACATTTACTACTACATAATTATACATAATAATAATACATAAAAAATTTGAAAAAAACACAAAATTTGTCATTTTTTAAAAAAATGTTCACAGAAAAACAAGCGGCGCCGACCATGGCGCCGAGGTCAAAAAAGTCGGCGCCAGCGCCGGCAGTTTCGAAAAGTAACGTCGTGCGCCGGCGCCCTCACCGTTGCCGATAGGCGTTGGCTCTCGTGCAACTATGGCTATAGTTATACTCTGCTTTCGTTATTTTTTTGTGTTTTTGTTTTTTTTTGGTTTTTAAAATATTAAAATTTTTTTTTAATAAAAACTTTTTTGCAGAATAATGGACAGTAGTAGCACCAACTTCATGTTAACTATTCCATATGCATGCTTAGACGCAAACAGATTACAAAACTATTACTACTCTCTGCTATCTAATTTCAATCGCGGACTACCGGTAGGTCTATTACCGCCTCCACCCTCAGCCCTCGGCCTTCACAATCAGAACAAACAATGGCTAGGTCAAGCATCACTGACCCTACCCACTATCAGTTCTACCGGATTAGACTGGACCACAGCGTTGCTGCCCTCTAAAATGGGCCAATCAGCATTTGAGCCAGTTCTTCCTGCTAGTCTTTTTACTCCTAACAAAGATAACTTGACAGCCTGCTGGAACAACGAAAGCGCCTCCTTCACCTCGATCAAGGCTGAGAAGGCGGAGTCTTCGGCGGGAGTTTCCCCTTTATCATCGTGTAGCCCCTCCCACAACTGCTCATCTCCCAATGGTTACTCCTGCTCCTCACCTGCAACCACTTCCAACTCTCAACAGCTTTTGCAGCAGTCTGGTTGTGAACAAGCAGTTGACCTCAAACCCAAATACACATTTAAGCAAAGGAAGGGTCTTGCGAAAACTGAAAAATTAGGCAACCGAGGAGAGGCTCCAAGTCAGTGCATGGTCTGTGGAGAAAGCACGACTTGCTGTCACTACGATATTGCTTCTTGCAACGGTTTTTTTTACAAATTAATTATTTCAATTATTGGCGCTAGTATTGAATACCCCCCCCCTTCTAAAAATCGTTGTAACTACCCTTTGGAACAACAAGTTTAGGCTTAGCGGTAAGCCAGCGTATGGAAGTTGTGACTAATAAGTGTTTTACGCACTTTTTCTGGGGTCTGGAACATATATTTGGGTGCTCTTTACTTTTTTTTGGGTGCTCTTTAAGTTTTAGAAGGCATAAGTTTTTTTTTGGGGGGTATTCTATACTAGGGTCCAATTATATTATTCTGAAATTGATTTTTTTAAGGATGCAAAACCTTCTTCCGCAGATCAATCCTTGCATCCAAACCATATTACTGTAAATACAAGGGACAATGCGACATCAAAACTCGTAAGTTTCTAATCGGACAAAAAGGTTTCTCTTGCATCAATTTTTAGTCCTATAAGGACACTTTTTTAGCCTTGGTCTCTCTTGTTGTTTTTTCGAACATTTTTTAGGCTTAGGCAAGGGTTAACTAGCGTATGTTAGGGCAGATATGAACATAGGTCTAGGATATGTTTTCCTCCACCTACAACATCCGTTGTCCAACTGTTGCTTGAGAAATTGACAAAACGACAACAAAAAAAAACAGCAGAGAATCAAGACAAAAAAGTGTCCCATTGTCGTATAGAAGCCTTAAATAAAAGTTATCTATAAATTAACACTAAATAGATGTTTTGTTTTTGCAGAGCGATGCCGAGCTTGTCGCTTAGCTACATGTTTAAGAGTAGGCATGAACCCCAGAGCCATGCACTACACTGACCCAGTCAAAGTGGAAAAGTTTATTGGAGAAATTAATCAAAAAATAAAGAAACAAGAAGAAGAGAGAATAGAAAAAGATTCAGTTGCGCAGACTTCTACAACCGGAGATCATGAATCTGATGCATTGCTTCTAAAAATGTTGATGTGTACTGAGATTCTGCTGTTCCCACTCAAAGATACCTCTGAAGATTGCGCGGAAGAACCTTCTATGAAGCTGGATTCTGCAATGCTCACCCCAATGTGGTACCTGCAAATGGCCAAAACACTTCCAGTGTTCCATGAGCTAGAATTTGTCGATCAGCAACAACTATTAAAACATATTGGAGTGAGCAGTCAAGTGTTGATGCAAGCATACCAATCCAGTGAACGGGTCAATGGAGTAACTTCTTTGACTATGCCACTGACAAAAACACAAATGCAGATGTTTATTCAAGAGTTTGTGCTCCTGAAAGCCATCATCTACACGGATCCAGCTTTGGTAGAGCCATCCACACAATTAGCACAAGCTTTGCTGCAAAGTCAACGCGAAAGATTCTCCAAGATGCTCTTCAAGCACATGGAATCTCGAAGAGGAGCGGCTTCAGCGGCAAGAACATATGCTCAGCTGATCTTATCCGCTAATTCGGCTGTTGCTGAGATCAATCGGTAACCTTTTTTAATTAACTTTTCAAATTTATATATTTCATCATATATTTTTTTTTCAGAAAAAGATGTGAAGACAGAATTGTCACTGGCTTAGGATCCATCATTTAAATGTTGTTATCAACAATTAATTGGCCATTTTCTTTCAAAATAATATAGTTGAATGTATGTAAAGATTTCTTTAATTTATTTGTAAATTTAGAAGTACGTGTTTTATTTTGCCCAATTGTCTATTTTTACATAATACCGTGTTATCTCTGATAAGATCCCATGGGGCCTTATTTTTCAACCCCTCTTTGGAGGTGGGGTCTTATTAGAAGGTGGGGCCTTATTAGAAGTCGCCTTTTTGGCCTAATTAGGCCTTATTTGAGGTGGGGCCTTATTTTTCAACACCTCTTAAGACATGGGGTCTTATTAGAAGGTGGGGCATTATTGGAGAGTGGGGTCTTATTAGATATAATACGGTATATTGCGTTCCAAATAATAAATTATTTGATTCTTCAACATGCCACAAGAAAATATACAATATATTTATCAATACAGTCAAACCTCGATATAACGTACCCCCTGGGGGCAGGGTAAAGGGTACGTTATATCGAGGGTTAATTTGACGGAGTTTATTATTGAAGTGACCGACCCAAGGGGTACGTTATATCAGGGGTATAGGGGTATCGAGAGAAATTCAAAATATTACAGTCAGTCGTTTTAAAATTTTAAGAGTAGTTTCATGAGCAAATCGGGTACTCTGATCACGAATCCGGTATCAGAATTACAACTTCTAAATTTTTCGACCATTAAAATACCCTTTGTGAAAATTTGATTACTTTTTGCGTTAAATAAAAACTTTTATATTTCACTTTTTTATAACTGAATTATCTACAGATGACTTACCCTTTTAAAGCGCTGAATCTCAGCTACATTTTAAGCACAATTTCTGTTTTCAACAAAGTCTTGGTCACGGCGAAAATTTAGTTTTGGTGAATTAAGTACATTTTAGGAAAGAAATCCTCTTTATTTTTACTTATTTTTCAATTTTCAAATAATGGCAATTTATAAGTTAAGGTCTCATTTGAATGCGCTAGTAATAGCGGTTCTGATAAACATTCAGCTTAAAAAAAAGAATAATGTGAAAAAAATTTACTGGTCTCTTTCAAATGGGCAGTTCTTTTTGGTGTAAAGTTTTTAAAAAGGTGTCTTGTCAAGTTTCTGACTCAAGACACACACAATCTGTTTTTACAGATTTGTTCAGCATGAAATTCTGTACCAGGATATACACTTGTCCTAAATCGTCCTCGAGGTGTTAATCAAAAATATTTTTATATCTATTTTTTATTTGCTCTAACACTAGAATAAGTGCTTCTACTAAAGTGAGCGTCTTGCTCAAAGGTTTGTGCTGATACATTTCTTTAAAAAAATTCAAAATTTTTAACGGAAAATTTATGCTGTTTAAGTAAGATGGGTCTTATTATAGAATTGGGCCCATTTTTAGCCTTGTTGCCCTGTCGATTTTTTGTGTCTTTTTTAGGCTTTAGGTTTAGGCAAGGGTAGGCCAGGTTATGCTAGGACGGACTCAAACATGAGCCTGAAATACGATTGAATCCGTCCTAACATACGCTGTTCAACCATTGCCTAAGCCTAAGCTTAAAAATCTCAAAAAAATAAAAAGGGAGACCAAGGCGAAAATAGCTCGATTTTTACAGGGCCGTAAGATGTGCCGCATTTAAAAATCAGTATTGTTTTTTCGTCATATGTTTTCAACAGATCTAAATAGCTCAAAAGCTTAAATATATATATTTTTTGAATTTTCTGTAGCTGTAAACACGCTATTTTCTGATTGTGCTGCAAACATAGCAATGATGCACATCGTTGTTGTTTCCTTTTACAACCAAGCTATTGTGCAATTTAAAATACAAGTTTTAATTATCTTTATACAGTATTTGGACTATGAGGTTCCGTCACGTTTTTTGTTTCTTTTGTACTTTTCTCCCAACTTTTTCCTCGCAATTGTTTTTCTGTAAAGTAGGTGCACAACTACAGCGTATCCTCTTTCTTTTGAGTATATGGTTGCCAATACAAACATGTATATTTATGGGGCTTAGACGACCAACAAACTTTGAAATTGGCCAAATTTTGATTTTTCAAAACTTTTCAACTTCCGAGGTTTGTTACCCTACTTTTTATAACCATTTTTAATTATGTAAAGTAGGTGCACATCTACAGCGTCTCAGCTTTCTTTTGAGTATAAGGTTGCCTATACAAACCTGGATATTTGGGGTCAGAGACGACCAACAAACTTTGTGGTGCGGAAAACGAAAAATTTGTGTAATTTTTGCTGGGTATTTTATCTGGGAAAAAAGTATGTAAAGATATACCTATTTTTATGAATAAAGTCATAGCCCCTCATTGAAATTTCGAAATACTATAGAGGCGCCGATAGGCGCCTGTGGTCCCTTGTTATTAGTATTAGTTTT
This sequence comes from Ditylenchus weischeri, assembly GCA_029231635.1. Taxonomy (NCBI): domain Eukaryota; kingdom Metazoa; phylum Nematoda; class Chromadorea; order Rhabditida; family Anguinidae; genus Ditylenchus; species Ditylenchus weischeri. The sequence continues at coordinate 27,726 of JAMRYI010000106.1, forward strand.
ATAGTGCACGCAAATGAACTACTTTTTTCAGTCTGCCTAAAGTTGTCTTGCAGCTAATTTTTTGACTCGTTTTTCCAACAATTGATTAGCCCCACTCAATAAAGTTAAAATTAGAACCTTTTCATCGGGTAAACAATCCATCACATATCGAACACAGAAAGTGTCCGCGTCACACAGAAGTTTGTAGTTTATATATAGGTTGCATACAAAAATAAGCAAGGGTATACTTCATTCACAAGTTTCTAGGGTTTACTGTGCGTGGGGTTGTTGTGCGTGATATATATTATAATTATATGTGTTATGGATTTAATACTAGACAGCAAATTGTCGGTAATATACATTTCACCAAAAACAGTAGTTTTATTTTACCTAATCTACCACTCACTGAGCTACCAAATAAATGTAAATAACGTTTAGTTAACGTTTTATAACGTTTAGTCAATGTTTACACTCATTTTGTAGCTCAGTGAGTGGGCTACAACAGCGTTAAAATTTTTTAAAAATATGCGTTTCCTGAAAAGTGAGAGCCATTTTAGTGCCAATCTACGTTTTCGCCAAAACCTGGACTTGGGTGGATAAATTGCGATTTCTTCCCAATTTTGAAAATAGTATCATTGATGTTTGTGCGCGTTGCAAAGCCCTGTGTATGCCCAACATTTTGACATATTATTTGCCTGGATGAACCAAAAATTTAGGTGAGAACCATGCAAAAGAAGCAAACAAATTGATGACATGAGACGGCTGTTTGCTCGCAATTTTTGGCGATGATGTTGTTGGTGCGGACGGAAAACTAAAAACAACATCGTGCTGGGCATTAAATTCTGTATCAGTAGAGGCAATTACTACGCGTGACAAGCCGAGTGTTAAGTAAAAATCAGCACAAGAATTAAATAAAAGTCACGCAGAAATCACAGAGGAAGAGATAGCTTCTTTTTCTGGTGAGTGAACGTAGGTTAACTCATTATTTGGCCAGTTTTCTTGATTTTCTTGTAGAAAGGGGGCTCCATTTCACCATAGAGGGTGTTTTTTTAATTCTAAGATTAAGCATCCTCTGCTAGCCACATCTGCTGGGTTCAATTCTGATTCGACGTGTCGAATCTCTAAATCTGGCAGAGATTTTATTGCTTTGAGCCTATTCTTTATGTAGACAAGCTACTTTTCCTTGCTTTTTAGGAAGTGAAGAACATCTTCAGCATCTGTCCAAACTAGCTTCTTCTGAATTGGATGCTTCAAGCAACTTTCAACAAAATTTATGGCTCGGCACGCAAGTTGTATAGCGGTGAGTTCCATTCTTGGTATTGTGAGTGTGGATTTGGCTGGGCGTACTTTCGTTTTTGTAAACGTGAGCGAAACCTTTGTTTGTGTTCCGCACTGCCGCAGATAGACAACTGCAGCCGTAGCCAATTTGGAAGCATCCGCAAATGCATGTAGCTCATAGACAGTTATGGATTCTAAGATACTTATAAGTCTAGGCAGTTCAAGCTGTATGTCTCCCCAATTTTTGGTCAGCTCTTCCCATTGAATCAGCTTGCTGATGGCAATTGTGTCATCCTATTTCTGCTTTCTTGAGCCATGCTTCTTGGTAAAAAAGCTTCAAGTGTAAAATCACTGGAGCAACCAAACCAAAGGGATCATGGCATCTGGCAAAGGTCTTCAGAATCTTTCGTTTTGTGAGTGGAGGATCTTCAAACACTGGTTTTATGTGACTTTTGGTTGCAGGTATGGTTTTGTCCAAACCACCATTTCCCCTTCCTTACAATACTTCTCTTCAAAATTACAAAAAACATCTTGTAAGTAACAAATGATGAAATAATTATTTGCTGCGAAAAAACCACACTCAAAATCAAGACTCTTTTCTATGTGCTAAAGCCGACAAATTGCTCAAAAAGCAAAAAGAAATAAGCCGACACAAATGATAAAGGATTTTTAGTAAAATGCAAAGATTTATTGCAAATTTCTGGTTTTTGCTAATCCTCCAACCTTTATTTCTTATTTTTACCAAAAATTTATATTTTAAGCTTAAGACTCGTCTTTTCATACTTGTATATAATTGTTGTTTATTAATTTTTGTTCAAATATGCTTGCTATGCTGCTTAATGAGGATAATGCAAATTGCCACTTAATTTTTTCTTCACTAAAATATTTTTTAACATTAGCAATAAGATCGACCAAAGAAGGTTAGACAGAACATCTCATGCCATTTTTGCTGCAATGGAATTAATAAGAGCCATCTAAGCCCCCCAAAATTTATATAAAAAATAAATATTGAAAGAACATGCGCGTAATTTCCTCCTCATCTTCACACAGCTATGTCCTCTGGTCCCTGGAGAGAAGGACTGACTGGGTTCCATCCTGACAGCCTTCCACAAATTAAATAAACTTTTAAAGTGTTTGCTTGCTCGTCTAGGTCCTTGGTTTATTTAATATTTGTTGCATTAAGTCGATAAGAAATTATCGGCTGGCACTGCAAATAATTTGTTTATTCTGGTGTGTGCTATACCAAATTTGAGAATTTGAAAATTTTGTTTATGAGAACTTTCTAATACCAAGAACATGTGTCGCTGCATTAAGATTTATTTCAGATAGTTTTGTTGGCTATATGGGGTTGTGAAAATGCCAGATTGGAAATGTAAGAGTTTGAAAAATTTCTGTTTTCGAACTTTTTCTTTTTGTATGTCTTTGTGTCTTTTTACTACTCCTTCACCAGCAGACCTTTTTGTGAAGCACTGATATTATGTTTTTAAAGGAATTATAGTTATTCTATTCAAGATTCAGGTAATCCTCATGGCCGCTATTATAATGTTTAAACCAGGGCTGCCAACTCAAAATATGAAAATAGAGTAGATTTTGCAAAATAAAGTATAATTTGGTTATTTTTCGTCCAAATTGCTCATCTAGTACTTATTAAGTTTTAACAAAGATTTTTACGTGAAATCTTGAAAAATCTTTAAAAAAGTACAGATCTTTAAATTAAATGCAGTTGGCAGCTCTGTTTTTTTAACCCTTCCAACCTTTGATTTAGTCTTTCATTAAAGTCTACTTCAGGTAGCTTTAGATATTTTTAACATTTTTCAAAATTTATTTAAATTTTTTAATCTTGGACTGAATGTAAATTTTGCCGTTGTTTCAATATACTCAACTTTCACGACAATCCTCGGACCTACTCCGATATAAACTTCCTTCTCTGAATCCTCAGTCATACAGTCGACTCTTTCCATAAAGACAACCAAGGCAACCACCAAAATCATTATTTTTACAATTTTTAAGACGTTTGTTTAAACCAGTAGTGTTTAAATTTCTTAGTCAATATTTTCCTCGATTACAGACAAAGTCTTATGTAGCGCACAGTTCTGGTCATATAAAATGACTCTTGAATCAGTGTACCACTTATGTTAGAACGCATTTGACACGTTTCTGGAACTACAGAAGTGTAAGGAAACCATGTTTGAGTGCGTTTTACGCTTTTTATCATTAAAATTTTTTGCAGACTAATATTTTAGAAATGCGGTGGTAAAAGTAATATTTTTTTAAATTAAAAATGAAAACTCTCTGTCATTCTTCCTGTTATTTTGTAGAGATTTAAGTTACTGATTCATTAGCACTTTTCTCAGAAAATACTTCGGAAAAGGCCTGCCTTTTGAATTTTACTTATTTTTGAGAAAACTCTAAAACAACAAGTTGAAAGAAGTGAGACTTTTAAAGGTCATTTTAGAGCACCCTTTACTTTAAAAAGGGGTATACCAGAGCGTGACCTAAAGGCGGTGACTAAAATTTGTTAGCCATCCCTTTTTCACTCGTTTTCAGTTAAATACTGATAAACATAAACTACTTTTAGAAACTAGAATGAAACTTTTAATTGCACAAGATTTACTTCTTTTTGCATCAGATTTGTTTTCGCATCAAATTTACTTTTTTTACATCAGATGCACTCTTTTGTGTATAAAATGGGGATTCTGTCTATTTTTACCTTTTCATATTCTATGTCTATAATTCAGTCCTATTTCAGTCCTTTCCGAATCCAAGCTGATGACATTGCAAATGCTTTCACTGTGGGTCTCAAAGTCGGGTCAATTTCTTATTCCCTCTGAGCTTCCAGAAACGCAGCCGAGGTTCCAAAGCTGCTCAGCGCATTGGAGGCGTGTTCAGTACAATAGATTGCCGCATGGTTGCTGTAAGACATAAAATTGGCTATTTTCTTGGTGTTCTTCGTATAGACGGCTGAAGTAAAACCTCTTACTGTTTGAGTTTTTAGGAGGACGCTTCCAATGCTATTTTTATGGTGCTGCTACAGTTGCCTTGCTTGCCGGTGAAATATTTTCAAAATTATTGATATCAATATTTTGATGTGGTTTCCATTATCGAATAACTTTAGTGCGCACTGGTACAGAAGTAATGGTTGGTTCTGCTCTGTTCAAAGGAACAATTCTAGCAATGATTGAAGGAGTTCAGGTGAGTAGTCGTTCTTCTCTTCAAGTGAATTTCCATCGTGTAACTTATACCTTAAAAATACAATTTCACCTAGCTGATGATGGGCGAAATGCTGAGCCAGCAATGTGATATGACGCAGCAAATGGCAACTCTCGATAATCCGAAATATTTGCCGTTCAAGCCGGCGTCATACACTGGGGTAAAAGCACCAGTTTTTTTAGATTCTCGTCACCAGGTTTTTTAGGTTTACCATTTAACTTTGTGGTGCGGCGTGTAATATTTCTTTTTTGATCCACACATAATCCATACACCGTTTCAGGTTGCTTATTATTTATCGCAGCATCTTTAGTCAGAAAAATTTACATTGGCACTGAAAAACATAATTTAGGGGTAAATAATGAATAAACCCCTTAAAAATACAAAAAGAAGTAAATTCGGTGCAAAAAGAAGGGAATCTGGTGCAAAAAGTACCCCCACGTGAGTATTCCTACCTGGGTACTGCCACCTGGATACCTCCACCTGAGTACAACCACCTTGGTATCATCACTCGAGTAACACTATCTTGGTAGAGATAAATTGCAGACAACTCCAAGAAGACAATGGCAAACTCGTAAAAATTGTCTGTAGAAAACCGCTTACCAATATGTGGACATCTCTTGCAGGACCTTCAGACCGCCTGTAGAGAAACCGGTAAACAACTGCTAGGCATCTACTAAGGGGAAGAAAACTGTATCGGAAAACTGTATTGTAAAAGCATAAATTGTTGGTTTAACAATGTAAAAATAACAAAAACTTCATCTGATGCAGAAAAGAGTAAATTTTATGCAAAGTAAAGTATTTGTCTTCTTTAAATTTATAAAAAAAATTCCAAAAAACACTTTGCTACTTCTTACCTTTATATGTGGTGTGTCCCTTTAAACAGGGCCTTTTCTGATAATATTATACCTATATTATACCTTATATAATTCAAAACCTAAATTTTCTGACAGAGTAAAAGTAAATACATTCGAGTCTTTTTGTAAAGCCATCCCAAAAATGGGGTTTTCCCTTTTTCACTTCAATTTTCAAAGTCTTTTGCCGAAATTGATCCATCAGTTTAGTACAAAGAATTGGTAGGATTTTACAAATTTTCAGCAGTTGGATTTCCGATTTTCACGCACAATGTCCGATGTATAAAAACAAGGTGTCGTTATAGCGGGAACCGTGGGTCTTATTGGCAAAAGCATTTTTATCTTTAGAAATGACTGATATCACCAGAATCGTCACGATTTTTATGCTAGAGAGGCTGATCAATTTCGGCAAAAAACTCTGAAAAGTTTAGGTAGAGAAAGTGTTGTGTCTCAGGTAGTAAAAAACTATTTGATGTAACTTAATATATGGATTTGACTGAACAAAAAACTAGCCTTGATGTCCTGCATTTTTTAACAAATCTGAACTGCAAAAAAGCTTGTAGATAGAATACATGATATATCAATATTGCAAATTCCGCAACAACTTGGCTTCCCATATGTGAATCTACAAACTAGTTTAGACCGCTGTAACCGAAGTGCTTTATCAAACGTCTGACATCTACCAACAAATTTTATTTTAACCTTTTTCTTCAGATTTTTGTGATTTTTTAAATTTTTGTAGTCGTTTTTATTTATTTAGCACTTAATCCAGAAATCCCAATGCGGGTTTTTTTCTTCGAAATACGGCCCGGTTTTCCCCGGTACCCTAAAGTGCCCGAACTCTGAAACTTATCTATTTTTAAAATTTCTATAAACATATAAAAAGCCCAATCTTTTTGTATACTTAAAAATGTTTTTCAGCTCCTCTTTGAAATTTTTAATTAAAAAACCCCGCTTTCAGAAAAGCTATGTTTTTAAATCAATGGAACCTTTTGTTGATGTTTCTATTCCTATGTTGCTCTATTTCAAGCTTTTCAATTATTTTATTTTTCGGCGGCAGAAATATTTGTGTCTGTCGGTGTTGCTTAGTGCTTTCACATCCTGTATTGAAATCTCTTCTAAATTATTGTGTATGTCTACAATTATTTTTTTTGCATATAAATTCGAAATTTTTGTATTTTTCGGACATTATTTGTAAGTTGTAAAAAGATGTAACAGCGAAAACTTAAATATTTAAAAAAATAATAAAAATTCTTTTTTGATCTGGAAGTTTATTTATTAATAATTTTAGTACTATTCAAGATTTTTTTAATAGTCAATCAATTGTAGTAATAAAATAATGTCCACTTTCAGCAAAAAGGTCTATTAGTAATTCTCAAATAAAGCATGATCTTTTTTCTCACTTCTCACCAAACCACCGTATTTACTCTATTAACTCTCCACCCTCTAATAACTCCTCACTTTTCTGATAAGCTCCTATATTTCATTCCTTGTTTTTAATATTTTTATGCATCAAAATTCAGGCAAACTGATCAACAAAGCCAAACAAATCGTCTTCATTAAAATATACTAAATTTTGTTCTGTTCTTTCTCCTTTTTCTTCTCGCAATTCGCCTTCTTCGAGAAGTCCATCTTCTTTGCAGTCGTTGCGCCCATTCCTCGCCAAGTTCTGTGCTCTTATGTTGCAAAGAATGTTCAGTCCCTTTGTGCCTAGGTGATCTGGTCATTCTCAGTTTCGTCGGTTTCTGCTGCGATTGCATTCACAATTCAAAAAATCCACAAATTAAATCCAAACCAAACGTAAAACCAACGACTTCATGATGATTTCTTTGCCGATTTCTTATCTGATCCTTGAAACAGTTCCATTGCCGTCTAAGTCATAATATGGCACGAGATTGGCTGCCTGTTCTACCTCTTCTGACGAATCCGACCTGCCAGCTTCACATCAAGGTCGGGATTGCTCACTTGTCGGCCGCTAACATCGAGTCGCGCTCTTTTGGATACTCTGGACGTACTACTCCTGAAAACAAAACAAATGTTTGAAACATGTTAAAAGCAGAAATTAAAATTTACGCTTGTTGCTTCAGCTTCTCTTCCTCGCACATCCATTTTCTGATGCTTTTTTTGTCGACGCCTAACATTTTTGCAGCGGATTTGATCAAGTTCTTGCTCGCCCATTGGACAGCTTTCGGCTTTGTTCCCACATCGTTGTTTCGGCAGCGTTTCTTGTTGACTGGACGGCCTTGGTCTTTCTGCAGATGCTCATCTGAAAACCAGAAGGAATTAAAGCAACAAAAAATGAAAAAATGGCGCGACAAAGTAACGCAACAAAAAGGATCATGGTTCCTTTTGGGATTGAAAAAATTCGAACGACAATTTTTGTTAAAAGATAACTCCCCACTAGGGTTGGCATTTTTCCGGACAAATAGAAACACAGGCAATTTCCCGGGCAATTGTCTGGACAAATAGGAAAATTTCGAATAAATACTGAAAAATAGGATTTATTTCAACTTTATTCAAAAACAAGGTATGGGGGCGGGTTTGAGAATTATAGATGCATAATGTCACTTACCCTAGAGGTGAATCCTAGCAATCCTCTTGCTAATATACAAGTTCAGAAACTCTTTTTGCCAAGTTTCCTTAAAAAACAGTGAATAAATAAAAAAGATAACCAGTACCTCTAGTACAGTTAACCCTTCAATACAGTTAACCCTCCAGTACATTCAACCTTCCCTTACAATTAACACTCCAGTATAGTGCACGTGAAAGCCCCATGGAAAGTTACTATATTATCATGGAAAGTTAATATAGTAAATACGGTGACTGTGGAATTTATAGTGTAATACCGTATTTTTTCTAATAGAACGACCGGTCGGTCTATTTTTAAATCCCTCGAAATCGAGAAAATTTTAGGTCGATCTCGAGATTTTCGGGTGAATCGGTAGAGCTCGTGGGAGTTAAGAAAACGCAATACACAGCTTTGCAAAATATTGATTTTGCTCCAAAATACAGACCCTCAAAGTTGGGGGGTTCTTTCTATTAGAGAAAACAAGGTATACGAAAAATTCTACAGTTAATTCTGTCGGTTCCATACTGAGTCCGAATGAGTGAGTGGTCATTCTGAGTTGAGCTTTGACATTCTTTCCAAAAGCTGGATTCCAATTTAAAGTCTTCTACTTGGAAGAAGAACAGACGTCAATGACAGAGCAATTATATAATTTCAATTATTTCTGCCCTCTGCCCTAATGAAAGGGACTTTTGTTTGTGTGCTTTTACTTCTGCTGTTTGTTTAGAGCCAGTCTGTGTGTCAAATTATAAATGAGGAACAGCCAAAGTCAGGCCTTTCCCCTTTTCGCTAACACTGGAGGCTAAAAGTTTGTGGTGTTGTTATACTTTTTGCAAGGTGTCTTTTGAACTGGAGTTGTTGAAGTTAGCATTTTGCCCTAATCAAACAAAACCTCTACTTGACATCTGTCATTTGTGTTTGCTTTAGATGTTTATTGTTATCTTCACCCACTACATTATTTTGCTCAATCAATAACGGTTGAAAAATTTTATTGACCAGATGGTGGTTTTATAACTTCAGTTTTTTAAAAAAATGTATGTAGTATGATTTATTTATTATTATTAATGCTTTGAATAAAGTGGATTGAAACTTTGGCATCTTTGTCGTATTTGATCACTGATCGAAAAAATCTAGTCTGTTCAACAATGTTCTTATAGTTTATTTACTTTCAAGGTCTTCTGTAGTAGTCGTAAAACTATGATAACAAAAACTACAGGGTGAGTTTTTATAAACGCCCGGTGGAACATTGGTCATAACTTTTTAAATTTCCGTTGTTTCGACGAGATCTTTTTTTTTTGTTCGAAAAAGGAAGCTCGAGGAAAGAGATTGACACTAAACATGCCTATAACACTTTCTTTAGAATTCGTCGCTGAGGAGAATTAAGCATCTGAAAAAATACTTTTGTTTTTCAAAATAGGAAATCTCAAGAAAAAAACAACAACAAAAAACTTTGGTGCCATTCTCTTTCCCCGAGCTTCCTCTTTCGAACAAAAAAAGATCTCGTCGAGACAACGGAAATTCGAAAAGTTATGACCAATATTCCATCGGGCGTTTATAAAAACTCACCCTGTAAATTAGCTATCTTATGACTTTTTACACTAATACTTGTTTGTAAACACATTTCATCAAATTTTTAGGCATTTGTATGCTATGATAGTCACTTAAAAAGCTATTTTTAATTGGTTATTTTAGCTGACAATCAAACTTATAGGAGGAGTTTGTTTATTACTTTGCATTATTATTAAATTTTTATATCTTAGGACGGTGTTTATTTAGTTACTAATCAAATAACTAAGGCGTCATTTTATCATAATCAATTTTTTTCTGTGATTTACGAATTTTACACGTTTTTAATTCAAGAAAAATCGTCTCTATAACCATTCGTGAATCTAGAAAAAAAGATGCTTTGGCCTCCTGTTGATTTTTTTGATTTTTTTGTTCTTCAAAAAGGAACTGTTTCGGTTTAGGGGGGACACCTATTTTTTCGCTATAACTTTTTTAGTTTACGTTGATTATGGTATGATGGTAATTTTTATGGTAAATCATCGATTAGATACAATTATTGATTAGATACATCGATTAGATACACCTGTCGATTAGATACAACTATGACAACTTAGATACAACTGTTGATTCGGACTCGTGCGTCCTCTGCTGTTTCTTTCACTGCGGCGGCAAGCTCTGCTTCCACACTTCGACGGACGTCCACTCTTTTGACCTAAAATTAAACACATAATTAAAAAACTTTAGTTTAAAAAAGTAAGTCCTACCTCATTCAAATTCTGTGGCGTGCAAAAATGATCGTCGCCGTCAACTGTGTCTATCCATTCTACGCTTGTCCTGTTGAATTTCACTGTTTTGATCGTCTTCTTTGCGGCTATCTTCTTTTGAATCACCGAACGACAGCCAGCGCAATTGAGGTAGACTTGCTCCGATCCATCAGCGAGAGCTGTGATTCTTCCATGTTGAGTCCAAGTGTAGCATCCGCTTCCATCAGCAGTGAGAGTTATTGGCACCGTCCTTTCTCCGATTCGGTTTGAGTGCACCAGTTTGTTAGCCATAAGACTGAAACAAAGTAAAATATTGCATGTGAAAGACAGTAAACAAAAAGACATAGATATCGAAGAGAAAACGTGCTACAGAGGTGTAACTCCTGGGTATCCAAAAATAAGCCGCCAATTAAAAATTGCGTGTATCTAATCGATGTATCTAATTGATAATTGTACCTAATCGATGTATCTGATCGATAGTTGTATCTAAACGATCATCGTCCAATTTTTATAACCTGAAAAAAATGGTGAAAAATGGATGTCCCCCTCAAACCGAAACAGGTCCATAGGAATTTTTCAAGTTTTTAACTCAAGAAAATTGGTCTCTATACGTTTCCGCGACTCTAAAAAAATTCCTTGGTCTCCCTGTTGATTTTTTTGAAAATTTTTCTCTCCAAAAGTCTTAAAAAGGTTTTATTTACGCTTTTATATCATTTTTACAAAAAAATTTTTAGTAAACATTTTTTCAAAATTTGTTTGCCTTGGTAAGCTTGGGAATTTTTTTTCTCCCAAATTTCTTAAAAAGCTTCTACAGACTGTCAAGCCCGGCCAAGGGTTGGCCGCTGCCCGGCCAAGACCAGCACACTCCACATTGCAAGGAATTGGAAAAGTTGTAGTTTGTGTTCTCTAACTTCATAATACCATATTGTCTCTAATAAAAGGGCACTCTCTATTTGAAGGGCAGGCTAAAATACACAATCCCCCTGGCCCAAAATGGCCAAAGTGGTGTCCTAAGGCCGTTTTAGCTGCTTTTTGCGTGAGAAAGCAACAAAAAATCAATGCGAAGACACTTTTTAGCACTTTTGGAACATTTTTTTTGCTCTTTTTGTTTTGGGGGACCATGGTATACCAGTTCTGTGGAGTACCTAGGGCATGAAAATTTTTCCAAAAAAAGCATAAATAATAGATTTTGAACATAGTTTTGACCACATAAAGAAACTCTGGCCCTATACGACAATAGGTCCCATTTTTTGCCTTGGTCCCCCCTGTTGATTTTTTTTATTTTTTGCTTCTATTTTAACCAATTTTATTTTCTTCTTTCGGCGACACATTAACATTCATAAATTTTCACGAGTTGTTCAACAAATTTTCTGAAATAATTCTGATTTCTTGCACGACAGTTCTGACGAAAAACGGCTTCAGCAATGTACGAGGCAAGCAAATTATCACTGGTTCCTCAACCCCAAGCCACCAAGCCCCTACGCCCCCGAAGTGGGCGCCGGGGGTCTTGCTGGGGTAGAGATGCACGCACTCACTTCTGGAAAATGCTTTCCCAATCGTTTTTTGCCTTTTCTTTACGTAAAAGTGGTCAAAACGCATGAAAACGAGGTTTAAACCGGTTTTCGGGCCAGTGGGGATTCTGTACTCCGGCCGAAGGGCACTCTCTAATAGAGGGGCAGGGGTCAAAAGGGGTTGAAAAATATAGGGGCACCTTTGGTCATTTTTTCTATACCTTCTACACCAAACTTTCTTCGATGCCTTTAACTTTCTAGGCCTATAAAACAATCTGATATTTTGAGCCAATTCATTTTGTGCTCGTACTTTTTTCTTATCCCTTTTTTAATAAAAAGTCGTGTGGTTTGCTTCCTTAGCAATAATTTTAAATTGATATTTGAGAAACAAATAGCTGAGAACACGAAATGTCAGCAGTAGAAAAAACATTTCCTCTGTGTATTTTCTGTGCCTTACTCTATTTCTGTTGTCAAGTTTGTTGCAATTAACAAAAAATAAGTTTAAAAACATGTTTTAATTTTACAAAAAAGCAAAAATGAAAATAAATCTGCAATTTCTGCACTTTGTAAGTTCTTTTCATTTTTTTTAATTATTTTCAAAAATCACAATTGCCTAGAAAAATTCAAAAAATTTAGGCTCACATCTAATAAATAATTATGTTTTGGGCCATATCCTCAACAGCAGTGCTGTAAATTTTCAAATTTCGACACCGGCACCAGCACCGACTTTTTCTTTCAACGCGCACTGGCACCGCACCGGCACTGATTATTTCCCCCAACCCACACCGGCACCAGCTTCGGCACCGGCACCACAAGATCAAATGTTCCGAAAATTTTTAGCTTGAGGGACCAAGGCAAAATTTTTTTAAGAATTTGCCAGCAATTTTTTCTGGCGTAAAATGATTGGAAAGTGTAAATAAACACTTCTGAGTTTTTTTTCGGTAAATAATAGATATATTAACTTAAGGCTTTAACCGAAGGCTCAACCTGGTATCCGAGTTCTAAAAAAGCATAAAGAGAATAAAGAAGAAGATCCCTGAGTTCAGAGCGGTAGGATCACAGCACAGACAAGAAGTGTTTGTTCAAAACGCTAGCAAACATTCTTAGATTCAGATTTCGTGTTAGCAGATTTCGTGTTCGTGTTGAAATTATGAATAGCCAGCCTCATCATGCTCATGCTCCTATTGCCTACTCTCCTCCTGGCTACCCTCCTCCCACCTAACCACTCCTGGCTACCCCATCCTAGCTACCATCCTCCTGGCTAACCCTTTCATGGCTACCTCCTTCGTGCCTACCCCTTACCCTCTTATCTAAAATCCCCCTCCTGCCAACCTCTTTCCCCTTCCCCTCTCCCTCCTGGCTACCATCCTCCCGTCTGCCTCCTTCTGCTTATCCCCGTCTTGGAAAATCCAGAGCTGGCTCAATTTAACAGGTTTGAGCTTAAAAGAGAGCTAAGATGTTAAATTTTAGGTTAGGATAGCTATCCGACAAAATTCTGCAAAAACTGGCCGAAAATTAATCTTGAACACGAAAATCCACCATCTCCAATTTGGAGGGACTTTTTAGAGCCACCTCAATTTTACAGGTTTGTGCTTAAAAGAGAGCTAAGATGTTGAATTTTAGGGTTCCGGAAAGATATCCGACATAAATCCGCAAAAAAAATGGCAGAAATTTGGCCTTAAACACAAAAGTGGCGACCCACACAGCCGACCCACCACCTGGGTATCACCATCTGGGTACCACTACCTTGGCATCACCACCTGTGTATCACCACTTGGGTACCACCACCTGAGTACATATGATGCTTTTATTAACGTCTATTTTCACAAAAAAAGACGTGTGCTACTACCAGGATTTGAACCTGTGACCACCAAAAACATGCCTTTGGCAGGTTTGTTTTGCTTTATTGATCAACAATGCACCGTGCGCAAAGTCTGTGCGATAGCGCGAAAGATGCGCCTTGAAATTCTCTACCGAAGTAACATATACATAGGGGGGTGGAAAGCGTTGCAAAACGCGATCAAAAAGCAAAAAAATGAAAAAGATATTTTAGATATCGAGAGTCGTTATAACGAGAGTCGACTGTATTTTGAAAGTAGCATTACTTCTTCAGCCATTAAAGAACCACGTGAATTTTAAAGTGCACCTGTACCTGAATTATCTTAACCTTTTTTGCTAAATTATGTCTTTCGTCTGCAGAAATTATGCACTTTAATGCATCCATTTCAAAAAAACAAATGTTAGTGTTATGAGTATGCGTAAGGTTTGCAAGAAGAGGGTCTTGTTGTTACTTGGTGGCTTAATGAGAAATTATGTTTGCGTTAGAGAAAGGGGTAAGACTGTAGAAATTGCTATTGCTTGCTAATCCTTTGGGAGAGCTTGACTAAAAGGCTCGCCCGCAATCCAATCCTAAGATAGAAAGCAAAGACGGAGCAGCAGCAGCTACTTCAAAGTACTAAACATCTATCTTGCTTGCTTTTGCCCATTCTGCTGCCTCCATATGTGACTTTCAATAATAATAATCCTATTTCCGTGTTTGGAAGCAAGGGAAAAAAGTTTCCGAAAATCTGCTTGCTTGTTTTTGGCGTGGGAAGTTAATTGCCACATTTGCACCAAAGTCTTCGACCAATTAATCGGGAGTGGCATAAAAGTTCATCTCTATTCATGTTTTGTGAACAGAACATTTTAAGTGTGTGTGTTTGTGTGAACTCGGTTGTATTTGAATTCATTTTTCTCCCCCCTTTAGTATAGCGCCGGATTCTGTCTGTGTGTGCGTCACACTTTAGAAAAGAAAAAATTAGGGGTGTTCCGTCAATCATATCAAGAATCCGATTACGCCATTCGACTCAGCGTGGTCGATTTACTGTCTGAAAAGAATTATGAAAATTTCTGGTCGTCCGTCCCAAAAAAAGTTATGGCCATTTGAAAAATGGTCAAAAATGGTCAAAAACCACAGGGGGGACCAAGGCATTTTGGGGTAAATTTGAGATTGCCTTGGGGGACCAAGGCATGGTTACAGGTTCAAATCCTGGTGGTAGCATATATGAATTTTCGACTTTGCAAGTACCCTACGCAGGTCCTCGGCGCCTACGAATTGCCACATCTGTGGCAACAACGTATTCTAGTCACTCTCACTATATGGCCATTGTCGACTGTCGTCAGTCACAAAAAAATGTTAAGCATGTTCCGTCAATCAGATTAAGAATCTGTTAACACCATTCAACGCGGCATGGTCGATTTACTTGAGTGAAAAACACTCAAAAGTTGTGGTCATCCGACCCAAAAAAAGTTATGGCCATTTGAAAGTTTGGTCAAAAACCACAGGGGGGACCAAGGCATTTTGGGGTAAATTTGGAATTGCCTCTAACCAGCCTTCGGATCCCCTTGAAATGTCCTTCTTCATCGTCAGCATTAAATAATCGCCTTGCTTGGTCTGTAATCATCCGCCGGGAGACTCGCATTCTTCTGCTTCTTTTCTCGCGGACCCATGCTAGATCGCTGTCGAGTTGCTGGAAGGTCAATGGCCGGCCTGCTTCCTGGAGTCGCTTGCATTTTTACCAACTACTGAAGAGCTCCTTAAAATTGGAACTTGGAAAAGTGTGTAGCGTCAAAATGGACCGGATAAGCTTAGTACTCATGAATTTTAAAGGGAGTTTTGCATAAAAGTTTGACTTCGAACCCAATTTTCCCTTTTTAATGGAAAACTGGTGTGAATATTTTTAAAGTGAGGGGAAAAGAGAAAAAGCCACTAAGGTAATGCTATCAAGGTAAGAAGTGCTCAAGATCAGGGTACCCAATAAGGGGGCACCAAGTTAGTGGTACTCAGGTGGTAGAACCCAGGTGGCGTCCAGGTGGGGTTGCTCAGGTGATGGTAGCTAAGTAGTAGTACCCATAGTTGCACGCAAATTTTTTTTGGCGTCAGCGCCCTATTTGTTTTAAAATTTTAGAAGCGCGCACCGGCGCCCTATTTTTCTTAAAATTTTTAGGGCGCACGCCAGCGCCCGTGCAACTATGATAGTACCTAGGGTGTGGCGGTGTGGGTGACGGTACTTAGGTTTTGGTACAATCAAACTTCTCTAACACATACCCCCTGGGGACCGGGCTCAGGTGTACGTGTTAGGGAGGTTTGACTGTACCCAGGTGATGGCACTGTGGAAAGGGTAACGAGAAGAGGGTACCCAGGATTGGATGCCCTCTCCTCGGGATACTCATGTGGTAGTACTCAGGTGGTGGTACCCGAGTAGTAAGCGCCCAGGCGTTGGCGCTAAGTAGTGGTACCCAAAAAGGGGAGCTCAGGTGGTGGTACCCAGGTAATGGTAGCTAGGAGAGGATATAGGAGGAGCTACCCATGTGGTGGCATTGCGCCGCGTAACGGGGCGGCGCCTTCTAGTACTAATTATTATGCCTCTAGGTCTTTGTAGAATAGCTACTAATTGCTACTTCTTTACATCTCTCAGCCTAACCAATGTTTTTTTTTAATTTGGCTAATAAGTGTGTTGGTGCGTGTCTGTTTTATATATATTTTCAAACACAATAATTTTCTAAACATTTTAAATCTTTGTTTTTTGATAAAAACTCAATTACGTGGGAAATTGAGTCATTTTATGGGTAGAATTAATAAATATCCTTCAAATTGTATTCTTTAAGTTTTGAAAAATGTAAAATTATTGCAAAATATTTTTTTAAGAGTCATTATCTTGGACTCATAGATACTTCCCTTTAAACAAAAAATCTTGTGTGTGTGAACTCGGTCTATTTTATACTTTCAATATCTTTGTTTCAAAATTTTGAAGTATTTAGGGATGTTGCATTTATTGAATCCGATGTTTCATTTCATTCAACAAGACAATCTCGTGAGATTGTTTTTTACTAGCCCAGGAGACTTTAGTCCCATCAGATAGCTAACATGCTACATTCCATCAAATTCGTTAAGATCTCAGTTATATAACCGAAAAAATTCGAATTAAAAGGCTACTCAAAAATTAAAAAATCTAGAAAACAGGAAATTTAAAAAATGCTTTGGTCTCCCCGAGGTTTTTCAACGCTTTAAAAGACCATTGCCGTCTACGAATACGGTTGTCCCACGCTAATTCAAAAAATTTCCTAATCAGTAAACTTTTGTACGGATTTTTTAACTTGGTTTCTAATAAAACTATATCTGAAATTAAATTCTAGGCCTTGTTTTGTTAGAAACCAAGTTGAAAAATCCGTACAGAAGTTCAATGATTAGGAAAAAAATTGAATTGGCGGGGAACAATTTAGAACGCGTGACCATGGTCTTTTAAAAGTCTTTTTGTAATTTTTGTTTGGCAAATCCCTCCATATTTTGAGATATCTAAGAACCCTTTTAGGTGGTTTGTTTTGGTTCCTCAAGGCGAAAATTCAAATTTTGGTAAATTTTTTTCAAAAATTAGCTTTTAAGGTCAGAAAGTTAAAAAAGAATGATTATATCAGTTTGAACAAAAATTCATTTGGAAATGGCTAAAACATGACCCCGAAAAAAAATTGATCAAGTAGGGTGGAGTGTATTTGCTATTGGCACCGTAAATTTGGTTTGCTAAGTGCAAATAAAAAGAATAGAAAAGCATTTAAGAAAGGATTAAGAGCTACATTAGAAGAGAACAGGAAATAATAAAGGCCCTTTCAAGAAGGCAAGGTGTCGAACACCCATTTTTTCGCTGCGGTATACAGCACAAACATCAGTATGCAAAAATTATTTATTTGGGTGTCCTCGAAAACTGCAAGGTATTTATTTGCCCCAACCAACTTTAATGTTGAAAGTTTATTTCGACTGACTGCAACCAAATTTTAACTAGCCCTTCTAAGTTGCTCTTTTCCAAATAGGAAGGAAGGAAAGCGTTTACTACTTGAGATTGTCGCTTTTACAAGACAGCACATTCAAGCCGGCAATGGATGGGAGTAGGAAATGGTATAGGCTTGACTGCTTGTGGTTTTGCTGGTGGTTATAACACTAACTAGTCTAACAGCTTCTTTCCCACACACAAACCCCCTTCCATTTGCAGTTTAAAGCCCCAATAATTTCTGCGAACGACAGCCCTAAGCTTTGGCTAGTTAGCATGTATTGAACTTGATACACATGTCTTTAAAAATGATTGATTATTTGTCTTTTTTCTGCTTTAGGCAATTCTAATCGTGTTTGAAAGCTTAGCTACAAGGCATTGCGGTCATTTTATTTCATCTTATTAACCTTTTTTCGGTTGGCCAATCTTTAATCATTGGTTTTACTATTTGATTTAGACCAAATTGCTGCTGCAAATAGCACGAAGAAAAAAGTAGGAGCTCTATTTCTGTCTTTTGCCTAATATACAAGGCAAAAAATATATATATAAATAAATCTTTGTGACTTGCAGATAGCGTGCAAAACATTTTCCTGCTACTTAATTGCCACATTTTATAAAAGACTTGTTTGTTTTAATTATTCACATTTGTTACCAAATATTTTTAAATATTTATAAGAAAACCTTTTTCTCAAAATTATTGAACTAGAATTTTGAGTTCGCTCAGACGTGAACACCCCTCTTCGGAACCACTACTTGCTGAAACTAACTATAAATTAACAGCATAAAAAATAGATTTTAAAGGTTTAATTCTTTTTTGAGTTTTGAAAGATTCGTTCTTTGTTTAAGAAGCAATAATTTTAGGCTTTATGTAAAATGTACTAGAAAAATCGTGAATTTTCTCCACTATTTTTTACTTTCAGTGTTTTTTCCATCAAATTGTGCTGTTTTTTGGGCAGTATTTAGCAATACTCTACTGCTTTCAATGAAGTAACAACTAGCACAACATGATTGGCATAAGTTGGAAAACAACAAACTTACATAAAATAAAAAGTCTTTTCATAAAGGCTAACTTTTCTTTTCTAAATCACAACTGGGCTAGTTGACTTCTCATTCGAAACTAAAAAAGAAGGCCTACATGATGGTCTAAAAATTCAAAAGCTGAATAAAAAAAGTTTTAACATAATTTTTAACACGGGAATTCCTGACTGGAATAACGGTTCCTATAAGGGTTTTAGGACCTGGTGAGCACGAATATCACAAAATCGGACGTGAAAATTTGGATGCTATGCCCTGAAATAGTCCAATTTTCATAAAGACTCATTAAAAAATGGATAGTTTTTTCTTCAGGCTAGTTAGCAGTGAACTTATCTAGCTCAGCGTTTCCTTTCATGCTCACAAGAAAGCCCTTTGTCTGGGCTTTCTAATGGTTTGTCGTTTGCCTACATTCAAAAAAAATCTTACCTTAAAATTTAAAAGAATCAATTCAGCATGAAAAACGCCATGTGAAAGTGCTTTGAAGTGAAAAAAAAAGCATTTGGATTGTTTAGCAAAAGTAAAATAGAGCCTAAAAAATGTCTTTAAAACAGTTTTACGTAGAATACTTGCAGAATCGAAATTCTGACACCAGATGACGTGTTCAGCATGACCGATTTACTTGAAAAATAATCTTTGAATTAAAAAGTTACTGCTAAATTTCAAATTCCGTTAAAGACAAAAAACATTTAAATTTCAAAAAATTCTGTATTTGAATTTTTTTCGTCTTGAACGGAATTCGAAATTTGACAGTAACTTTTAATCCAAAGAGCAGTTTTTTAAGTAAATTAGTCATGCTTAACACGAATCCGGTGTCAGAGTTTTGATTTTGCAAGAATTTAATGTCAAAATTTTTTTACTTTTTTATTTTTGATTTTTTTTTACTTTTGCTGGACTGTCCATAAGCCTATTTTATGTGAATTTAAAGCACTTTTAGGTGCCATTTTTATGTGGTTTCTAAATCGGAAGTTCGTTTCATTGCTTAATGTCACTGTACAACAATTTCCTATGCTTTTCGTAAAGATGTAAGTTTAAAAAAAACAGCTTGAATTGATTCTTTTAAATTTTAACATAAGATTTTTTTTGAATGTAAGCAAAGGACAAACCATTAGAAAGGCCAGACAAAGGGCTTTCTTGGGGAAACGTTGAGCTAAATAAGTCACTGCAACGCTTGAAGAAAAACTAGATTCCTCAATCCATTTTTCAATAAGTCTTTATGAAAATTCAGGGCATTGCATCCAAATTTTCACGTCCGATTTTGTGATATTCGTGCTCAGCAGGTCCTGAAACCCTCATAGGAAGCGTTGTTCCAGTCAGGAATTCTCGTGTTAATTAAAAAAGTTTTTGAGACTGCCTTGCATTAAAGTTCTATTTTCTGAGATGTCTGGCCTTTTAATTCATTTTAAGGATGTCATCATCAGAATTTTGAGAAATGAAAAAAGTTTTATGAGCATTTCGCTTTGCAGAATCCAAATCCTCGGGGATTCTGAATTTTCGGCTTAATCATCTAAGTGCTGTAGTTTAGTAATTAACCTTTATTTAAAGATGTGGGCTTAAACTTTCTTTAAACTACACTTAGTTAGTTTATTCAGTTTAAGAAATCGCATTAAGTTGACTATGTTTTTTACTATAGAATTAATTATTGAAAAAGTCTTTTCCGTACGCATTTTTATAAATTAAAAAAACGCAATCAAAACAGCATGTATAAGATTATTGCAATAGTGCAAAAAAGCCTTATATTTAGTGCTTTTTACCACGCTATTGCACTCTCCATCTTACTGGAACTTACTTGCTAACTTTGCAACACCTTTTCAGACAAATATTCGGAAATACTTTTTTTTAATTTAGTTTAGCAAAAGTAATGAAAAGTGAGAGTTTTTTTGCTTTTTGTATTAAGAAACTGTTTGTGGGATTCTCTCAAAAAAGTACATATTATAGAGAATATTCTCTGAATTATTGCCCGATTAGAATAAAATAAGTCTACTTTTTGTCTGTTTAAAAATAGAAAACAAGTTTTTTAATTAAAAACGTTTTAGAAGCTTTATTGGTGACTGCTTCTAAGTCTATCTACCAAATTTAAAATATAGTTAGTATATGGAAATAAAAACAATTACCCTAATAAACAGCCTCAGTAGCTGAGCGGTTTAGTAGCGGACTTCGGTGGTCATCACTATCGGGTTCGATTCCCGCGTCTCGTCTGTCATTTTTGATCATTTATCACTTATATACCATCGCTGATCAAAAAAATAATTTCGGAATTTGAAAAAAGTTTGCGAAATTTTCGTTGTCATTAACAAGTATGGTTTTTTAAAGCTAATTAGTCTGAACTTTCCATTTCTTTGATTCTAAAGCAGCTGCAAACAGTTTTTATGTCTGTTAGTGTAAGATTAGGAAACTAAATTACTTTAAAGGATTATTTATATAAATTCCATGTTTTAATTTAGGTTGTACAAGCCAGTGTTTTTTTTGCCCAACCTTGCAGTTTCTATTTAACTAAATGTTTTACAGGGTGGCCGTTTATAATCTCCCTAGTTTGTTTTCGCCATATCTTGTGGAATTTGCGGTTATTCGGCCAGATATTTTTATTTGAAAGAAAAGACTGTGATGGATCATATAATACCAAACTTGCTAATAACACTTCATTCGGAACACCCAGAAAAATCAATAAAACAAATAACAGCGTTTTGTTTCCTCCAGCTATATTTAAAATTTAATACTTTGTTAAATAAAAGTTCTTATTTTAGCAAAAAAGTTTTTCTGACGTAACCTAGCAATTTAAATTTCCTCAGAATCTAAATCAAAAACAGAATTTCAAAAATGCTTGTGTGCAGAGATATGACCCAAAGTTGAAAGGTGGTATATGGCGCTCCAACTTCAGGTCATATCTCAGCACACAAGCATTTTTCTGAAATTCTGCTATTTCTGAGATACTGGGGGACGTCAGAAAAACTTTTTTGCTAAAAAAAGAACTTTTATTTAAAAAAGTATGAAAATTTTTGGAAAAAACCATAGCGAACCGTCCTCATAGCGAAGTGTCGTAGCCCCATTCACATCATCCCTTCACTGTGACCAAACTTCAACCAACTTGTCTTCATGCAAAATGGCGTGCCACTACACTGAGCTGTCGTTGTTCGGAATTGGCGGAATGAAAATTTTCCTTTGCGTTGGATGGGCAGAGGATCGCCAACTACTCCTGCTCCCATTGCCTGGCCGCCTTATTCGCCGGAAAATGCTATTATTTGTTTGTTGGTTTTTCTGAGTATTGCGAATCAAGTGTTATTAGCGAGTTTGGTACCATTTGATCCGTTATAGTCTTTTCTTTCAAATATAAAATATATATCTGGCCGAATAACTGGGAATTGAAAAAGCTATGGCGAAAACAAACTAAGGAAATTATAAACGGCCACCCTGTACATTACAACTAAATATTAAAATGCATTCAAGATTAATTAAATAATTTTTATTCACTATTTTTATCTTGTCTAACAATAGCTTTCCAAGTAACATTTCAGTTATAAATTATGAATTTGCTTGCCAAATCTTGTCTTTAACTGGTCTTAAATAATGTTTTAATAACAAACTTGATTTTTCTAAAGCTTTTTTGACCAAGAGTTTTTACTTTTATTAAAAAAATTAACAAAAAGTTCTGTATTTTGTTTTTTTGGTCTTAACAAAAAATTCTTGAGTATATTTTACTGACAATTTAAAAAAGCCGATGAGTTAAGGGGGTCAAGTGAAAGCTGCTAAGGAGATAGTCATAATATGAAATGGTTAATTCAACTTTTGTATTTTTCAAATGTGACTTTAGAGCAGGGCTCCCAAGTGTTCTGAATTTTTCAGAAATGTTCTGAATTTAAAAGTCATAATCTGAAAAACTTTTCCGCTCTGAATTGTTCTGAATTTACGCGAAATGTCTGAATTTTTGTTTTCGAGCCATATTTGTTTAAAAATTTGCCTGCAGAGCTTTTTGTTGTTGTTTTATTTATTGATTTTGTTTAGTTCAATGCCTCAAAAAAGAAAGTCACTATTCAAGTCGAAATTTGGATCTCACATGTGTTGAAATGTATAACTTCCTTTTGAAGAACAATGTGCTGTTAAGGAAAATTGGAGCATGGGAAAAATACTTTTAAATGTTTACTCACCGTTGATTATTGTTGTTGTTAATAAAATTTCGATCAAAGATTGATTTTCGAAAATTGTCTGAATTTTGGAGCTTAAATCTGAATTTTTGAGATTTTTGTCTGAATTTTTAGCTGGTCGACTTGGGAGCCCTGCTTTAGAGCCATATTTTGTCGACAACTCGATTTTGCAATGTCAAACAAACTAGTGCAAAATTAAAAGTTGGATTAGCGCTGTCAATATCAGAATTTCTAAATTCCTTCAAAAAATGCACTAAAAATAGAAATGTAATAAAAAAACAAATCATTTTTTTGGGGGGTTTTTTTCCTTTTCCATCTTTGTTTTTATAGCATTTTTGAATGAATTTAAAAATTCTGGTATTGATGAAGCTAATCCAACTTTTAATTTTGCATTAAAGTGTTGTTCACACTGAAACCCCGAGTTGTCGGCAAAATATTGCTCTGAAACCACATTTGAAAAATACAAAATTTGGATTAACCATTTCATGTCTACTCTATCTCATTTTTTTAATCTATTTCTAATCTTTCACCCACTTTTGCATCGCAAATAGAAAGTAACTTTCAAAAAAAAATATTTTAATACTTTTTCTGTCTATTTTTGTGCATAAGCTCTATTAATGCCCAATATTACTTTCATAAATAAATTTAGTGCGCATCGGCATTTATTATTATCACCATTCACACAACGCTTTCAAGGATTAATCTGGGCAGACTTTTTCATTTCAAAGACAATTCTCGCTAATCATGTTTGTTATGCTCCCATTGCCCTTCTTTTTGCTGGCAAAATAATGGTGTTTACTTAATTTATGTCGAAATTGTGCCTTATTACCTGGATTATAGTTTGGATTGGTTTTAGCATGTTTGGAGTAAACAACGTCAGCTAGACAATTAGTAAGAAGAATGAGCCAAGGATTGCCGGAATGCATAAACCGCAGGTAGATCAACTACCTTTTTAAATTAAAAAAGGAAAAATAAGTTATTTTGACTTGCAGCCAGTGCCGCGAGATCATAATCGACAGTCAAGTGCCAATTGACTGGGCACTACCGTTGTATGGCTATGCTATGCCTTTAATTGTTGCCCTAACTATAGCCACCAATTCATTTATTGTGGTGGTTCTGTCGCACCGCTACTTGCGCACACCCACTAATTGTGTGCTGTTGGCTATGGCAGTCACAGAACTGCTGACTGGAATGACCTGTTTGCCTTGGCTGCTCTACTACTACACTTTCGGAGGCTACTTGACAGACCAGAGGTAGTATTTTAAGAATTCATCTTCAAGGTCTATATTAAGATCTATAATGACGAAAGCTTTACTAATGCCCGTTATTACTTCCCTAGATAAAAAAACATTCCAAACTTTTTAGCAATACTAGCTTATGACTTGAGATAATTTTGTCATGCGTGCATTAAAGTTTCAAAAATTTTATTGTTATTAACACTGATGGTCTTTCAAGCCAGCTCACTGTTTGCACTTAAGCTTTACTGGGCCTAGCAAGCGCATAGGGTTCTCCTAGCCTTTTTAAAATAGAGTCAACAGGGCCTCGCCCGATCAACAGATTCCAGGTTATGTGCTTCATATTAATCACATACCGTATTTAATCATCGGCCATGGCCGTTTATTTTTCAACCCCTAGACAATCGGGAAATGGTCAATCAAAAATAGCATTAACTCTCAAATCCTAGTCAAAAATGAGTCGGTGGCCGTTTATTATAGAGTGGCCGATTATCAGAGCAAATACGGTAAGCATATCCCTGGTTGCCTGTGTGTGTTTCAGTATATCTTTGACCATAACTAAAAACGTCGACGCTACTCAGATATCCAACTCCCCCCACCTCAAAATACTGATTTCAGGCGTTTGTTTATCAGTAAACGTCAAGTAAACTTATAAAAATTTTAGACTAGGTTTGCCGTCTTTCTGGTGCACCATGTTTCCTTATATGGCATCAATTTTGCCTTCAATTTTTCACACCGCTGCAATTTGGTAAGTTGAAGGAGGGCTGTAAAATTCTGACTGGAACAATGTTTCCTATAAGTCGTTTAGAACCTGCTGAGCATGAATACCACAAAGTCGGACTTACAAACATCCGTGTAATACCCTCAAATAGCCAAATTTGGACTCATTGAAAAATGAGTCCTTGTGTTTGAACGTTTGTTCTTCAGGCTAGTTAACAGTGTTTTTATTAGGCCAGTATTTTTTATGCTCATTAGAAAGCCCTTTGTCTAGGCTTTCTAATGGTATGTCGTTTGCCTATACTAAAAAAATTATCATAAATAAAAATTCAAAAGAAAGAATAAAGGCCGTTTTTGAAATTTACAATATTACGAAAAGTATATAAATTTTTTTAGCAGTTTCTTAAAGGGGCATACCACAGCGTTACTGCTCTTTGAATTAAAAGTTACTGTCAATTTTCAAAATCCGTTTAAGACAAAAAAGGTTCAAATAAAAAAATTTTCAAATTTTTTTCGGATGAAATTCAATTACCGCACCAAATCTGTATTTGGAAGTTTTTCTTCTAGTTTTAAAAATTTTACACTAACATGTAGCCCTGAATCTTGGCTTTCTAGCAAGCTATCAAACTCCGCTGAATGATTTCAGGAATGTAGATTTGTCGAAAACATTTTACATGCTATCTTATCTAGATTTTTTAAGTTTTCTGCCTAGTGTTTAAAAGTAGTATTCAATATTAGATTTGATGCAAACCGAGTGAAAAATGGAATGATTCAAAAAAGTTTGCTGGTCCCGCCTTAACTTTCTGAACCGCTCTGGTATGCTCTTTAAGTAAATCGGCCATGCTGAACACGAATCCGGTGTCAGAATTCAAGTTTGCAAGTTTTTCACGTCAAACTGTTTTTCAAGACATTTTTGGGCTCTATTTTACTTTCGCTAGACAGTCCAAAAGCTCATTTTCATGACTTTGAAGCACTGTCAGGTGCCACTTTTTATGCTGATTCTTAATCTGAAATCTGTTTCATGGCCACATGCTGATGAGCAAAAATTTTATATACTTTTCGTGATATTGTAAATTAAAAAAACCGCTTTCATTCTTTCTTTTGAATTTTTATCTATGATAGTTTTTTTAATATAGGCAAACGACATACCATTAGAAAGCCTAGACAAAGGCCTTTCTAATGAGCATAAAAAAATGCTGACCTAATAAAAACACTGCTAACTAGCCTGAAGAATAAACGTTCATTTTTCAATGAGTCCAAATTTGGCTATTTGAGGGTATTACACTGATGTTTGTAGGTCCGACTTTGTGGTATTCGTGCTCAGCAGGTTCTAAAAGACTTATAGGAACCATTATTCCAGTCAGGAATTCCCGTGTTAATGAGATAGTATCGACACGAAAGGATTATTCAAAGTTTTGTGTTTTTAAATGTGGTTTTAGGACCGTATTTGTGGGGTCAGACAAACTTGTGCAAAATCAAAAGTTGGATTAATCATCATCAATGCATCATCAATATCACAATTTCCGAATTCCTTCGAAAAATGCCCTAAAAATCGAAATAAGAAAGGGAAAAAAATTATCGAAAAAAGGTTGATTATCTTCTATTGGATTTCGATTTTTAGAGCATTTTTGGAGGAATTTAGAAATTCTGATATTGACAGCACTAATCCAACTTTTAATTCTGCACTAGTTTGTTTGACATTGCAAAATCGAGTTGTCGACAAAATATGGTTTAAAAACCACATTAAAAAAACACAAAACTTGGAATAATCCTTTTGTATCGAGACTATTTCGTAAACAGCTTTCACCCCTCTAAGCTCTGAAACGACGATAAACTAAATAAATTTTAGGTTGACAGTGTACTTGGCAGTGCAACGGTATATTTACATTTGTGTGCCTAAGATGGTTCAAGATCATTGTACAATGAGTAGGAGTAAACAGGTAAGTGTGTCAAAAAATGAAATTCCAGATTTTAAACTTAGTGACCAAATCAACTTTGATTACCTTCTGCTGAATAAATTTTAAAAAATACTGGGATAACTGCGTAGTGGGGCGCCCGTCCGTCGCCGTCCTACTTTTCGATCGCCGTCCTGCATTTTTGCCAGATTTTTTATAACGGATCGCTTTTTTGATTTTACATTATATAATCAGTTTTTATTTTTCTACCTTATTTTTGGGTGACCGTTTTTGGCTGGCCTCTCAGCCCCAATAAACAAACGAATTTTTTGACCCTAAAAAGCTGGTTCAGTTTATTCTTATTTATTTTGCTATCTGATGAAAGTTGTATTTAACATTTTTTTATCAAAAATTATTTTCGGCATACCCTGTACATATATAAAACTATATTGTGTATTTAGTAAACCAAATTTTAGGTGATCATCAGTATTTTCATAGTATCTATTTGGTTCTACGCCCCAGAACTATTTGCTACCTACAATCAGTCTTATGAATTGTACAACCCTCATTTAAATCGTGAGTTTTTTTGACTCACGCTTAAGCTGGGATGCTAAATCAGATTTGTCACTCGGAAATGGCTACAACTTTTTTTATAATTTTTCAAAAATTATTCTGTTATTGCTATCTAATAGCTAATATTCAGGGCTACCAGATGAGATATCGATAAATTATATATTGTTTAAAAAATTGAGATAAAAAAGAAGGAATCCGCTCAAGAACCTTCACTCAAATTCGAGTCAGGATTCTTGGGCGGATTCTTAAAATTTTATCTGAATTTTCGAAGCAATATTTACTTAGTCAATAGCTCATTTGATAGCCGTAAACCTCAATTACATGATGTCAACAAGTTCATAATCAACTGAAAAATAAAAAAAACCGCACCAACTTAAAAATTTTGGAAAAAAATGAAAAAAGCGAGGATTCTATTTCGAGATTCTTAGTGAGTAGTCTGTTTTAGCATCCGCAAACAGCCTTCCTCAACTTTTAACTAGTAACCAATAAGCAATTTCAGAAAGCAGACAAGTGTGTCTGAGGATACGCACAGCTTTGATAGATTTGGTGGGCAACAACTTTTACTACTACAGCCTTTACGGCCTTCATGCTCTCTTTGCTCATACTCTGCCTTGCATTCTGCTAGTTTGTTTTACTTGGAAGTTAATTGCTGCCATTAGGGTGGCCGACAAAAGACATGCCTGTTTGATCGCAAATAAGTAAGCTTTTGATAGAAAAATTGACAAACAATTCTTACAAACTAGTTTCAGAAGCCAGCCTTTGCGAAAATATACTATAGACACTGCTTCTGGACACTCAGAAGGAGGTAATTTAGAAGCCAGCAATGGAGGAGTTGGCAAAAGGAGAAGTAGTGTAAGCGAGTCCAAGAGGGTGCAAGGTTTAAAACAGGTCTGTTTTTTGTAATAAACAAATTAAAATTGAGCTTTTATTGTTTTTATTTGCAGAACACAAGGATGCTGATTGTAGTCATACTGCTGTTCCTAGTAACAGAGATCCCAGCTGCTATGATATTCTCAATACACGTCTCAGCGGTCGCTCTAAGGATTAGTTTTATTCAGAGGCACTATGAAATCTTAAACAAACTGCTTATTGTCAGGTTTGTCCCATTACTTTGACTTTTAACACTAGAATACATTAAAAGTAGTAACTTTATTAGGGGGTGTAGGCATCAATGTATCCAGAGTGGGGATAACCTGGCTTTGTTCATGCTGTCGGTGTTAACTTCGGCGTAATTTGACATTGTACACACCCCTTACACAAGTTTTTTTGAAACATTTTTAAATGTCGATACCAAATCGCTGTTTATAAGGTGCGTAAGGAGTGTTTACAATTTCAAATTACTAGATATCGTGAACGACCTATTAGGCTTATAGGCTTATCCTCAAGGACTAGTCAGTTACTTAAAAGTATATTCGTTAACTTTTTGTGAGAAAATGGTGGCTCAAGACAGCCTCCGTTTTAAAATGCAAAAAGCTATACCTAGCTCTTTTTAACCTTTAGTTTATAAAATTAGTGTCTTTCAGAATAAATTTCTCTCCAAGTTATCCAGCAAATTTTCAGCGAACTCTACTAAAACTTGGGGCAAAAAATATCTGCATTGTATGAAAATTTTTCCCAATTTCAGGAATGTGCTAATAGTAATCAGCTACCCCTTCCGGTTTGCCATCTATTGCGGTATGTCACAACAGTTCAGGGAAGTTGTGCATCAGATGTTGGTCAAACGAGCTTTCTTGCCTTGTACCAAAAGACCCATACATCAGTTGATTAGGCCAGGCAAAAATGGCAACTGCACTACTAGCACACAACTTATCGGAGGGTCTGGCAACCATGTAGGGACCGCTCTGCACCATCATCCTAGTAACAGCAGTGATGGCGACGAGAACAAAAAGTTATTTCCTTTTTATCTTTTAATCACCAGACTAAGATAAATTTAGAGTATATGAGTGGGAAAGCTACCAAGGCGAAGGAGACGCTCAACACCACAAGCAATCCACCATCCACAACTCATTAATTCAATCGGCTCAGATGGCTCAAGCACCTACTGGCTCACCTCTGGATAGTCGTCATTGATTGCTCACAGAGAAATTACTTGTATATATACTTATAACAAAGTTGTCTCAACAGTATTGTCGTTTTCGAAATTGAAAACGATTGCTTATCCGTCCGTTATGTTATTTGATCTTTTATTTAACCTAAAAACTCAAAATTTCGAAGAACTATAAAAACCGTTGACCAAGTCTTTTCAAATGGATTCACTCAGACCGCGTTAAGTTTTTAACTCACCTAGGGTCCGATACTTTTTTACGCTAATTTTATTTTTTCGCCGAATATGATCAGCCAATATCTAGTGCGCAAATTGCAAATATTTTGATTTTGCCCGGGTACATGACACTTCTGTCCCGACATTTCTGTCCCGGACTTTTCTGTCCCTGACATTTCTGTCCCTGACATTTCTGTCCCGACACTTCTGTCCCATTTCATAATTTTCTTATAATTTGCATATTATTCGAAATTTAAGTTTGAAAGCTGGAACAAATCTAAGGAATTATCAACCCAGAATTTTTTTTTATTGCGAGTATAACAACGTTACAATAACAAATGTTTAATGGCAACCAAAAAAAAAAACAAATTTCAATCATAAAATAAATCCAAATTATTCTCCTCTTGGTTCCCTTCCTGCTGATAGAATGCGTCGCCATCATCTAGTTGTTCCTCCTCAGCTGCTTGTTCCATCGGCGCAATTCAGAAGTTGCTTGCAATGCTGCCCAGATACTCGAATGGAACGAAAAGCTGCCAACTACAAGAGGCTTTGACCACATTCTTTTTAATCCTGTCATCCGCCTTGCGATATTTTAGCCTTTTAATTGGAGGATCTCGACCTAGAGTCATTTCAGCGTATACACCATCAACACCCCTTTGGACAAGCTAAACGTTTTATTTTGACAAAACGCAATTTAAAATCTTTTTACCTTCATAGCATCGATAAACTTCTACAGTGTTGGATGAGCAACTCCAAGTTGACTGGCAACTTTCTTGTGATGAGCCTCTATGAACTGATGCTTAATAGTACCTGCAATAATTATTCGTTCTTGCTTCATCATTTAGAATTGTGTCCACCAAATTCCACGAGTCAACTGGGAATCGCGCAGTTCTTCTGTGTCCACTCGGATCCATTGCACCTGTAAAATAACGGGATTATTTTCTATCTTAATCAGTCCACTGAACCCAAGTAATTGTTTTCGAACCTATGCATAATGGGAGCAAGTTCACCGGTAAGATTTTCGATTTTCGCGATTCGAAAGCCACATTTAGATTCTTTCTCGGCACACAAGCCATTGTAACAATCTTTCGGCACTAAAATTAAGTAAAAATACATATAACTTATAAGGAATAATATACCTCATTAGCAAACATAGCGTCATCATCATAGCGAACAGAAAGACCCTCATCTTGTAAGTGCTTTTAAAGATTCGCGCAAAGATGCCAGTAACAGCCATCTATTGATACATCAGGGCAGATTTCTTTTTGCTGCATTTTGTATGCCGAGTTCAATATCACGCGACAACGCTATTGGAATAAGTGTTTCGAAGACATTTTGCCATCATGCACGTATTTTCTGTTCTTTTTGATTGAATTTCTACCATGCGCACATGCAAGAAGTTCACCCGCCTAAAAAATTACATAAAGAAAGCAGCAAATACTCAAACTATTGTACCTGACGATTACAGCTGACAACTGGTTCCAGAGCAGGTTCAATAGGAACCCGACAAAAAGCTACCATTTCGATAAACAAAAGCCATGACTGAATATAATAAATATAATATAGTTGCTTATTCAATATGATAAAACACAGCAAAAAGTACAAATATTTCGAAATTTGAGGTCAAAATGTGTGGGACCCTGGATGGGTAGGAGCTTTAAGTAGGTACCATTTTGCAATGGCTGACTGCAATTAAAAATTTTTTTCCAAGAGAAAATTTTCCAGTTTATTTTGAAAACGACACAATATTCAAGCAAATTTATATTTTTTATTGTCATTTTACAGCCACAACAATTGTTAAAAAAACGGGTAAATAAACAAATTTATTTTATGTCACATTGTTAAAAATAATTCACAATGCTTTTTACATATCACACACGCCCTTACTGTAATTTGGTAGAAGTCAACGACAAATTTTATGGCAGTTCTACACTATTTCCTAGGAAGCGTTAAACATATTTTAAAAAATAATTCTCATTACACCATTTTATAGCCCAGGGTCTTCTTTTTGAAACAATTTTTTTAGATTTTTCATTCGGAAAAAAATTGCAAAGCATAATAAGCCGCATAGACATTTTTACTAAAACTTAAGGCAAGTTAAAATAAAATTAACAAGGCGTACCCAGGGCGGAGGGAGAGGCTAAGCGGCTATAGACTAAAATCTTCGAGCTTCCTACTTCGTACTCGTCCTCGTACACACCTTTTTTAGATCGCTCGTATTTTGATTAAATGCTTATATATTTTTTGTTAGATGACAACAGAACGCGACTTCTTATTTGCCTGTGAAGGCTCCTAGTTTTATGGCCTTTACTTTGCAATGTAAGCTGGCTGAACATTCTTTCCACAGGCTGTCATGCTGATTACCAAAATTGACGATGAAATTCGATAAAGAGTAGGAAATCTGAGCAAAAGTAAAATTTTTGATGTGCCTACCATTTAATTTTTTTTCCAAAAAGCCAGAACCTTTTGGTTTTCAATGAAAAAAGGTTCGAATAAAGAATCTTTGAGTAGGATGAGTCGTCTTTCTTTTTCGTCTTCCGTCCTCATCCTTGTCTCTTCGTCCATGTACTTGTAATTTTTGAGCCTCGTACTTCGTCTTCGTACTCGCACCTCGTCTTTGGAGCTGCTCGTACTTAGTCCTCGATCTCGTAGTACGAGGACGAGTTCCCAAGAAGAAGCGCTCCAAGATAAATTTAACATATTTATCATTGATGTAACAATTTGAGAAAATGCCCTGAAAGACTTTTGTATGTTTTTAAAATATACAAAATATCAAGATCTATACAAAATTTTGGCATTAGTTTTCTATACAATATATATATATACAAAGTTTATACAAAATTTTCAGTAAAATTTTGTATAGATTTGAATAGTTAACTATTGCCAACATTTTGTATAGATTTTCGTAAGTTGTATGTTTTTAAAGCATTTCTTCGGTAGCATCCAATAATCATTGTTATAGACTGTAACTATAATTATTGAATGCTAGCTGAAAGTCAGAAACCGATAATTTGATCAGAATACAGGCTACCGTAAAACCTCTATTAAACGGCCCGATCCGTTTATTTTTCAACCCCACCCGAAGGGGGGCCGTTTATTAGAGGGTGGCCGTTAATTGGAGGGGGCCGAATATTTTTCAACATAAATTTTTTTTTGGTTCTGCAACGAAAAAAAATTTATTCATAATTTTTTCCCAGTATTTTTCGCTCTACAAATCTTGTCTCGCATTTTTAGTTCTTCTCTTTGCTTTTTTTTGGTCACAATTTTTTTCTTTTCCAGATCTTTTCGATGAGCGACCAGGAAGTTGGAGAGTTCCAGCTGCATGAAAATGAAGGCGAGCAAGCCAACCGCAAGCGGCATCGCAACAATGAGTCGGCAACAAAGTTGGAGGCAGTCAGCTGGCCCGAAAATATTCAATTCATTCGGCTGCCAAGAAGTTCAGTGTCACAAGAAGCCGGATCAAGGACTGGATGAAGAAGGAGAACAAGCTCAAACAACAACAGTATGCTTCTCTTTCCAATTTCTTTCCATCATCCACTACCCTTTAATTTAGAAGCAACACTGCTCGTGGATCCAAGCGGAAGCGACTCGATGGAGGTGGACGGAACGCTGTCAATCCTGAACTTGATCAGCAATTGGCGGAGTGGATTCGTGAAAAGCGGGAAAACAAGCAACCGATGTCGTGAAAAGCGGGAAAACAAGCAACCGATGTCGAGAAGAATTATCCGAATCAAGGCCGACGAATTCTTCAGAGGATCTCAAGTCAAAGTTTGTCTTTGTTGTATTTCTTCCAAGCTGGACCCTTTTATTTTAGATATCAAGCGGCTGGCTCGAGAAGTTTTTGAATCGTCAACGCTTCACTTTGTGCCGCATTACAATCACTGCTCAAAAGCCTCCCGGAAACTACGCAGAAGCCGTTGCCAAATTCGTGGTCCACATCGAAGAAAGAAGATTGTCCGGATGGCCGTTGCATCGACACAATTGAAGTCAAAGATGTATGTTTAACTTTTGTGAGATTGATTAAACTTTTCTTTCAGGTCACTGTCATTACCACTGGGCAAGAGACCACAGGGCAAGGGGCAAGAAAAAATGAGAGTGACAGTGTGCTTGGCTGCTCGCTTTGATGGGAAGAAACTGCTGCCCTATGTCTTGGTCAATCGCAAGCGCCCGATCCCGAAAATCGATGAGCAGTTCAAAAGCAAGCTAGTGATCAACTGGAATGGCTCAGTCTGGATGAATGATGCGACAACACCCGACTTCCTCAAGCAAGTGATAAAAAGATCTGGTCCGTTCTCTGGCAAGCGACTGCTCGTATGGGATGCCTTTGCTGCTCACAAATCTCAATCAACCTTGGCGGTGATGAAAGATCTTGGCGTCGAAGCGGCTTTTATCCCTGGAGGTTGTACGAAGTTTATTCAAGTAGCTTTTTTATTTCCGACCTTTCGACCTTTATTATTTTAGGCGCCTGATGTTAGCTGGAAAAACCGCTCAAGGACAAGATCCGCCATTGCACGACTTGGATGAGCAACGACGCCGACAAAGAATTCACGGCTGGAGGAAATTCGAAAGCGCCGGCTCTGGAGATCGTCTTGGATTGGACCAAATACTTTTTGTTTAGCGTGCGCTTTTACAACAGCTACGGAAAAAACGGAAGACGACCAAATCACATACTTCAAACCCGAAGGATCCATCGGCACCAATGATTTGACATTCTCCGCGAAGTCAGGGCTCAAGTCAAGGCACGAGATGGTCGCTTCAAGAACAAGAAAATCCCGTTGACGTATAAGGCCAACAGTAAAGCGTGGATGACCGGTAATGGATCATTGTTTGATTCTACTTATTATTTATTTACAGGGGCATTCTTCGAAGATTGGCTGAAAGCTTGGGATCGCAAATTAAAGAAAGAAGATAGAAAAGTGTTGCTCTTTGTAGACAACTGCTCTGCACATCCGAAAATTAATCTGGAGAATATTCTGTTAAAGTTCTTTCCGCCGAATACTACTGCTGCTTCCCGGGTTTGCTGTTGAGGTATCGATATTTTTCGTTGATTATTTGATGGATTTTATGTTTACTTTACTATTGAATAAAGTAGCTTTTGGTCAAAACTCTCTATAAGACGTACGTCTAGGGATAATTTGGTTAAAAAACCTCTGTAAGACGTACGTTCTATAAGACGTACGCGTACAAAATTTTGTACAGATTTGAATAGTTAACTAAGGCCAAGATTTTGTATAGATTTTGGCATTTTGCAGGTTTTAGAGAACATAGAACGCAATCTTCCAATAAAAAGCTGTAGAGCTATGGAAGTTGCCTAACTCGTCCGATCTGGCAATATCGAGCAACGTTGGGCGCGGTGTACGGCCAATTCGATATGGTTTTATAAGTTGATGTCTTGCAACGAAAATGGCACTTTGCGTCGTTTACAAAACCGTGTTTAATTATTTCTGCGTTTGTTTTATGTATCTGCTTGCTTTTTATGCTTGTATACATAGCTTGTTTTAGTTCGTCGTTCATCTTTTTTTTCGTTTAGGCGTCACGATGTCGAAAGCTATGAATGGAGGAAAGGTTGAGCTACTGCATACGGAGAAGATCGGAAGGCGAATGCTAGCTATCACAAGGTGCCCGGAGAAAGCCCGACTCTCGGACAGTGCTCAATCCCAGGAAGAGGAAAGACGGCACTAACGAATCATATATATCTGCGCCGCGTGTCGAAGCTTGCGTGATGGGAAGATGGTGGCCAAAGACACTTCTTTGCCATTGCTCATTGCCATTCGAATGACGGACAAGGAGATTTGCTGGAATGGGGAAGGGAACGGACACGGACATTGCTGTGCGGGGTCTAAAGAGAAAGTCGAAGTAAGTCCTCTTCTGTTTTCGTTTAAAATTGATGAGTAGCATTTACGTTTTTCCAGATAACGTTGCGAGAGATCAAGAGAAGTATGGGGCTGAGCTAGCCGTGGGTTCAACCGAGACAGTGACTTCAGCGAAGACGAGGCTTGAGGGCAAAGTTCTGAACAAGATGACCGATGGTGACGAAGATAGCTTTTATTCTGCTCTGTAGCATTTGTAAAGCTTGAAGAAAATTTTTTTTTCAGAGCTTTTGCTCAAGGCTAGGTAGACAGCGTCTTTGGAGAACACGGATGTCATGACTCATTTCTTCCGCCAGTGCACTTGCAAGCGATTTCCGAAGGTAAAGCATCTGAAAAAGGTTAAGGACGTGGAGAAACTGCGTTGGACTCAACGAGGAGCAACTGCGAAATAGGGCACTGAGCATTTTCAAGAGAGGTTCCTCCTCTACTCGAGTAATAATTTGCTCTCTTCTTTGAATGATTTGATAAATCTGTTCCTGAATCACAGAAAAAAGCATTGCTATCTTCTCTTCCGATGCGCGGTCTAAATCAAAGAAGATCTTCTGCGATGCCAGCTTCAAATACCGTCCAGAGGATACCTATCAAGTGTACCGCGTCTTCGGATTTGTGGGAGGGACTCATTGCACGTTGCTTGCCACCATTTTGATGCGCAGGAAGAATCAAGAGTCAGTGGTGTGGGGGAAGATGTGGGGGGTTATTTTTTCAATTTGCTTAATTCTAGATGTGTTACATTCTCGGTGTTAGGGATACGTGGCTAGCGCTTGGGCCGAAGTACTTTTTTCTCTTTAGCATGGCTAAAACGACGACGAATAATGCCGAGTCTTACCACAGCAGGAAAAAATACCGTTACAGGAAGCGATCTTGGCGATCGAATTGGCCTCATATCGAACTGGCCTGTCTCCGTTGGGCTCGGCTAGTCGTTGGTTCAAAATGCAAACAAAAAATACCGTATTTCCTCTAATAGAAGCCCTCCCCAAAAATGGTATTTTTGGAAATTATTCTTCGCCTTTTCGACCGACTCTATTAGAAAAAATACGGTAATTAAAGAACATAAATTGGGTGATCCCACGCGAATTCAAATTTTTTTGAAATCGCTGTGCTTATCAAGTTTCATGGTGCTTTAAAGATCGTATTTTAGGAAATTTCTTTTTATCACATATCGCTGTATTTTTTATTGTGTTTTAAAATTTACTTGGGGTCTAATAGAAAACAATCTGCTGTTAAAAGAAATATCAAATTACTTCCTGTTGTAATCGATTTGATAAAAACAAGGGGAATATGTTTTGCATTCCTATTTTCCAAACTTGGATGACTGAATGATCAAAAAGTCAGACCATACACCTTTTTTCAACGTAAAAAAGAAGTAGTAATAGTTTCATAGATCGAAACTACACAACCACTAGTCAATCACAATTAAGAGCGTGCTTTGTGTGGTGCGTAGCTTGGCTATAGTTTCAAAACTCAAAATGAAAAGGAGCAGAAATGATCAAACGTAGTTTGTACTGTTCATATAAAAGGGTTCCAAATTAAAGAACCAATGTATTTTGAATCAAACTCTCAAAACACAATCAAATACCAGAGTCTGATTTGAAAAGAAAACTTATCGATGATCTACCCAAATATATCTTTATTCCATTGTTTGTGTTTATTGTCTATTACCTCATGTTTGACATCATCTCTTTTGCAAGACAGCCTGCCAAAAAAGAAGCTTAAAATCCTGATTGACAATCCAGCCCTTAGTTTCAGCCACATTCAGTTCCAAGGCAAACTAGCTGATGTGCTCGTAGAGGCTGGCCATGAAGTGGTAAATGCTTTTTACTAAACAAAATTGATAATAAAAATACGAATTTTTTTGATATTACTGAAATTTTTTAAATTTTTTTTTGAATTTTTGGCGCTAGTATAGAATACACCTCCCCCCATCAATCACACCCCTCCCAAAATCGCTGTAACTACCCTTTGGTACAACAAGTTTAGGATTAGCCGTTAGGCTCAGGGGTAGGCTATATGGAAGTTGTGACTAAAAAATGTCTTACGCACATTTTCCGGGGTCTGGGACAAATATTTGGGTGCTCTTTACTTAAGTTTTAGAAGACATAAGTTTGGAGGGGGGGCTATTCTATACTAAGGTCGAATTTTTTTATTTTGAAATTTTTTACAGCACATTTTGATGCTCAACGTAGACCCCAGAATGGCCAACTACAGTGGGAGTAGCAAAGCACACAGGGTTATCAGAGTGGAAAGACCTCCGCAAAGTTATGATGTAATGTCAAGTGTGCAAGATATAGACAATCCTTTTCGTGGAGTCAAAAGAAATTTTCAAATGTGGTCTCAGTTTATAGAATTAATGGCTGGATTTTGTGAAGGTGGCTAAATAACATTATTATTTTTTGTGATGACAAACAATATGAAATTTAGATTTGGTTTTTGACAAAGAACTAATGGCTAGCTTGAAAGCAGAAAAGTATGACGTGGGCATTTCCGAGTTTTATGGACACTGTCCATTTGCTATATTCCACCACATTGGCATAAAGACAAAATTAGCTAGTTATGCTATTCAGCTAACTAGTATGGCTGGTTATCAGTTCGGCATTCCTACTTTAAGCAGCTATGTACCAAGTAAGTGTGTGACCTCAACCAATATCAGATTACGTCACTTTTTTTACCAAATTTCGGAAATATTGACACTTAAGAAAGTCAAGCATAATACTAAAAACTAGAAGGCGCTGCCCCGTTACGCGGGGAATAATCAGCATAAATTGGGGTAAACGTCATATACCGTATTTCCTCTAATAAGAACACCCGCTCTAATAAGCGCACTCAACTTTGAGGATCTGTATCTCGGAGCAGAATTCTTTTTTCGAACAGGTTTTTTTTACGTTTTCTGAATTCCTGCGAGCTCTACCGATTGCGCTTTTTTGATTTTGGATTTCACGCAAAAATTTCAAAATGACTCTAATAAGCGCACCCCCTAGTGGGGGGTTTGAAAAATAAGCGCACCGGTGCTCCTATTAGAGGAAATACGGTATGGAGGAAACTACATAAGCACTACCATCATCACTACCTTGGTAAAACTACTTAGGCGCCACCTGGCTACTCTCACTTCGGTAACCCAACCTAACTTCCACCCACGGTATACCCCCACCTGAGTACCACCGCCTTTGCGCCACCCTCTGTGTAGCACCATCTAAGGAGCACCACCTGGGTTCCCCATCTTAATACTACTACATAGTCGTCACCCCTTGGTTCAACCACATGAGTACCACCATCTGGGTACTACCAACTGGGCCATACCGCCTGAGTACTATCACCTGGGTAACACCATCTGGGTACCCCACTTGGGGTACCCAGACTCAGATAGCACCACCTACGTATCACCACCTAATTATTAATTATGGGCTGCACAGCCAGGGTACCCGAGCGCCACCACCCGGGTGTCCGACCTGGGTATCCTCACCTGTTACCTTAAAATTGATAGGCATCCCCAACAGAGCATGATCTCGAAGCAAACTTTTTTTTAAAAGGTAGCTAAGATCTTGCAACACAACTTTACAGAGCACTTTTTTTTCAATCTTCAAAAAATAAAAAATTTCTCAATTGATTAGTAAAAAATCCGGGTTTTTTCCTAAATTTTGGATGAGTACCCGTCTTAAAATAGATAGACAGCTTTAAAAGAGCATCGCGGCAAACGTTTTTTTATAAGATAGCGACAACGTAACAGAGCAAGTAACATCTAAAACAAACCAAAAACAATTACAGATATTATCGCTCCCACGATAGACGGTTGCAATATGAATTTCATGCAGAGAGCCATTAACTTGTTCACTGACACCTATGAAACATTCTACTTAAGGGACAAAGGTCCTTCAGTTATCGTAAGCTAATTTTTTCTATAATTAAATAAATAAAAATTTTGCAGCAACCTATTGTTAACAAAGCATTCGGCTCAGATTTTCCGTCTGTCAAAGAAATCAACAAGAATATTTCTTTGCTATTTACTAATGCTAATGAGTTCTTTGAGTTTCCACACCCAGTTTCCAACAAGGTTATTTACATTGGAGGCATTGTGCAGTCCAAAACCAAACCTATACAATCGGTAAGTTTATACGGAATAAAAACTCTACTGGATCTAAACTCCGGAACATTTTTTTCAACGTTTTTAATACCGATTTTTTATGATTTTGCAAGCTTATTTAAAATCCAGTATGACCTGCATGCTCACCACACTATTTTACGAAATCCATTTTTCAGGAAGTCAAAACCATTCTGGACAAATCCAACAAAGGTGTGGTGTTGTTCTCGTTTGGCTCAATCACCAACACAACCAAAATGAGTGTGGCTATGAAACAAGCCTTCCTGAAAGCATTTGCCCATTTCCGCCAACATGACTTTATTTGGAAGTTTAAGCTAGGCATTAATGACTCCAGCCTCCTAGCACCCAATGTGCACCTGTTTGACTGGCTGGACCAAAAAGCTGTTATGGAGCATCCCAACTTGAAAGCTTTTATCACACATTGCGGCATGAACAGTATAAATGAAGCAGCCCATGCTGGAGTGCCAATGGTGGCGGTGCCTCTGTTCGGAGATCAGTTATTCAACGCTGCTTTGGTCAAGCACAAAGCAATAGGGGAGTATGTAGACATCACACAAGCTGAAGACCCTCAAGTCATTATTGATGCTCTGGACAAGGTGCTTAACAAGCCAATCTACAGACAAAATGCTATAGTGCTCCAAAAAAACTGCAGCTGAGTCCATTTAAACCAGCGGAAAAGCTAGTGAAATGGGTGGAATTTGCAGCCGAATTTTCTGAGCTTAATGAGCTAAATTTGCCTATGGATGAACTAAACTTTTTTGCTTACTATTGTTTAGATGTCATATTTGCTGGTGTTGCTGTGTTATTTGTTGTTTTATGCTTTATTGAAGTAGTTTTGAGAAGGTTATTGCCTGTGTTGTACCACTATAGTGGTGTCCTTATTAGGTATTCAGACAAATTGAAAACAATTGATCATTTAAACATTTTGTCAATGTAAATATTAAGTGAAAAAATATAAAGTATTTTTCATTATTCATAACTAAAATCTTAAACACTGTTGTAGCTCAATATTAAATACTATAATATCAATATTAAAGTATTCTACAATTTATGAATTTTAAATCAATAGTCACGACTTCTGTTAGTGGAATATCTGGAACTTATTTACTTGGGGGCGGTAGTTGCATTTTCACTTATTTGTAAATCATGTTTAAACGACTCCCAAGTAACTTTTATATGCTAAAAACGATAAGAAAAGTGGTTTCCGTAATTTTTCTACATAAAAAATGGATTTTTTCACAAAAAATTTTTGACAAAAATTTGACATTTTGCCTTGGGGGACCAAGGTAAACCACCTTATGTAAAGGTATTATACCCCGTTTTGGTCACTGGAGCTGGGCAAGAGACTCTTTAAATGTATTTTTGATCACGAGTCTTACTCGGAATCATGTCTAAGGTAGTGAGTGCGCGCATCTCTAACCAACCAAGCCTGCGCCCCTTCAGGGGCTTGGTTGCTGGGGTTGAATGCGCACACCCACATACCTTAGACACAAATCACTCAAAAGTGACTCTGGATGCATAAAAAATGTATGCATACCACAGTTTCTCTATGCGGTAGGCCCCAGTTAACAAAACTATGTTCAAATCCCATCTTTTTGGGTATTCAGGTACACTTTCCCGAAGGTTTACCTTGGTCCCCCAAGGCAAAAAGTCAAATTTTTGTCAAACAATTTTTTTTGGAAAAATCCATTTTTTTTTGTAGAAAAATTACGGAAACCACCTTTTTATTGTTTTAGCATATAAAAGTTACTTGGGAGTCGTTTAAACATGATTTACAAATAAGTGAAAAATGCAACCACCGCCCCCAAGTAAATAAGTGCCGAATATCTGAATATCGATTTTGACAAGATATCTCAGTTTAGATTTCGATTTAAGTGAAATGTAAAAAGAGCTATCAATTGGCAGTTATGTATCATATATTTCAAAAAACCTCAGCAAAATACAAAAGATACGTTAAAGGAGGTTCAGATAAGGTTAACAATAAGTTTCATAAGGCTCCAAATGAACTGAAAAAATGACTAGAACATGTTTTTGGGCAGCTGATATACAGGGTGTATTTGGAATTCCCCGATTGGAAACAGTAATTTTAATACCTTATGCTTGACATTTTTAATGATCTTTTTTTATTCGGAATAACTAGATTTTTTAATTCTTTTACTTTATTTCTTGTCTTTATAATATTTTTTCAAACTTTGCTTCACCCCATGATTGACAGGTTGGGATATTGGATATACGATGGTATATAAAATTTTTTAGTTTAGTTAACAAAAATTGGTATATTTTATTGCAAAAAGATTTCCTGTTCGAAGATTTCCTCTCGAAAGTCTTCAAAAATCCTCAAAGCTATTTGCAATAAAATATACCCATTTATGTAAACTATACTGAACAGTTTA
Source organism: Ditylenchus weischeri (assembly GCA_029231635.1). Classification (NCBI taxonomy): domain Eukaryota; kingdom Metazoa; phylum Nematoda; class Chromadorea; order Rhabditida; family Anguinidae; genus Ditylenchus; species Ditylenchus weischeri. Next base: position 69,399 of record JAMRYI010000106.1, read on the forward strand.
TATATCATTGTGAAGCTAATATCCAAGCTTTTCAATCGTGAGGTCACATGCTTAAAATGTTACAAAAAACCATAAAAACAAAAAAGGTCGAAAAATTTAAAAAATCGAGTTAACTGTGCAACAATCAGAGTTTTCCTGATAACGATTTTCGGCGCTTGATTTGATAGTTGATTTGATAAGACCCCCCATTTCATGCTTGATTTGATAGGTGATTTGATAAGCTATCAAATCACGTGATTTGATAGGGAAGCATGTCCAACAATTTTTGCTTGATTTGATACGTGATTTGATAAGACCCCCCGTTTTTCGCTTGATTTGATACGTGATTTGATAAGACCCCCAATTTTCGCTTGATTTGATACTTGATTTGATTTGATAGGGTTGATATCAAACAAAATTTTGGCTTGATAGCATGATTTGATAACAAGCAAGTTTTCTTTCAGGCAAACAACATTTTCTTATAAACAACAACAAGAAGGGCAACAAAATTTGTTGAACAAATACGACCAAACAATTAGCAAACAAATTAAATGGTTAGTTCACAACAAGACTATAAGTTAGAGTTGAGCGAAACGAAGCATTCCCTTGCCATTTTGATTCCGCTTGTTTCAGTTGGGTTCACTCGATTTTGCTTCGCCAGACGTTGTAGCAAATCGTCCAATGATTGAATGGGCGCCGGTGCAGGTATTTCTACCAAACTTGTCTCTGAAGATGCAGGCAGCTGGAACAATAAAATAGTTATCTAGGTCCCGTCAATAATTTTACAAGACCTACAATTTCGTTTACAGCCCGAACTGCCTCTGAAATTTCGTCTGGGGTGAGCAGCTTGATCGTATTCGGGTCCAAAGCAGCCGCTATGAGATAAACCGGATCATACTTGGTACAGGACTTGTCGAGAACGTGTTCGAAGACTCTTAGAACCTCCTTCTTCAGCGCTTTGGCCATTTCTCTCTAGAAATGAAATATATGGATCCAGAAAACGAAGATATGGGCTAATAAAATTTTATTCAAATAATAAACTAAGCCGACATACCTTTGTGACGTATCCCCACCTTGTCTGGCAAATAGGAACAAGCGTTTTCCCAGCCTTCTTCACCAGATCTTGTGTAGCCGAAGAGGAGTGTCGGAAGCTTTTGATCATACTTCTGAGAGCTTGAAATCCACCTGAGCCCATAAATTCCTGACAGCCCCGATTCATTGCCGTTGCCAATCTGTGCGCGAAGCATGGTAGTCGTTTGGGAATTTTGATCCTGGAATAAATAATTATTTTTGTCCGTCTACAGAAGCAAAAGACCAACTCAAAACCATCTCCATCGTCGTCCTCACCAAGGCAGGCATCCCAGTCGATTTGCTGTATCTCATCCTTTTTGTCCTTTCCGGTAGCAGGAACTGTAAATAGAAATAATAAAAAATAATAAAAATATTCGGACTCACCAAGCTCGAAGTCGGGAATAGCTGCTACCATATTGCTCCCATTGTCGGTGACGATCCTTGCTGTGTCCTCTATGCTCAGATTGTAATACTGCAAGTGGCGATGGAGATCAGTTCGGATTCTGGCGGATGTATGCGATCCAGACAACTCGATGACCCCAAGAAAAACATGAACCGAAAAATATTATTATAGAGCTTAGTGCCTCGTCCCTCAATGAAAAAATACCAACCAAGCGTACGTCTCGTACAAAATGTGCTGTTGTCCCTAGATAGCTGTGCCGGCCTCCCTTATCGCCCCAAATGTCGGTGGTTAGCACGATTCGCCTTTGTCGAGAGTCGAGGACATTTCGGATTCTCATTTCCACTTCTGACCACAAAATTCTCGTTCAATTTCTTGAAAGGATTTGGATGGGCCTAAAAATAGTAAAAAATAATGAATACGTTCAAAAGCCTTGCAAAGACTCACCTTGTAATGGGTGGCGATCACCGTGGTGGTGCAGGAGTCGTATTTGAAGCACGTAGCACACTTTTTGCAACGGTACCAAAGCTTCTGCTTATCTCCTTCTTCAGAGTAGACATAAACACCGGCCCAAATATGATGCGATTTTGTCTCGGCTCTTCGGTTCACAAGGCTAAGATTGAGGGTTTGTCCTTTTCCACGCCAGACTCCTTGCACCGTTGTTGTGGCCACTTCTTCATCGCCCTCAATAGTAGTCTCAATAGTATCCATTTCTTTGATTCGAGAGAAGGGTAGGCTGAAAGAAGGTAATGGAAATTAGGTGTTTGAATTGGGTTTAGACGTAAATGGGAAGATAGAGCTAATGATGTGGAAAGGTGCAAATTTTTGAGAGAAATAGATTCTGGCGAAAGAAAGATGATTTGATAGGAAAAATTTGATTTGATAGGGCCTAAAAATGTTTGTTTGATTTGATACTTGATTTGATAAGCTATCAAATCACGTGATTTGATAAGGAAGCATGTCCGAAAATTTTTGTTTGATTTGATAGGTGATTTGATAAGACCCCTCATTTCATGCTTGATTTGATAGGTGATTTGATAAGCTGTCAAATCACGTGATTTGATAGGCCTATCAAATCACGTGATAAGCTTATCAAATCACGATGTTTTGATATCAGGAAAACTCTGGCAACAATTCTTTAGATTAGGATAGATAGCAGAAAAAAACTAAGAAATTTTTTTGTGGCCGCTTCGTTCTCAATCCTTTTGTTAAGGCTAAAATTGTTGATTATTATTATTAAAAACAATAGTAATTAGGTTGTTCACAAAGTTCGTAGCGCCTCTTTAAATTAATTTCTTACCAACTACATTGCAAATCTGATACTTATGACTAGTAATATTTTATAATATAGTGAAGAAAATTGTTAGAAAACATTTTATTGATATGTCTTAGTCTAAAGTTTGATTGAAACAGCCTCTAATACTAACACTTTTAAATTTATCAATTGATTTTTGCGTAAAATTTTAGTTAATATTAATTTATTAAATCTGCACCATTTTCTTTCGAAGTAGGTAAGTATGGTTGTATAAGGGATAAAGTGTTTATGTGTAATCAAAATCATGTTTTATCAAAATAAGACATGTTGTATGTTAATCAAGAATATTAACACGAAGCCCAAAATGTGTGCTAACTCTTTATTCGGTGAGGGGGGAGTTGGCCAATCATTTTTTGGCCAAACTTCGTCACAGGACAAATTTGATTTTGGCAAATAATTTTTTTCAACCAGCCTTGGCGTTCCGCCAGTCGGACTTTGGTGAATCCTTTGTTTCAGCCAATCCGGTTTTGGCCAATGTAATGATTCTGTCAATCGGGTTTTGGCCAATCCTTTAGTTCTGCCAGTCGAGTTTTGGCCAATATACTACTTGAGTCAGTCGAGTTTTGGCCAATATACTACTTGAGCCAGTCGGGTCTTGGCCAATATTATACTTGAGTCAGCCGAGCCATGGCCAATATTATACTTGAGTCAGTCGAGCCATGGCCAATATTATACTTGAGTCAGCCGTGTTTGGTTTGATGATGATAACTACGGTCTCATTTTCCAGTCACCTTGTGTCTGCTGTCGTAATTTTTGTGAGAAACAGAAAAAAGCAAACGTATGTGCGGTTACTGAGCATTCTTCGAGGCATAATTCTTACAAAATACAATATAGCCTTCCAGCCTGAAGTGGCCTTGACTGATTTTGAGCGAGCGATACGTGCTGCGGTTAGGAAAGTTTGGCCAGGCTAGTTTTGACTTAAGCAAAGTTATGGCAAATGGAATAAATAAGATTGATTTCAGCTATCGAACACCGTTGTTGCCACTTTCACTTTAACCAAGTCGGCGTGAAGAGGTTCTGTGGTCATTCCAAGGAAACAAAGAGCGGTTATATGAAGAATGCTCTCTTCTCAACGCTTTTCTTCAAAAACAGTCAATAGTTCATATCTGGATAGTTCTTACAATGTTCAAGATGGAGTTAGGTATAATTTGTTAGATCTTTTGTGTTTACACTTGTGATTCGATATTTTTGCTTAGGTACGATATCAAAAGCAAAAGCTATTCGCGTGCGTGATTCCTTGCTACAAAATAAACGATCCAAGACTAGCAATCCTTCGATGATTTTGGCTCTCGTAGATGCTACTGAAAACTTCAGTTCAGAAAATGTTCCGCCAAGTCTAACGAGTGTCACCCGTGCTACGCGAGCTATCCAAGTTGACCGGCGATCTGGAGAAGTTGAGCGCAAAATTCCACGAGATCCGTAGAAATATCAGTGAGGTTGTTAATCATTATATGCTTTGTTCTTTGAATGTATTTGGTTTATTGTTGATTGTTGAAGTTAAATAAAAACATATTTTGGATTGATCTTGTACACCTTTAACTGTTATTAATGGTGTTAGTCGAACTTAACAAATGGTTAGGGCACTACCCACTTGTGACAGTCGAGTTTCGTCAGTGAGAAGACACATACGACATCTATACTCATTAAATACTACCAAAATTTGATTTTCTGTGAGGGCGGAAAGGAAAAGGCGTTTAACATATGTGGTCAATAAATATGAACAATTAATGAGTTTTACTTAAATGTGTGCTAGCAGTTGGTTGCTGTGCCGAAAACAATAATAAAATATAATTAGTGGAATAAGCAAGGGAGTCGGTTATAACCCATCATGAAAAACAATTAAGTTGTGGTTAAAAAATTTGAGCAATAATGGATTGGTGACAAAGAGAGGTTTAGCCACACAACGGCTGATTCAAGCATAAAATTGGCCAAGACTCGACTGACTCAAGTATAAAATTGGCCAAGACTCGACTGGCTCAAGTAGTATATTGGCCAAAACTCGACTGGCAGAACTGAAGGATTGGCCAAAACTCGACTGGCAGAACTAAAGGATTGGCCAAACCCCGATTGACAGAATCATTACATTGGCCAAAACCGGATTGGCTGAAACAAAGGATTGGCCAAAGTCCGACTGGCGCAACGCCAAGGCTGGTTGAAATTTTTTTTTGCTGAAACAAAGCATTGGTTCAAACAAAAGTTTGGCCAAGAAACTTTTGGCCAACTCCCCCCTCACCCTTCATTCTACTCTGCAGAGATTGTATTAAAGCTCAGAAAAACGATGAATGGCTAAAGTTTTTTTGTAAAAAATTTAAAAAAATACTTAAATCATTTATATGGGCATAACTGTGGACTACAAAAATCGAGAAATGCATTATGTTACTTATATTTAACACTCGCATTACCATTTGTAGCTTCGGTGTGTACTTGTGCAGAATTTCACGCTGTACAAGGCAGTGGTAGTAGTTTTTTTTTCAGAACTGAGAAAAAGTACCGGTAAAAAGGCTTCTGTAAGAAGTTCCTTTTCGGTAGGCTGGAAAATACTTTTTTAATACTTTTTCTAACTTTTTTCTAAATTTAATGCTTGTCGAAAATTTTTAAAATGTTTTAATTGCTTGTAATATGCTAATCGACGCGCGATCGAATGTTCTTTCTAATGTGTGTAAACTTCCACATGCAGCTCAGACATTGTATACGAAAATTTAGCGGAAAATTTATGAAAGTACTCATTTTCAAAAAGTCGATTTTTCTAATTCAGCAGCCAATAACTTGAGCCACCGAGTGACTTTGACTAATTTTTTTGTTTTATAAACACGGCAGTTTTGGCGCCGCAAAACAGCGCATTATTATTATAATGTGTGAATAGAAATCTTTTCAAAAATAAGATTTTTTGAAAATTTATTAAATTTAGCATATTTACGCATACGTGTTTTATTAGCTCAACTTATGCAAAATGTACAGTTTTCACAAACGCGATATACACTATTTTTGTAGAACACAGGCTACAAGACCTACTTTACAGAACTATTTTTTTAATAAGGGAATGTTGAGCTATGGTCTTTGTTAGATTTTTTTAATTTCAAAAATTTGAAAAAATTTCAGAAATTCGGATTTTCGACTCTTTTTTAAAGGACCATGGTTTTTGCGCGCAGTGGCAAGTGCAAAGTTTGAATTTGCGGGCGACGGTTCTCTTTAGTCTCACGCGGTTCTCTTTTAAATTTTTTCGAAAGACTGAAAAGAGTACAGAACTGACACCTGCCAATTCAAATTTTGTACATGCCGCTGCGCGCGAAAACCACAGTCCTTTAAATTTATCAAGTCTCAACATTCTCAATCTTAAAAATCATTCTGTAAAGTGTATTTTGTAGCTCTATGCCTGTGCTACATTTAAGTAGTAAAAATTAGTTGGTGAATATTTTAAGTGATGAAAATACCTGTCAGGTATTGAAAATGACCGCACAAGTGTTTATGGTTAAATACTAGCTAAATAGGACTCATCTTAGCAATTCGTATTAACAACTTCAAGAGGCAAGAAAAAAAGCTACAAAACACATTTCACATATAGATGTTTAGGCTTGAAAATGTTGAGATAGGATCATTTCAAAAAAGTTTCAAAAATCTAAATTTTTTTAGAAAAATTAAAAAAATCATAGCTCAACATTCTCTTATTAACAAATAATTCTGTAAAGTAGGTCTTGTAGCTCTTGATCTGAGTAGTACAGGCCGCGTATTCCACGCATCAAAGGATGCCGCTTTTTGCCCCATGATTGATGTGGTGTGGGCGGAGCCAAAACCACTACCCTCAAAACCAAAAGCACCCCCAATATAAATTAATAATAATAAATAACCACATCAAAAGTGCCCCATAGATTTAGGGCGTCTCTTTGAAAGTGTCTAATAGGTATGGGGCAAAAAGGCGGCATTCTTTTGATGAGCGGAATACGTGGCCTGTACTACTGATCTGTTCTACAAGATAGTGTGTATCGCGTTAGTGCAAACTAAACATGAAAACTACGCACTTAAAACATTTCAAAAATGTTCAACAAGCATTGAATTTAAAAAAAAATTATAAAAAGTATTTAAAAAGTCTTTTTCAACCCCCAAAAAGGACCTTCTTTTAAAAACCTTTTTACCCCTACTTTTTCTCAGTTCTGAAAAAAAGCTACTACCACTGTATTTTACAGCGTAAAATTCTGCACAAGTACGCACCAAAGTTACATATGGTAATGCGAGTGTTAAAAGCAGTCTTTCCCGCTCCTTTTTTAATTTGGTTTCTTATTTGAACAATTAAAAAGAAGAGATACTAGAGATACTTTTTTGCCATATGCATATCTTGCTGACCTATATTGAGGCACACACAGCATGGCAACAATGATATTGTTTTTAAACCATCCAATTGTTTGCATCCTACCAAGAAGGAGTGCAGCGTCCTTTAATTAAATTATACAATTGCATTTTTAGTTTACTTAACAGCTGAACAACACTCAAACTAAATTTTATCAACGCATGGTAAATATGATTACTTTTTTGCCACATTTTGTTCACAAAAAATTGCATAATCCTAGGCTTTACCATTTAATTTCGAAGGAGATGGAGAAGACAAAGAGTTCATATTTTCGGAAGACTTCTTGACAATTGAGCACAGTGGTAGGCTTTTACAATTGTTCACATTTTGCCGCAACATACGCTCATAGGAAAAAGCGAGGTGGCCAAAAGTTCTGTGAGAAGTCACCATCCAATACCTCTTTCATGCAAACTGTTCTATTATGAAGTCACTATCCTTCAGATGAATGGCAAAAATGCGTAAGAATTTTTCTTTTGCTTTAGATTTTTTACCCTCTGTTTCTTGGAAATTGAATTTAGAAACATATTAGGTAGTACGCAAAGTTCGTGCTTTGTTTTAAAAGAGCATTGTGTTTTTAAAGTTTACCCCTAATTTTGTAGCCAAGAATATCAGCTTTAAAATGAATTGTCAACTGTCAAAAATGGTCAAAATATCTATAAGAAAACACTAGGAGACAAAAACTTCTTTAGAAAAAGACACCCCAACTTTCCAAACGACCAAAAAATCTTCCAAATTGATTATTTTTTGAGCTATCTGGTTCCTTGCTCACACAGGGTGGCGCAACTTTTTCGCCCTAGTTAATTTTTGCCATAACTTTTTGAATTTTTGTTGTTTTGACGAGATCTTTTTTTTGTTAGATAGAGGAGACTCTGGCAAATTTTTTGGTACCAAACATTCATTTTTTCATGTTAGCTTTGTTGACAATTACGACCTTTCTAAAAATGTGTCGTTTCAGATGCCTTATTTGCGTGAAGATCGAGCAATGGAATGGTTTAACGAGAAGGAAAAAGCGTGGCAAACTTCCAGAAAAGATATCGCAGGGAATTTCGACCGTCCAACCGCCATGCAACTGCCGTTTGCCACGCTTTTTCTTTCTTCCTCGATAAACCATTCCACGCACTTTGCTCGATCTGCAGGCGAATAAGGCATCTGAAACGACACATTTTTAGAAAGGTCGTAATTGTCAACAAAGCTAACATGAAAAAATGAATGTTTGGTACCAAAAAATTTGCCAGAGTCTCCTCTATCTAACAAAAAAAAAAGATCTCGTCAAAACAACAAAAATTCAAAAAGTTATGGCAAAAATTAACTAGTGCGAAAAAGTTGCGCCACCCTGTATTTTGCTATTAGGTGTAAAAAATCTTTTTTTGAAAACCAAGTTGCAATTGTTCTTAGTGTTTAATTTATAGTGATATGTTATTACTCTGATAAATATTTTAGAAGAGTAGGTGTTGGTTTAAAAGAAATACACAATAGCAAATACTCCTTGCCTGGACAGCAATTTGACTCATACGGTCTGCTAACAGACGGGTTCTTTCAATGCCACAGAAGTTACAAAGTGTGTGACAGACCAATACCTGCTGGATCCACAATCGGATGTGGTGTTGACCTGACCTACAAACGCATATTCTTTACTCTAAAAGGCAAACGAATAGGTTTTTTTTCATTAATTTCAAACCAAAATTCACACCTAAACACTTATTTTCAGGCCACTCAATTGGTATACCCCTAGATTTTGATTTGTATCCATCCGTAGGCATTGCTGGTGGAGCTAAAGTTCAAGCCAACTTTGGTCTAACTTCCTTCAAGTACAACCTTGAGGAATACACAGCTGTAAATTTTACTTTTTTTTAAATGTTCTAGTAAAATAGGTAATTGGTTTAGTACTGCCAGCAAAATTTAACCCATTGGCTAAACAGGCCGGTGATCGGCCCACTCGAGACAACTATGCAATCATTGACGTTAGAAGAGACTTTATGTCGACTAAATCAAAGCAACTTATTTTACGATCAGTCTGTAAGTTGAGATTTTCAAAGAACAAACAAGGACAGTTGGAGGTCGGTTGACCGAAAAGCTGTATTTTTTGGTCAGTTAACCAAAACCGAGAACCGGGTTTTAAAAAACCGGAAAATATAAACCGAAAAACGGGTCTTGGCCAGTTACCCATCGAAATTTTTGGAAAACCGGAACCAAACCCGGTTAAAGAAACCGACTGACAACTGCCCTAGTGCAAACCAATTTTTTTGGGTTTTTTAAATATTGTCTTTTAAACGATTGGCTTTACGCGATATTGCAGCACCTTCACCTTCCGCAACACTGGAATATAAGTGACCGTCGTCGGTCATTGCTTGTTTCTAAATGTGGATCAAGTGTTCTGCTAGAAAGTATGGGTAGAAATGATGAGGAAGCGGCAACTATCAGAAGCAATGCTCCAATTCCTAGCTCGTGCCCCTTCTATTATTACGAAGTTAGGATAGACAGTTGTGGTCAGAGTTATGGCAGTATTGAAAAAGGGTATGTGAAAAAGTAAAACTAATTGTTTTTCTTACGGAAAAACTAATTTAAGAACAATTTCTGTGGGATTTTCTGTAAAAACAGCGCCTCTGTATGAATTGCCTGGTTGGAATTGCAAATCTATAGGCTATCATGGCAATGATGGCAAATTTTTTGGTCGCGCTGATTTTGAAGGGTGTGACTATGGACCAGCCTTCAAAAACGGGGATGTGATCGGCTGTATGTTGAATTTTGAACACAAAGAGTACTTCTTCACTCGTAATGGCAAGAGATTGGGTAAGTAATTTGTAAATTACTGTTCAGCATAGAATATCTGCAATATTAGGCAATATAAATGCACTAATGAGCTGGATGACCAGATCTATGTTTGAAACCAATCAAGGCATCTATCCAGCAGTAGGCACGGTCAATAAGTATGCTGAAGTTTGTGCTAATTTTGGACAACGTCCTTTTTGCTTCGATCTGATTCAATACGTTAAAGACATATCGGTGGGTTTTTTTATTATACAGGGTGTTTCAAGAAATTCGCACACTTTGAAACGGCCATAACTTTTTTTCTAGGGCGATTTTTAAAATTCTGTAAACGCAGATCGACTCAGTTTTTGATGACAATTTTTTGGTATATAATGTGAAAACACGATTTTGCTTGGTCCCCCTGTGGTTTGGGCACTGGTCATCCCGATGCATCCCATGACCAGGACTGAAACCACAGGGGGGACCAAGTGTTTTTCACATTATATGCCAAAAAAATTGTCATCAAAAACTGAGTCGATCTGCGTTTACAGAATTTTAAAAATCGCCCTAGAAAAAAAGTTATGGCCGTTTCAAAGTGTGCGAATTTCTTGAAACACCCTGTAAATCTTTTTTCAAAAAAGTTTATTGAATTTTTAAGGAAAGGAGGGTTTACGAAAACAAATCTTTACCCTATAGAAATCAGTATTTTTATTAGTTGATCTGTACTACGTTGTGTGTCGTCTCATATATGTGATGTGTGGCGTAAGATTTAATTGGGTTTGCTCAGATATTTTGAAAGCTAAGGCAAACGAGGCAAACCTCCCCCCATTATCATATAGGGCACAGGCTGACGATCTATGTGGACCATGCCTGCGCCGAACTGAAAACCTCTGCTGGACTGGACTTTCGGCGGGTACAGCGATACATGTTGGTGCGTCACATAGAGAGTTTGAGTGTTCCGAATTGAGTGTGCCGTATCAAATTGAGCGTTGACCGAAACGGAAGTAGGTGAAGTATTGACCGAGTTTGGTGTGTAACGTCGTGAAGCACTGACCAAATTGAGCTGTGTGGTGGACCCGCCCGGTATCTTGTAGACCGTGCTCTAGCTTTGGTAATAGATCTGGACTGGTCTTGACGAAGTCTCGCTGATGACGGATGCTGCATCTTCTGGCCGTTCTGCCGCTGCTGATGCTTGGATTTTCCCTTGGATTGAAGATCAACCGGCTTCTGGGTTATTTAGTGGAAGAAGCTCCTCGTCATCTCGTCCCTGGTGGTGGTGACCCTTCACGCACCGAAGATCTCGAAGTGGTTGAACCGCAGTAGCAAGAATGTGTGTTCTCTGTGTGACTTGTGTGTACACACGTGTATTTGTCTGTGGGATAGTGTGGTTTGTAGTAATAAAAGGAATACTGTCTGTGTTAAAGTGGCTCGTATAAAGGACGAAAATCAACCGTTCTTCACTCATTTTTAAAATTTTGTGTTTTATATTTTTAAGCTAATTGCAGAGCAAAAAAGTACTTTTGACAAGGATCCAAAACAAAAATCAACAGCAGCAAGGCGACATCTCTCCCTACTTGCTTAACTCTTCCTCTTCATCTTGCTCTCCATGCAATTCTGTAGAAGTAGTGTGCCAAGTGTGTGATTCTGCCAACAATGCTAATGATAAAATGCTCAACTGTGATCGTTGTGATCTAAACTACCATGAAAACTGTCTTCACCAACCTCTGTCGCAACTGCCAGCCAAGAATAAAGAATGGATCTGCAGCAAATGTCAAGAAGCAATAGATCTGCCTCACAAAGTGCCGGTTTATGCAGAAGTTTCTCCAGTTCAAATCAGCACCAGAGTACATCCACTAAAGAGGTTTTCCTGCGTTTCTATGTACCAACCTCTCACCCACACTCTGTCCTGCCTAGCCGTGGAGCCAGAAGAAGAAGAAGATGAGGATGTAAAAGTGCTATCTCAGAATGCAGAAGATGCACCACTTAACGGAGCATATCAAAGTTTGAGAACAGCTGATCTATTTTGCAATTTGGGAGATGATGTTCTTCTACGAAACAGCAAACTGCAGTATGCAAGAAACAACTTGCCCAGCAAGGAGAGCCCTGCTGCCATACAAGATGACTGTTGCCAAAGAGCTGATGGTCAGCGGAGCTCAAGAATCAGCAAGTAAGTATTTTGACCAGTAATCTTTTTATGTCTTTAGTCAACCATCTAAAATAGGCTTTTTCGGGTTAGTATTTTATTTATTTTGTTACATCAGTCCTTCGTAATAAAACTAAGTTATTCGAAAATTTGACTGTAAAACTTTTTATTCAAATTTTCTAATAAATTTGTCTTATTTAAGTTGACAATTTTAATTTTTTCTTTATATACATAACTTTTTCAGGCCTCCTTCAATAACTCCTAGGGCAAGAACTTCAGGAGGACCTTCGGTAGGACCTAGCAAAAAACGTAGAGCTTCCACACCAGGCCCTGGTTCTTGCTCTCACCATACAGTCCAAGCATATGAAAATTCTAGTTTCAATCAACCACTTCAGAAAAGCGTTATTCGATTGACTGAAAGCAGTGTTCAAGCTGCATCCATGATCAGCACTTCTGTTCAAACTTCGTCAAACACATATAAAGCAGTAGAAACACAAACTGCAACAGGCACACTAGATGAACCCAGCAAGAAAACAGATCACAAAGTGACCACACTAGACATGGCCAGTCAGACCACACAGCAGAATACCTCTAATAACGGCATTTGCAACATGAAACAGATCTTTTACAACTACCTCAAGCCCACAATACTAAAGCAGTGCAAGCAAATAGACGACTTTATTTGCCAGAAAAATTGCAAACAAGCTATTGAAAACATCGACAGAGACTTTCCAGAAGTGTTTGAAAAGAAAAAAGATCTGAAAATATTGCTTGAGATCTTTGATTTTTCTGACTGCCTTTGGCAAGTTTATGGGGTAAGTGAAATATTGGATTTTTTGTTAGTACAGGGTGCGGCAAATTAGTCGCGGGACTTGTCTTGGCTATAACTTTTTGAATTTTTATTGCATTGGCGAGATTTTTTTAATTTAGAAGAGGAATGAAAAACACTTTGTTGGACACCAAACTTGTCACTTTATGTTTAGATTCTTCATCTTTGCTTGCTATTCAAACTTTTGCTTTGTTTTTTTTTTTGATTTTCAGAAATGAAAGATTATTCGATTGAGCGAAAAGTCCGGACAGTGATCTGGTATGGAATGCATGGCTCTTTATCGACGAAGCTTTTGCAAACTTGGTGAGACTATGTACTAAGGCAAATTTGCGAAAGCTTCTTCGATGGAGAGCCATGCATTCCCTACCAGATCACTGTCCAGACTTTTAATAATCTTCCATTTCTAAAAATTCAAAAAAATGAATCAAAAGTTTTAATAGCCAGCAAAAATGAAAAATTCAAATACAAAGTGACAAGTTTGGTGTCTAACAAAGTGCTTTTCATTCCAGTTTTAATTTTAAAAAGTCTCGCCAAAACAATAAAATATCCAAAAGTTATAGCCAAGACAAGTCCCGCGGCTAATTTGCCGCACTCTGTGTATAATTCTTGTTATATTTAGCCTGATTCTTCTGTTCTTAATGATAAAACTGGGCCTTCTGACCAAGCCTCAACCAGTAGAAGCAGTGCAGATGAATTTAGTACTGGTGGCACCTCAGAAGCAATAAAAAATAAAAGTAAAATGTTTTGAAATACACATTTTGTAGTTATAGTGGGAACTCCATACAACTTAATTCAGGGGACCGTCCAAAAAGTTAATCTACAGGTTAATCTGAATCCCCTCAATAAAAAATTATTATTTTCATACCTTATTGAATTTTTGTGGTCGTTTTTTATTCAAAAGCTCAGAACAGAGATGAACTTTTAAAAATTGAACCTTTTTTTAATTTCAAATTTGCAGCAGAACAATGTAGCGCAAACTTAGAATTCCAAGAAGTTCTTCGCAATCAAGTATTACTATTTTTGCGTTCATTTATCTGATCCACAAGTGAAAAATTTCAGATAGTAATGGAATGTGAGTTGCAAAGTGTCAGTTTTTTGCGGAGAATTCGTGGAAGTGTTTTGGAGCTGAGTAACATCGTGGGTGAACAAGCTATTTCTCCAACTTTGGATAGGGCCCTAAAAGTAAGTTGTTTTAGAACAGTAGCATTAGTTTGGGTAAGGATGCTACATCAAAGTAGAAGGGGTGGTGGAAGAAGGAGTGCAATTTGTTGTTGTACAAAGTTTAAAGCCAATTTTTCAGTAAAATAAGAACATAAATGCATTGTTCTCCTCTCTTGAATAGTGTATCGCTATGTCAATAAATTCCATGCTTTAGAATGTCCGATGGGAAGGGGAAGAAGCAAAGTGAGATCGCTCGTGATGAATGTTCCAAAGCAAACAGTTGCAGATGGAGTGGTTGCTGTAGCTGGTCGCCCACTTCTGCTCTGTCTTCCTTGTCTTCCTGTTTCACGAAATCGCTTGATGGCATCCGAAACTGTTTGCTTTGGAACATTCATATCACGAGCCATCTCACTTTAAAGTCGCACAATGCCTGCTCTCAGATCGGACATTCTAAAGCAAATTTATTGACATAAAACGACAAGCGATACACTATTCAAGAGGAGAACAAGGGCTGATGATACCAAAAATGCATTTATGTTCTTATTTTACTGAAAAAATTGGCTTTAAACTTTGTCCGGGAACTTTTCGGTCACATGGTAGTAATTACTTTAAAATATATTAATAATTAATATATTTTTCAACCTTCCTTACTAATAAAAAGGCAAAAATACCGGGTGTTTCTGACACTTTTAAGCGATCATTACTTTTTTTTATCGATAAAATCTATCAAATCTCGAATTTCTATGAACGCAGATCGACTCAGTTTTGATGGAAATATTTTGAGCATGTAAAATCAAAAACACGATTTTCTCTTGGTCTCACCCTGTGGTTTTGGCCTTACCCGTCCAGAGCACATCTACAGACCAGGGCCCAAACCACTGGTGGCCCCAAGCGAAAATTGTGTTATAAAATCTTATATAATAAAAAAATGCCATCGAAACTGAGTCGATCTAGGCTTACAGGAATTCGAAATTCGAGCCGTAAAAAAAATTAATCCTGTTTAAAAGTGTCGAAAAAATTTGAGACAGCCAGCAATTTGAGTGAAAAAGCTATTCACAATTTAAAAAAAATTGCACTCATTGGTTTGGAATTCAACTAATACTATTAAGGAAGCAGATCACTTGTTCTGGCATCCTCATTCGGTGGCTCAAGGTTCATCCTACCTGTATAGTAGGGAACAACGAGAGAGGCTGTCTGAATATGTGCTTCTTTGCATAATTTTCGGCTTCAGTCAGCTGCAGAAAAATTTTGATGATATATAGTTCTAGTGTTTGTTATTCTTTTTTGGTTAATATTTTGATAAACTTTACCTGAATCGCTCTGTTTGAATACACGGATAAGAACATACTGCTTTTAACTTATAATTATGACTTCCATATATCTTTTACAGCCTTTCACTGCCATGTCTTTGATTCTCGCATTATTTATAAGTTGTTAATTTAAACACAATAAGAAGATTTTTTGAAAGGCACATGCCTGTGCGCGATGCCAAGAAAAAGGTTAGGACCAGCACTGCCTTTGTATCTTGAATTTTTTTCAAAATCGGTTCGTATGGAATTTTGCGCATAGTTTGAAAAATCCGGAGGTCATCAAAACGAATGGAAACATAACAGTTAAAAAAAATGTTGGTTCTGACCCTTTTTTGCATAGCTCTTAGAAAACGATTCAAATCAATGTAAATTGCACTTATAAGTTATTGCATGCAAATCTCATGTTATTTGATCTTTTGGTTAATAAAAATTATTATTAAAGTGCGACAAATGTACAAATTGCAGGCATATTGCAAAAAGGTTGAGCTATAATTGAAACTTTTTATATCAGAAATTTGAAAATAAGCGAAATTTGTTTACGTATCAATTAAAAGCCTAAAAGTTGAATTTTTGACATGAATATTAAAAAAAACTAACTGTTCCTTCGGCTGTATGCTTCTTCATAACTCAGCATGCTTTCTTCGATTAGTTCTAAAAATGCTGCTTAGGAAACTTTTCGGCCCTATACGACAATAGGTCCCAATTTTTGCCTTGGTCCCCCCTGCTGATTTTTTTTTAATTTTTGCTTCTATTTTAACCAATTTTATTTTCTTCTCTCGGCGACACATTAACATTCATAAATTTTCACGAGTTGTTCAACAAGAGTTATTTTCTGAAATAATTCTGATTTCTTGCACGACAGTTCTGACGAAAAACGGCTTCAGCAATGTACGAGGCGAGCAAATTATCACTGGTTCCATAGAGGCGCTTGATCTTATGTTTCATATGATCAAAAGAAATAAAAATAAGAAATAAAAAGAAATAAAAATAGAAATAAAAAAATCCATAAGAAATAAAAATAAGCAAAAATAGATTCGAAAATAAAATCAACAGGGGGACCAAGGCAAAAAATGGGACCTATTGTCGTATAGGGCCAACTTTTCTTTATTAGGAAACTTTTTTGGTTTCTTGCATTATAATCTCAAGTTTACTGAAAGTACTAAAAACATTTTTTACTTTAAAAGTCAGAATAAAAGTTTATTTGGAGGCGTGTAATATAACAGGCCTTGATTTAAACTTTTGTTTCTGACTTTTGGCTTTTGAAAAAATTTTAGTCGAAAATTTGCCAAGATTTTTTTCTGACACAGAAAAAACACCCAAAAATAAATGAATAACGGTTATGGCCAAAATAACCTCATAAGAAAAAAATGCCCCACCCTATATGTGTCGGTTGTCGAAATAACGAGAAGACTTTTTGACGCATACCATGCTAGCGTAAGCTTTACAAATAAATCAAGAATTACCATGTTTTATGGGAGAAGTGACTTCATAGAGGTAGTAAAGAATTTGCCCTTCATTTTATAGTAGAACACTTCTGCCTCTAGTCCTTTGGCTTTTGGTAGTAAGTATTCTTTGATCAGATGCTTAACAAGCCAACAAAAATGAATAACCATGAGTTGGTTAACAAAAATCTCACTAAAACAGTTTTACAGATGTCTTCAATCTCAGCTTCAATCTTTTCTTCTCCACATCAATTTCTACCCTCTTTTCAAAATCTTCAGCAGTATAGTTGTCAATCTGTTTGTCCATTTGAATCAACGCCTGTCTACATTCCATTCTCTGCTCTACTAGTTTCTTGTAAGCAAAGAAGAGAAGTTCGCGCTCCGTTTGGGACAGGTCTTTGTTGAGAGCATGAGTAGACTTGACCAATTTTTTCATGGCTGTAGCCATGTCTTCATATCTTTGAGCCTGACAATTTTTTTGCTTTCTAACTTTTTAAATAAATAAAAAAAGAACCTGTTGGTCCACTAAGGCACTTTCCACAAGCAATTGTCGCTCTCTTTTAAACTTATCTTCGCAAAAGTCTTCAATACAAGGTGAAAGTCTATGGATGAATTTATCCAAACCACTCTCCAAATAAGTCATTTTGCTAGATCAGTAAGTGAGCAAATATAAAACTTTGAAAAAAATATCAATTTACAATAAATACGACACAAATATTAGAAGGAATGGCATTTTGAAATGAATTAAAAAACCAAAAAGTTTGTTTTCCAATTTTTGTTTCGAAATAAGGACACATATAGGCTGAAAAACACCGCAGAGCTAGAGATGCTAGATATGAAAGAGAGAAAAGAGACAATGGCACATGCCTACATATCGTCAACATGTTTACAGCTTTGGCATAACTAGAAATCATAAAAAATTAGTTTGGAAAGAATTACAAATTTAATAAGATAAACGCTTTTTGCAAAAAAGGGACATTTTAAAATATTTAATACAAAAAACTTTCTGGTAACTCATTGGTCGGATTTTCTAAAAAGACGTTTTTAGGTTTATTTTTGGATAATATTTTTTTGTCCATAGAATGCTCATTTTTGTCCATAGAATATTTGTTTTGTCCATAGATTTTGAATGTCCATAGCATACTCGTTTTTGCCCATAGATTTCTCGTTTTCTGGTCATAGATTTTAAGTGTCTATGCAATAATGACTTTTTATTTGTTAGATTTGTATGATTTTCAATATTTTACACATTTTTACAGCACATCAGTGACATTTCATTAAAAAAATCTTCTCAACGAAAGACATGTCTGCCACATTTCGAATTTTTATCTCCAATATATCTCCCCGTAGTATTTCTTCAATTCACGTTTTCATATCAGCCTCACATTTTATTTTTGTTAAACAAAAGCAATACTTTAACAATGTTCAACAATAACAAGCCTACAATTAAAAATTTATCCTTGGGCAGGTTTTCCTCTCTTTCTTTTCTTTCCCAATATATCAGCCATAGCATGCTTCGGAAATTGAATGCTCCTTGCTTCTTTACGATCAGCAGCAAATTTTTGCATGCTTCCTTTTCTAACCCCTCATAACAAGTGCACCAATAGAAAGTTGGCCAGACCGAAGATGGAAGAATGACATAGAAGAAAGACTTTAACTCCTGAATCAGATTATATTGCAACAGATTTAGCGATTCATAGGCAAACCCAAGTAGAAAGTGAACCCAAGTAATGAGATGTAGCCCTCCATTGAAAAGATCACAGTGCTGGACGATATTTTGATCAGTCACCTTCCTCGATGGCATCACGAAAAGATTTCTGCATCCATAAATTCGACGACCTTCTTCTTCCAATAGATGAGCTTTGCAATAAAGAGACTGTGGAATTGATGGAACTGAGGCAACAATCTTAAAATGATCCATGCAAAGCGAAATGGTGTAAGGCATGTATGAATTACCTGGTGATCTGGACATTTGCTGCAATTTTCGTTCATTCTTTCGGCCGCTCGCAGGAAAGGGCGCAGTACAAGAAGCTTACGAAGAGTACCGCAGTCTTTGATTACACGGTTCCAGGACTCAAGACCATTGTTTATGGATGGAAAGCCAGAATTCCCTTCGTACCAACCACTGAGATTTGACTCGACCCAGGAAGTGCAAGAGTAGGAGATAAACTGTGTACAAATTGCTTCCTGCGATGCATATTGTACTGCCTGGTGCTCCAGAAGTGCACGTACGGCCGAGTACAGACGTTTATTACGTAATATCGGACAGCGAAATGAAATTTCGCTTAAATTCTAACTTACTACATGCCAATTGTACCTTTCCCACGTCTCGGTAGTTTGCTTGCTTGATTACTTTCGAGAGACCTAATTGTTTCATCATCTTCCGCAAATTCTGCAATACGTGGAAAAAGCACATTGCACGGAGCGCATTGGGCCATACAAGTCTTGCAGCTGAACTTGTTAATGAACATTAGCATAATTATTAAAAGACTAACCTGCTGTTATTGATTGGTCACCATCAGCCATTACCACCGCTGGAGAGTAACTGCCTGCGTTGATAGCTCGCAAAAGGTGTCATAACACCAGGTGTTTTCGTTAGTAGCCAAAGCAACGTGCGTAAGAAAGAAACGCTTATTAGCATCGGTAAAACCCCGATTATACCAAAACAAATAAATTTACTATTTGATGATTACCATTACTGGATACCCATTCCAAATAAGCCTGTATGTAGAGTCGATGAAATTGGAGCTACGCTGGAACCTTTTCAATTCTTTTGTAGACTACACAAGGCAAAACTCGCTGACATTAATGACTCTTCTTGATTGAAAGCTGGCAACGAAAACTTCATCGTCGTCAACTGGCTCGATTCTTTTCGCGGCAGCATAATCACTGAGGTGTGCGATTGTAACTGGTGCAGTGTCTTCATTTCGAGACGTTCTTTTTTCTCACGGCTCAGAAAACCTTGGATCTGGCGAAGATTGGTAACTGAGCTAATAGCGCCCATTCCCTGAAAC
This sequence comes from Ditylenchus weischeri, assembly GCA_029231635.1. NCBI lineage: Eukaryota > Metazoa > Nematoda > Chromadorea > Rhabditida > Anguinidae > Ditylenchus > Ditylenchus weischeri. The sequence continues at coordinate 89,153 of JAMRYI010000106.1, forward strand.
ATATGTGGACCTGGTATTAAAAAAGAACTGTAGAGAGCTACAACATACTTACCAGCATAGCCTGCAAAATCAGCTTTCCAGTTTTTCCTTCTTTTCCTTCCTCGCGAATGACCTGTTTCACTTTGGGAGAGATTACTCCTTGCGCAGTTGATTCATGTCTGGAAGTAAAGTAAAGTGAAGTAAAATAAAAAATGACGGCGCGATTTTTTGATTGTTTTTGCCTTATGGTGTCATTTACTTTGTTCGAAAAAGTCTTGAAAAAATCGCGCAGCGATGCGGCATGATAAATTTTTTGTAGTACTCCACCGCAAAATACCTCGCGATCTTCGATTCCCCTTCCCCATGAATCCCACGTAAACATTTATTCGAATTACTTTACAATTACAGAATCAATTACAAAACCTCTTTGAAAGGGCATGCCTTCAAAAAGTAACCAATTCTATGTTGATTTTCAAAATATTTGACCCAATCAACTTGATCAGGATAAAAGTATACATGAACCATATTTAAAAGAATGAAAGTTTTTTGAAATGTAATATCAGAATAGTTTCTTTGTAAAAAAATGAAATCAATCTGTCCCTGCTTGAATATATTTCTATTTTTTAGTAATCTGTTTTTCAAGAACTTTATAATATTGAGGTGAAAGATAAACATCTTCAACGATTTCACAAGATTTGCCTTTAACTAGAAAAATCAACTTTATGAAAAAAGAAGGACGCACAAATACTATATAGAGATTAACCATCTAAGGGTTAAAAATTAAGAAGTAACACGGAAAAGTCGAATCGTAAGTTTTGTTTATTCTGGTACATTTTTTCACGTAGATCATTTTTGTGTGTGGGTGTTTGCTAGTCATGAAGTGACCTAAGCACCGCTTTAAAATTCACGTGAAGAACCTCCCGGGGCAAAAATCACTTGTCTTCAAACTACATCTTTGCATGTATTATGTCATAATGACCGCCAGGATTTGTTCTTTCGAATGAGTATAAGTGAGCTGCCATTTGTATGCAAAAACTTAGACAACCAGCATTTAACGCACAAATCCACCATTTTCTCACTTGCAAATTTACACTCAAAGCTGCTCAAAAGTATGTCATAGCTGTGTAAACTGTTTAGTAAACTGTTCACAGGTGAGATTATGTTTTCTATATTTTTGAGAGGATTTAAGAAATAGGATGGCACCTTAGTTGTGGATGGACGATTTTGATTTAATTTTACTTGGGTTAAAATCAACACAATTATTTTGAAATACTGAAATAATTATTTTGAATAAGAGTCTAGTCAAAGGATTGGACCGAAAATCGGTTCGTTTTGCGGAAAGATTGCTTTATGCATTTGGGCGCAGCTGTACCTCAAAGACCAGGGAGAAAGCTGGTTTACTTCTTCTCCCGTAATCTCTGAGTGAGTTTTGTCTAATTTTTGTGCTGATTTTTCGCCTATCTGTAGCTCTTAACCAAGCACTAAGTAGTGCTACACAGCTATGACATGCTTTCGAACAGCTTTGAGTTTAAAAGTTAATGGTGAATTTGTCAGTTGGACGCAGTTTGTCCAAGTTTTCACATGCAGATGGCAGCTCAAATACGCCTATTCGAAAGGGCAGATAACAGCGGTCATTTCGACACATTGCAGTCATCCATGATGTTTGGATACAAGTGATTTCTGCTTCTCGAGTGTTTCTTCATCTTTTGTGAACTGGTCGTGAATTTAACAGCGAGTATTATGTCACTTTATGACCAGCAAACAGCGATACTCCCATACACAAAATGTTCTACGTGAAAAACTGTACCAGAATTAACAAAAGTTACGATCCGTCTTTTCCATGTTGATCTCTAAATGTCTCCAATAAAGATTAAATTACCGTATTTCCTCTGATAAGTCCTCATGGGGCTTTATTTTTCAACCTCTCTCCAACATGGGGCCTTATTAGAGCATGGGGTGTTATTGGAGCATTGGCCCTTTTTGTTGAATAGCTCTGTGCTAAAGGCTTTAACGAATTTTTCGCCAAAACATTGGCAAGGATTTATTGGCATGACAATGAATTTTTCAGGATACCGTACAAAAGCTTGGAAATCAACAACACGTGAGTGAAAACATGCCTGACAGTTCATTATTTTTGTTAAAAAAAAATTATTTTTGTTAAATTTTGACGAAAGAAAAATTTCAAAGCCCCATGGGGCCTTATTAGGACATGGGGCTTTATTTTTCAACAGCCCTCTAACATGGGACCTTATTAGAGCATTGAAGCATGGGGTATATAAAAAGGAATTTTAAAAAAATTCAGGCAAAGAGAATCGAAGCAGTAACCCAGTGCTCCTTTTTTACCTAACTTAACGTTTTAGTGTTAGCAAATCTCGGTACTTATGAGGTTGGTACCCAACCCCATAGATTTCCTTTCTGCTTTAAATAAATAAACCAAAATTTAAAATTAATGATTAATGAAATAGCAAGGTGTACACGAGAAAATAAAAATTCGTATCTTAAACTGAAAAAAACGTTAATAATTCAAAAAACCGACCTCGAGGGGGAGGGGGGTGGGTGTTGGGCTGTTACCAACCTTATAAGTACCCAAATCTCTTTAGAATGTGACTAAAAGTTTGTATGTCATTATGAATCTTTCATTCACACTATCTTTATTTAAAAATAAACGGCACTTTTATAAAAAAGCATCTGCAAAAGTTTCAGCGTGTAGTCCGCAACCGTCAGCCACTCCAGTCAATCAGAAGTACCGTTTGTAGACATTATTGCATATATTGTTTATATGTTTCGCTCAGATGTGTCTCTTGAAAATATTGTTAAAAAACTTTATTCAACTAGCGATCCAGATGCTTATGTCAAATCATTTGTCAAAAAGTTGATGAATTAGTTGTGTTTAATATATGCAAATAAATGTTATTAACAGGTGTTACACAAGAAACAATAATTCATTAATTTTTTAAATTGAGCGTCTGCCCGTGATCGAACCCCATCTTAATCTTTCAAGTTCCTTAATTTATAGAAAAGATTTACTAAAGGATGTAGCGGTGATAGGTCAAGAGACTCAGACGATCTTCAGGAGTCATATCAGAAACACTATTTTTCAACATTTATGAAGCAGTTTGCTGCTAAACTATAATTAAAATGATATTTTAATTATTCTTACAAATTTTTGTCTCTGTTTAGAGACACCTTCCTTGAAGTTAGAGAAGCAGACACAGAGTTAGGTTAGAGAAGCAGAATCAGTGCTATGTCACAAAATGTGTCGGAGGACTACTGAAGAGTAATATTCGCGAAGAGATTAATAGAAAAAATACGGTAAGTGTCTTAGCTGGTATATAACATGGTAAATAACCATCACTAAAACAAGATTTAAAACAAAATTTTGGTTTTTTTCTCTCAAAATATCCGTATAATTGTGACTTGCAAACATAAAAATGTTAAAAACTAATGCATTTTTATAAATCTTTTAAGACTGCTTGCATTATTGTTTTATAAAACTTCTTGTTCTCAAGCACAACATTGTTAATCTCTTTGAAAGATATCAGACCATTTAAAGCGACTTCAGCGTAAGCAATTTTGCCTGCTTTTTTGACGTAAAAATATGGTTTCTCGATAGTAACTTTTTCATCACGTATTATTTCGAAGCCATACTCTTGCTCAAATTTTTGGTTTGTTCTTATTTCTTCTAAAAAGAACACATTATTTCGGCTGCCAACTTCGATTCTTTCACAGAGTCATTTGTTCTCATCCATTTAGCAACTTCCGCTTGAAAGTTTTGCATTTGATGCTCTAAAAGTATTTCCAACGTTTTTACAGAAAGATCTTGTTGCATATGTTGTGTGTTCGTAAATCCTTGATTGTAATCTTTCATGGTTTCAACTCCAATGTCAATCATATTTTTGGCTAGACTTAACTGCATTTTCGGGTAAAATTCTGAACTTACTGCTGAGTCACCCCAGGCAGCCATAATAGCGTGACCATGCTTATCATACAGAGCGACTGGTTTTCCCAAAGAGCTTTGCCAAAGCGGGCTTATACTCATGTTTTCGATGTTAAAAATAAATTTACTTCCCGAACTGAGTATTTTTGCAGCTTTTGCTTTGTGGTTGTATCTCTTTACTATAACTTCCATCCAGTTTTTTTGCAGCTTTTCTTTGATCTCATCAAACTTTTCAGCTTGCTTTTCGTCAAACTTAGTTATTGTAACTAATTTGCCCAAAGTATCTGCTAGAATTTCACTTAACTCTACAGCCAGATAAATTCTTTCTTTGGTTTCAAAAAGATGTGTTCGTACAGTTTGCGGACTCAATATCATTTTGCTAACGATTCCAACAAATTCGTTTCCGACTTCCAAAGAAAGAATTACTTCATCAAAATTTTTCTCATCTAAAAATTCTTTTAACTCTTCCATTTCCACCCAATCTTCAATGTATTCTGCCTTCAGCACTTTGTTTGTGTGATTTTCTTCTGTCCAAGCTGCAACTATATAATTTTCTGTGCTGCTAAGCTGATTCGGCATGCCTATGTACATATTTCTAATCTTTTGTTTAGGCTCTTTCACACAAATCAACACATCAAATGGAATTGATTCGGAATTGTTTACATGCAAAAAATGTGTAGCATGTACCACAGTGGCGAATTGAACTTTTGTTGCAACTGACTCAAGATGTATCTGTAGTGGTGGGTTCCTTCTACCATGAATCATTTTTCGAACAGACGGATGATTTTGGGCAAAATTTATAAACGGTTGAATTATAGAACTGATCGACTTTTTATAAATTTTTTCTGCGTAGTTAGCCAACTCTTTTAGTCTACATAACATCGCCTTTTGCAGCCTTATAGAGCTCACTTTGATGAAATGGGGATAGCTTGCAATATTTTCATTGTCTTCTAAAATTTGACTGTATTTTGTGCCCAAAAACATTTGTAGTTGTATAATCCATTTGTCGCTTAAGACTAAAATATGATCGCTTTCAGTTTTTTGTTGCTGCTCTCCTACAACACTAACTTCGAAGCCAGCAAAAAAAAAGTGCAGTGCAGCATATAAGCCAGATTCATCTGCTCCAATAATCACTATTTTTTCATTTGGATGATTTACTAGAGCTTTTTTGTTAGTTATGTGATTAGTATCATGCTGGTTGTACATTATTACCAGCATCTCTGTGTCAAGAACACTGTTTTGGATATGGGCTATTTCATAAATGTTTTTCAAAAGTATATCTTCGACATTTGTGAAGAAATAAATCAAGTTTATTGAAGAGTCGTTTTCAGTTTCTTTGGTGATGTCTTGCATGAATTTTTTGCAATCTAATATAATTGAAGTAATGCTTGCTGAATTTTTTTTTGACTTTTTCGCCTCAGTTTTCAACTCGTTTTCAATTGTTTTTGCACTTTTCTTTTCGAGAATTTCAAGATGGTTTTTATTTATGTGTTCCGCCTTCTTCAGCAATGTTCGAAAATAATCTTGATACTTAGGCAAGTTCAGGTCATGCTCTTTATCTAACAGACTAACTTTGTTTGTATCAATAACATGCTTTGAATGAGCTAAAAAACATTATTTTTATTTTTTTTTTTTGTGAAATTAAGTTTTTTTTAAATTTTGTTTTAGTAATCGTTGCTGAAGTGCATATCAAGACTAAACCCAAGTTGCACAAAAATAAGATTGGAAACACAAAAACAATATTGTTGAAAAAAAAACCAGCTAATGGAAACCATAAGATAATTATTTTAGTAGATATTTTTCAGAACAAATGTTTCATTTCAAATTTTTATTTCCTCTAGTAAGCGCCCAAAATCCGGAATTTTTTAAATTCATTCTTCGCCTTTTATACCAAGTTTTTGATTTTGAACGCAATATATATTATATACCAAAATGTAGGTGGGGATCTGTGCTACATTTTGGCATGTAACATATGTTGCGTTCAAAAACCAAAACCTGGTATAAAAGGCGGAGAATGAATTTGAGAAATTCCGGATTTTGGGCAGGGCGCTTATTAGAGGAAATACGGTATATTATATATTTTTTGCGGATTTTGGACTGCAAAAATTTATGTTTTTTTATATTTTTTAGAATAAAAAAAAGTAGAACCAAAAAAACTTCGAAAATCCAACAAAAAACCAGACAACAGTAACCAGAAAACTTGTCTAGTCCTACTGCAGATGTAGCCCGTTTAAGAGGTCCCTTAGCAAAAAATTATTAAAGCGGCCAGAAAAACATGCAGGGTGTGTCAAAAACGCGGACACCCTTGAATTGTATTTGTTTTTTTTCATTTATGATTTTTTGATATTTTTAAGTATTTATGTCGTTGTAGCTTGGCTGGTATTTTCATGTCAGTTTATTTCTCTGTGCTTAATTAGCCTTTACTTCAGATAATGCCACAGAAAAAACAGGATCTACGAGCAGCTTTCGTTCATCTTCGCGAAAGTGGTGCTTCTGCTTCCGAAATTGCAACTGCATTTGGGGTGAAACGCCAAACAGTCAGTGATGCCGTGCGCCGCTTTGAGGAGACAGGAAAGAACAAGAATCGAGCTGGCTCTGGAAGAACAAGAATTGCGACAGACAATGAGCACCGGGAACAAGTAGCAAACGCCATCGCCCAGTGTCCCTCGACGAAGGTTTGTAATTTGCTTTGTTAAAATATTTATTGTGACCAAATTTAACAGATCAATTCGTCTCACAAGCTAGCTAGAATTTGTTCCATCTCAGGAAAGTCAACCCACCGTCTGCTCAAGAGCCTTCAGTCCCTGAAAGAAGCACTACAGCGTGAGTGGGACAGCATGGAAAGCATCAGGCGAATCGTAGATGACTTTCTGAGGAGAATTGAAGCTTGCATTGAAGAGAGAAAAGATTTTGAATGACGGGATGTTGTTAAATTGTAATTTTTGTTGAATAAATGAACTGAGAGTGGAAATATTTTTTATTTGTGCTTGTTGGTTTCTCTGGGATATGAAGGATGGACAGTTGAAGCCCTAGATCACAAGGTCAGCTTCAAGTGCGAGCATACGGATATGGGAATCAACCACGTAGGAGTTAGCCCTGTGCAGCGAGCCACGTGAATCTCATGCTCAGAGAGCTAGATCTATGGTTACGGCAGAACGAGAGGACTCGGTACCGGCCTCACAACCGTCATTAACATCATTGATTATACCGAATTTTTTTTCTGACTATGCGCGGAAGCCTTTGACAAAATATTTCGGAAATGTCCGCGTTTTTTTTGACACACCCTGTATATTTCAATTTTTAAATAGGCCTTTTGATGCTTTCGAGCCAAAACTTGCAAAAAATTTCTGTAAGTCTTAGGTTAAAAAAAGCCTGATTTGCTGCTTCATAGAAGCATCCAAACATCTTTTGGCACTATTTACCTTTAGATACCCCCAAATTTGCCTTGGTCCCCCCTTTGGTCTTTTTTCAATTTTTTTATTACTTTTTATTTTTATTCATGTTTTCGTTTCATTGATGAATCATTCATGAATCGTAGGATACCTGAAAAAAGGGGGACCAAGGCAAATTTTGGGGGTACCTAAAGGTAAATAGAGCCCATCTTTTTTTGATAATTAGTCAGTTATACTACAAAGCTTTTTAAATTCGACATTGTATCAGTTAATCTATCAATTATTGAACTAATTAATCAAATAAAGCAAACAAACCTAGATGAGTTGGCTTGTTTTTATTGCCTGAATTTACAGGAAAAATATGAGTAAAAAGTGTAGATGCAAATAGCACAAACAATTTCATAATTAGTGGGAGTTGTCCGTTCCTTTAAATGAGAAATAATATTTTTAGGCTTTTAAATCATAATAAATTGTAATGAAAAATTAATATAATAGAATTTTCAAGTTTTTAGTAACACTTTTGAATAATTAAGCCTACACACCAGTGGCGTAGCCAGGGAAGGGGGCTAGGGGGTGCACGTGCCCCGCCCCAGTCAGACTTTTTTCCTTATCAATGCCCCCCGTCAGATATTTTTCAAAGCGGTGTAGGCAAAATGGCCTAAAAGATTTTCTGGTGTGAAACTTTCCAACCATCCCCCCAGCCCACCGGCAAAAATTTTTGGCTACGCCTCTGCTACACACAGTGAGCAAAAGGGAAAGCGGGTTTTTTACTGATTTGAGAATAGTGTTTAGAAGTCTTCTAAGTAATTTTTATAGGGTAATATTTAAATCTTCCCGCTAATCTCTGAAAATTGGGGAAAATGCCCGCTAATTTTTGGGAAAATGCCCGCTTGCCTTAATCCCCCTGTTTATTTTTTGTGGCTTTTTATTCTTAGCCTTAGGCAAGGGTTTGCCAACGTATGTTGGGACGGACTCGAACATGTTTTTTGAACTACAAAAAAAGATTTTAGTCTATTTTAACAAAGTTTGGCTAACCCTTAACCCTAAAAGGTCCTATTTCTCGAAAAAAAAATTTCAACAATGGGAGAGTTTTTTGCCTTAATTAGTGTGTTTGGAGGGACTTAAACAACTTTTCAGACCTTTTGTAGTTCGAGAAACATATTTGAGTCTGTCCTAACATAAGCTGGCCAACCATTGCATAAGCCTAAAATGTCCATTGAGGAATAGGGCCGATTTGTGTCTAAAGGATGTGAGTGTGCACATCTCAACTCCAAGCAACCAAGCCCGCTGAGCCCCCTTCGGAAGCGCAGCAGACTTGGTGGGTTACAGACCTCACACTATATGTTAATTGATTGAAGATTGATTGATTGAGTAGGAGGTGTACATCACAATTTAGCCATCACTCTATACAGCCTCTGTACAGCCCCACTTAACAGTCATCTGATTTGAGAAATATGCTCGAAATAAATCTGTTCGAGCATTTTCCCAACCCTAGGTAGACCCCAGTTGACAAAACTATGTACAATTTCTGTCTTAATACGTTAATATCCATGTACAGTCAAAACATGATTTAACAAAAATTTGAGATTGAGCTAGTTGCCTTGCAGATTAAAGAACTTAAGTAAAAAGGTCTTTTTTAACATAGACATAAATAAATTCTACACGTTGATAAACTAAAAGTACTGTCGACTCTCGATATAAGGCCACCCCTGGGGCCTATCCCACTAATTGAAAAGTGAAAAATGAAAAATTTCTGTCTCACTAAAATTTGAAAAATTGAAAAACGAAAATTGAAAAATGAAAAATGAAAAGTGAAAAATGAAAAAATTTTCATTCTCTGTCTCACCATGTGAAAAGTGAAAAATGAAAAGTGAAATTTTTTTCAATTTTACATGAAAAATTGTAGACCGGTGTACCCGTCTACAATTTTACAAAATATTTTGATTCTTCATCTAGTATTATTTTTTTCTTCGCCGAACTCGGTGTTTATTAGCTATACGTCCGTGCATGTCTAACGGCGTTCACTTTTTAGAAAGAAGATCTGTTCAACCAATGAAAGTTCCGAAGATGAAGTGATGCAGGAAGCGCGTCCGCGAATGTTCATTGCCTTATTTAGTAGAGCCTGAAGCCACCAAGAATGCGTCTTTTCTCGTCAACGATGCAGTAATTTTCATAAATTTTAGATATGGGACTCTAAATGTTCCCTTTAGGAAACTACCAAAATCTCTGGAGGAGGAGATCAAGGCCGAGAAGCTGCGCGGGCTGGGACTGGACAATCGCCTAAAGGAACTTTACATCTACGAGAAGGAGCTGGAGCTGGGTGTCCCGCCGCAAATGAGAATCTTTGCGAACAAGGATGAGAAGGCTGCCAAAGAAAACGAGCAGGAATATACTTTTGATGGTATGTTGCAGATGTTAACTGGCCTTGTTATGTCGTTGTTCGAGTGTGAAAATAAAGTTATGATGTTTAGACTTGTTTGGATGAACCATTGTAAGATTGGAACAAAAAGTGAAAAACTGAAAAGTGAAAATGAAAATGTTTTTTCCTTTTTCATTTTTCACTTTTTCATGGAAAAATGAAAATTTTTCAATTATGTGAAAATTTTTCAATTAGTGGGGTAGGCCCCTGGGGACCTGTTCAAGGTGGCCTTATATCGAAAGTTGCGGACAATAAGTTTTTGCAAGATGGCAATATATCGAGTATTCACAGTTAACCACAATCTCTTATCCCAGCCGTAACAACAAAACAATGAACAATTCATCAAACAGCAGTAAAAAATCTATGGGTTGAGTTTGTTTTTAATTTCTTTTTCGCTTCTGATAAATGGCTTTATCCAATACATCGGTGTGAATAAGAATAGCAATTTCAGATATGCATCGCCTAAGTCGCTAGTCAATCCCCCCTGGGTGCACAGCTGACATCTGATAACTGATTACGTGATTACCTGACTTTTTTCGACATCTGATATCTGGTTCTGACTTTTTTTTAAAGTCAGCTGCATAACACATTTTCCACAGTTATTAACATACAGATACTGAGATTGACTCAAGATAAACGGGTGCTCATTCTAAGTAGAGTTGCCCCCCGTCCTGCGTCCCTCCCTCCCCGCATCAAAAAAGTGCGCTTCCCTTCCCCGCATCCCCGCCTCTATCAAATTTCATTCCAGCCTCTCCCCGCATCTAAAAATTGGTTTATCCTGTTCATTTTACTTTACGAGCAAAAATCTTGTTTTTCGGGCCATTTTGACAGCTTACGAAGGCATGCTTTATAAAGCCTAATTAGCATAGCCAAATTTTCTAACAATGGTATTGTAATTTTGTCCGTCACCGAACTATATAGTATACTGACTTCCCCGTCCGCTCTCCGCATCGAAAATGATGGGCAGGGACCAACTCTAAGTCTTAGTCAGTTTTTCTCAGGCTTGATCTTCAAAGCACGTTCCCAATAGCGCTCAGACCAACTTCCAGTTTTTGGTACTATCAAACAAAGGGGGCTTCATCTAATCGGGATAAAATTTAAGTAAATCGGCCATGCTGAACAGGAATACGTAAAGGAAACGTGGAAAGCAAAACAGGAAGCAGACAGAAAGACATATGCAGCGAAAAAAAGAGCACATCCTAATTTAGAAAAAATCCTAATTAGGATATTTTGACTAAAGGATCCTAAATAAAATATTTTATTTAAAGGATACTATTATTAGGATATTTTAGGATGTGTATCCTAGCAGGATATTTTAGGAGCGAATAGGATATAAAACATCCTATTTTATCCCGATTAGGATCAATTTCTCATTCCTGTCGGAAGCCATTAGAAAGCCATAACTTTAAAAATTACAACAAATATTCAAATAAAAATATAAAATTTAGCACGGGGTTTAGTAATTTGAGGGTGAGATTCAGACTTTTAAGGGCGCAATTCAATTTGAGCCGATGACAAAATCTATCAATGTTCTTCTTCACGAAAAGAACTTTATTCTCAATATAATTATGGAGCTCCGAAAAAAAATTTTTTTCCAGAATTTTTTATTTTTTTTTGAAAGAAAGAGCTTAATTGATTTATGATTTTCTATATGCACGATGCATAATGCGCCACATCTAAGCTACAATAGATAAGGTTCAATTTTGCCTACACTCAAAGACTCATTGTTTCAATTCAAATGATTTCAAACGACTCGAAAGAGTACAATCCTAGAGGAAAGAGACCTGTTTCCCACCAATTCGAATTTCGCACACGTCGCTGCGTCCAAAAACCATGGTTCTTTAAATACTCTTAAAGAGCTCGCCTAAAATCACTCCCTTTACAAGATATTAGGTTGTCTCAAAAGTTCGCACCGTTTCACAGTCAAACGTTCAAATAAAGCAAAATTTCAAATTTTATTCAAAACAAAGCATAACAATTAATCAACAAAATAATCTCCATCAAATTCCACGACTTTCTCCCAGCGTTCTTGAAGACGACTGATTCCCTTGGCATAAAATCCGGCTGGCTTTGAAGAAAAGAAACGATCCCAGAATCAGCCCAGAATCAAACAAAAACAACATAACGTGGCGAATATGATTGCTATCCATCTAAAAACAATAAACAATATGAGCTGAGCAAAAAAATAAACGAAAAACTGGAAAACATTGCAAAATAAACACAGAGAACTTTTTAAAACTGTACAAAATTTTCAACAGGGGGGACCAAGGCAACGCGGTGCGAACTTTTGAGACAACCTAATATGAATTTGAAAAATAGGAAAAAATCTTTGGTAACAACATTTATAACGAGCTGTTCCAAAATTGCTTTTTAAAAGCACTGCTTTTTTAGATGATATATCCTTGACTCTATATCTAAAATTATATGTGCAGCACTTTTGCTTAATCGATTTTTTTCACATAATACTTTTTTTATTTAGATAGATCTTTACGAATGCATACACCTGACCTACACATGATTTTTATTGCAAAGATAAAATATATATGTCCTTCAGAGTCCCAGAAAGTTTTATTACTTCTATTAATCAAGGTCGATTTAACAAAAAAAAAAGGTATCTAAAATTTTTCCTATACACATCACAGGGTTTCTGTGCAGATTATGTGAGTGTTTTTTGCCACAGCTGATTCTAGAGAAAAATACTAAAGAATGAATATAATACACAAAAGACTGAATAAAATCTTGACCTAAGAAACTTATGTTATTATGAAAAATGATTTAGTTGTCTTGGTAAGTTTGACTGGACTTCAGCACTACTACATGGACTCCAAATCGACGTGTCTGATTTCCGGATGCTTCTTTGCTATTTTTCGCTCAATCCTGTCTACTTCATCGCCAACCTGGTCAACGCATTGGCCACCAAATTTGATCAAAAAGTTCTCCAACTCCTTTTCGTTTTTAAGCGATTTCACATCCTGAAATTTTTGAAGCTTAGATTGTATATTTGAAAAAACTTAAACTTTTCAGAAAATTAAACAATGCTTGAAACAAATGCAACTTTTTTGTCCTTATCCAACAAGGGGAGGGGGTGCGGGTTATGGTGTTTGCTGTATGGTAATTTTCTCGCCTGTTTCTTTGTTGGACTATTTAAGCTTAAGCAAGGGTAGGCCCCCGAATGCTAGGATATGTTTTTTTAACAAAGGCATAAAATACCAAAAAGGCATAATTTTTGGGTTGAAGTCCACACAAAATTGAGTTTTGGGCACACAACTGTTTTTACCGTGTTTTTCAATATGTTCACATTTTCATTCAAAGAAAATATGTTGACCAGACCATTTGAAAATTGAAATTTGATTAAAACAACTCAAGAAATATAAAAAGGCGGGGATTCAAAATATGTTGCAGTTTTTATGACTCATTCGTATATGCAATAATCTGGCATATCCAAAAAATCATTATCGGCAACTTGATGGTCAATTTTACAAAATATCACTCTTAAAATGCACAATAATACCTGCATCAAAGCTGGGAGATGACAATTCCTTTTTAAGTGAATTCGAGTTATTTCTTCTCCTAAAAATATTTATATAAATTGAAAAATACCAATAAAAACCGACCATCATAATCTAATTCAGCTTTGAATCTCAATTGCTCTACTCCTAAGGAAGTAGCTTTGACATCATGTACTGACCTAAATATTGAAAAAAACATTTATTTTTTATACACAATTAAACTTCAATATTGTAGGGCCTAGGGATCGGACCCGCAGGATATATCGAATGTTACACTATATGATGAAAAATTGTAGTAAAACCGACAAAAGGTAAGAAAAAAGTATACTACTAGGGGATTGAGGGTATGCTATATCAAGAATTGGCTGTAGCAACAACACTTTTTTTCAACTTTACTATGTTTTGTAAAAAAATCGTCTCAGAAAGAGGGCTTGAAATTCAAAGTTGACAGAAAAGTTTGACTTAAAGGGCCATATCAGCATGTTTCAAAAAGTTAAGGCAGGGACCAGCAATTTTTTTGTATCATTCCATTTTTATTCGCATCAAATCTAATATTGATGACCTTATACTACTTTTAAAAACTAGGCAGAAAACTTAAAAAAATCTAAGTGAGAACGCATGTGAAAATTTATCGAGAAAGAAAAAAACTGATGAACTTCGCCTTTTCTCCGTGTCGCGCACGGGCATGCCCCTTTGAGTGCATTTTGTTTATTCGAGCGATGTTTTTCTGCTAGTAAAATGTTTATGACATTCTGCTAAATTTTACTTGACATTCTACTTAGATACTGGTGATTTACCAAAAAACGCTGCCGACTTTTTCAAATTAATGCAAAAGACAAAGACATTTTTGAATATATATTTTCGAGTTGTAATTGGTTATCCCAGCTGTCTTTGTAAATAGGGTTGGCAAGGGTAGTGTTAAAACGACTTGCCGACTAGTTGCTGGGTTTAACAACACTATTTCAACGGGCTGTAAAGTCTTCATTTTAGCATTTCAGAATTTTTTTTTGAACTTTTATACGCAGAACGGCAAAATCTACAAAACAGTTCAGAAAAATTTCTGAAATGCCAAAAATGAAGATTTTACAGCTTGTTTAAAAAGTGCTTGCAAACCCAGCAACTAGTCGGCAAGTCGTTTTAACACTATCCTTGCCAACCCTATTTGTAAAGATAAAAAAACCACAGAACTTTTGTAAATACTTGAGCGAATATTCAGACATTTTCTACACAAAAGCATAAACGCCTACTTTACAGCTGGATCACTTTCTAAAGTTCCAATCACGTCGTCTTTGATACTTTTAGGCATGCTCATTCCCACTAGATGAAGTGCGTTTGATCTGAAATAAACTTTCAACCTAACCTACTTTTTTAAATATTTACCTGATAATAAACCCGGAAGCACCAACCAACAAACAGCCAATGGCTATCGATCCAAGAGAGTCAAACACTGGATTGTGAAAAACTGCAGACGCAGACACAGCCGAAAAAGCAATCAATACGCCCATAACAGCGGCACCGTCTTCCTGTACAAAAGCATTTTAAGGCATCCTTGTTAGCATAATGGTGCATAAACATACAAGCAACACCACACTTAACGCAGGGTCACCTCCCATTCTGACTAAAAAAATCATTTTAAATTGCCAAAAAGCCAAACAAACCATAGTTGATAATAGAGGACGAGTCAGCTTCTTTAGCTTTTTGTTTCACCTCTTTAAATGCTCTACGCAGAGATATGGTTTGAAAGACAAAAGAAAGGGCCAGAGCCATGAACGCCTAAATTTTAGAGAAAATCTGGTTATTTGTTTCTTTAATAAACGCTCCTGCTGTTGTTTCGATTTCGACCATTTTCGGATATTGCTTTTAGGCAATTTATAATATACAGGATGGCGCATTTTTTTTGGGTGAATGAATATTGGACAGTGTTGTTAATCGCCCTCCAAAACCTTCCTCCGCTCCTTCTCCTTCTCTGGAGGAAAATTTCGGAGGAATTCTCCGACCATCTTTCTCCGGAGGAAAATAGTGAAAACCTTCCTCTACTTCTCCTTTCTCCGGAGCAAAGTTGCTAAAATCGTCCTCCAGAGAAGGCGTTTTCTCCAGAGATTTCTCTGTTTGTTCGAGAAGTGTTCAAGCATACAATTAAATGAGTAAATGAGTTTGTTTGAACGACAACCGGCGTAATAGTTAAGCGTCACGCAACAATATCAGCAAACAGAGGGTATCAACATCCAATAAATTACTGACAGTTGGGATAAGGTTGGTGGAGGAAGGTGGGGCTGTGAGATTTGAGGAGGAAGGCGAAAATGGCCTTGCCGAGTCGATTTTAATCTTGAGACAAGAGATGGTTTGAGAATCAATTTTCTTTCAGACCATCTGTCGCCCAATTACGCGCCCCCTTTTGCATTCATATTGCCTCTGCAAATGTTCCTCCGCCTCTTCCGGAAGAAAATTTCGGAGATATCCTCCGGTGATTTTCCTCCGGACGAAAATGGTGAAAATTGTTTTCCGCTCCGGCATTTTCTCCGGAGGAAATTTCGGAGATTTCCTCCGGTGATTTTCCTCCGGAGGAAAACCCTGAAAATCGTTCTCCTTTCCTCCTTTCTCCGGAGAAGGAGTATCTCCGGATTAAAACTCCGGAGGAATTAACAACACTGATATTGGCCATAACTGTTTTAATTTTCAATATTTAGCAAGCCGAAAGCTGAGATGTGAGGAAATCGATTGGTACGAAAATTATTTTTTGTGTTGTCCTTATCGTTCTTTAAAACTTGTTTTATTAAAAAGTTAATTTTTTGTTTATCTATGGTCTACACAGCTTCCGATAAGGCAAATGTGAGTCAAATGGTTCATTGAGGAATGTAAATGCGTTGCAGCATTCACCGTTTGGTGGAAGAGTGAGCTGAGAAAAAAATTCTACGGTGCTGGAGCAAAAAAAAAATATTGAACTGTTACAACAAGTTTGAATGCCTATTGAATCGCCTTGTTTGGAGCTGTATAGACCATAGATAAACAAAAAATTAACTTTTTAATAAAACATGTTTTTAACGACCATAAGGGCAACACAAATAAACAATTTTGGTGCCAATCAATTATCTCAGCTTTTGATTAAAAAAAGATCTAGGCTTATTTCACTGATATTCACTGATAACAATTTGACAGGTAACTTGCCTGAAAGCAGTCTCAACAATTGGATTAATAACAAGTGCCAAAACACAATTTCGAACCAGGACGCGTCAATTAAAGGAACTACGGTATTTTAATCTTAAATTTTTTTCACGACTTTTCAAAAATACAAAAAGAAATGTTTTCCAAACTTATCCAAGATTGAAAAAACTTACATATCCTAAGGGTTGCAATTCTACGGGATTGAAAAGCCCGTTTACACCATGCTAAAAAGGGTACATATTTTTACATTTATTTTAAAATTTGTGTTTTATATGTATTTTATAATAATGAAATTAAATCCTCATTTTTCCAGTTTATTTGTTTCACTTTTTACATTAAAAATCAAAACTTGGGGCTGTGGTCACACTCTTTGGTGTTGGTCGCGGTCAAAATCTACTTTTTCAACTTCTTTCGAAAATAACTTTTTGTGGTATTTTTAACGGTAGTTTTTTTTAATAATAGGTAGAATCTAAGCTATGGCGTACATCAAAAAAATCTAAATTTATATGATAATACATTGGTCAATGTCACGGTCGATTTACATCGCCCATGAAAACGACAAACCTGCGACTTTTGTGTTATTATATGCCCTTTTGTCACAACTTTTTAATTTTTTTGATGTGCAAGATAGCTTATATCCTGAATCACTGCTTAGTTTAAAATGTGCTACAAATACGAAAAAAAATCCCTGACAATGAAAGAAGCTAAAAAAAGTCGAACACAACTGCGGCCGAGACCAAGCAGTTTGACCAAGGTGGTGAAATATTTTTTTTGTCTTTTTCTTGTCATTTTTTTGTCATAATCTCTAGTACCGTTAATCTCTTTTAATCCCCAGGAGATTATTTTCAACACCCCCTCGGGGATTAATAGGGGATTAATAGAGGTTATACGGTAAACTGCTGCTTGACTTTTTTAGTTGACTTTTTGGTGACTTTTGTTGACTTCTAAACTTGACTTTTTGACAAAATAAACTTACGCAGATAGAGATTCCTCCACCCATACCCAAGATTCCACAACCACTAATCAGTGAGGTTATGTAGCGCACATTTCCATACCCTACAAAACTATAATTGTGAATTGAAGAGACTAAATAGTTTATTTACCGTAGGGAAAGTTTGGATCCGGATTTCTTGCGGAAAATCTTATGCCTTAATAGTGCTTAATATATTTATTAATAATCAGTCAACTTATAAGCAAACCAAAGTATAGGATAAGTTGGTTCATTGTGTCCTGCAAAAGGGTTTTTTGTGAAATTTACTGCAAAAACAACATTTTCAACGCGGCGCCGGCGTCAGCGTCAGCGCTGGCGTCGAGGCAAATTCTTTCAGATGGAAGGCGCCGGCGCTGGCACCGGAGCCAAAATTTTTTAATGGAAGCGCTCGGTGCCGGCGCTGAGGCCCTTTTTTAAAAAGATGTCGGTGCCGAAACAACACTGTACACAATTTGTGTTTGTGTTCTAACAAACAATTTGTGTTCTATTAATAAAGCAAGTTTTTTTTAACGCACCATTCCTGAGTGAATGCCTTCGGAAAACATAGTCTTGCTGCCGGTCAAAGCTGAAGCGATGAATTTGAAAAAAGTGTCGCACGCATTGCACATCTAAAAAATATTATTCACTTGGGAATTATAAGTTTTTAAAGTTGATTACCAGAGCAGTTAGTACTACTCGATCAGCTCCATCTGTTGTGCTGTTTCTGGCAGCTAGTCTAAGCCTCAGTCTTAATTTCTCAACCTTAATACACGGATTGTACCATGAATATTAAAAATCAAAAACTTACATCTGACAGGCTACCAGTTATGTCCAACAACGGTCTTCTTTTCGTCATAATCTCTGTGGAATTTCCATGCACCTACAAATATATTTTTGATATAAAAAGTAAATTACTTTAAGGGTTTTGACACGTAAATTACCACCTAGTACAACAACTTATTAAGATGCTTTTAAAACATTAGTATGGGTGTTTGGATGTCATGAAGTGACCTAGTGACCGGTTTGAAATGGACGACCATTTCAAGGAAAGTGGGGAATCTTCTGAGATGCATAGATCGCGCATCTCAAGACTGCATCTATAGGTCTAATATTTTAAGATGACAGTTAGTATCTTAAAATGATAGTTAGTATCTGCTTTTCGAATGAGTATGTGAGAGTTGCAATTTGTTAGCAAAAATTTGGAAAACCAGCGACCAACGCATAACACTACCATTTTCTCAGTAGCCAAATTTCCACTCAAAGCTGCGCAAGACATGTCTTAGCTGTGTATAACTGCTCCATACTTGATCGATACTTATAGAGAAATTCAAGAGCTAAAAGATAGCTGTAGAATCAGCACAAAAATTAAACAAAACTCACTCAGAAATTACAGACGAAGAGGTAAAACCAGTAATTTCCATGGAGTTGAAATTGGAAAAATACTCTGTTCAGCTTATCCCAGGCTATTTTTTAAATTTTTTTGTCGACAATATACTAAAAGAATGGGAACTTGTTTACTTGGGAGGTCCCTTTTTTGGTCAACTGTGAATAGTGCCAAGGAGGGAACTTTTTGCCCAGCTCCAGAAACCAAAACGTAGTGGAAATATCGTAAAATAAGTGTTTACAAGGATTTTGATTGCGAATAAAATTGTTGTTGTCGAGAAGCATCTTTTGTAGTCTGACACCGCTCTCATTCGCTCAGCCTACCTTGGGGGACCAAGGCAGTTGGTCAACCTTTGATAACCAAATTTTTTTTCAAAACATGTCTTTTTAGTACGGAAATTGTATGGAAAGAACTTTTTTTATCGTTTTTAGCGTATAAAAATTACTTAGGAGACGTCTGAACACTATTCACAGTTGACCAAAAAAGGCCCCCCCCCAAGTAAGCAAGTGCCAAAGAATGATCGTGAAAAGTGCTACAGAACTAGTGCACGGACTCACGGCTTTTTACGAGTTATTTCAAAATTGGCGCTTTTGGTGGCGTTCTTTGTATTTTCATGATTTTTAGACAGAAAATTTTATTTTTGTAAATCTAGGCCAGTTAACGTTGAAACGGGCTCAACCGTGTGTCACAGGTTATAAGAAACGTGAATAGGTAGAACAACATAAAAGGCGCGAATTTGAAATAACCCGGAACAAGGTTCCAAGTCCAACGAGGTTCCAAGCAATTTGTTGATTTTCGGACTACTTTCTCTTATGACTTGCTGCCTCGTTTTGGTATCAAAATGATGTGCAGTTTCTGCGCTCTAAGTCACAGTCAAGTTCTGAAAAGTAAACGGTGATATCAGTAATTTTTCGATGCATGAAAGAAAGAAAACTGAATTTTTTATTTCAAAGAATTTTTGAAAAGTGCTAATATTTTGCATGTTATACGGCTACTCACCCGAGTATTTGAAAGCTCGCTGAATTCTGTACCAAATAAATGTTTTAACTGCGCGAAATTGCTCTCGTATAAAAAAATACAAACAAATAACTAAACAACTCCAAACTGTTCGATTTGATACAGTGAACCCTTCAAGGTTCCATGCTAAAAGCACTTTTTCAGAGAATTTTTCTCCTATCTTGTTCAGCGAGAAATATTGTACAAAACACTCGCATTAGTACGAATCGTCCTTTAAGTGTTAAGAAATTAATTTTTTTTAAAAGGTCATATCTCGATACTCAGATTTTTAAATTTTTTTGTAACATAGGTTTTGTAGTTCTTCAGCCGCTGTACCAAAAAAAATCGCGTCTTTGAAATTTTGGCGAGCATTCACTTGCGGATTCCACATACAGTCGATGCTCAAGGGACCGACAAAACGCTGTCCTTATTCGGAGCTGTCCTTATTTAGAACGTCCTTATTGAGAGCGTGATTAACCAAATATCATTCAACCTGTCCTTATAGACAGCGATCACTTGTATCATAGTAATTTATTGGAAAATATGACATAAACACAACAACAAAATCACTGGTGAGCAACAAAATAATCCAAGAGGCTCTTTTGCTTCAATTTGTTTACGAGTTTTTCGGCCATAAGATCATCCACCAAGTCGCACAGCTGCAGCACTCTCGGATCGGACGAGTAACGTTGGAGATATTTCACAGCTTCACGAGCCCCTCGAGTAGTGGCTCCTCCTCGACCTCCATTACGTCGTCGTCACTAAAATTAAAGATTACTGAAGCCATGCAAACGGAAGCAAAGACTTACTTTTCTGCTTTCTGCCCTTCCATTTCTGCTGTTGATAAATCTAAAGCGATTTCAGCTAGAGTGAGTACTCCACCAGCTGCCAAATGATTTTCCACTGCTAAGTAGTCTTCCAGAGCTCCTTACGCTAATTCCAGCTTTTCCAGTTCTGCTCACAGAGTATTCAGCTCATTATTGGTTTTGACATCCTCTTTCTCGAGCGTCGATTCCTAAAATCAGAGAATATCTTTAGCAGTTTACAAAGCAAAAAAGACTGAACTTCATGTTTTTTACAAATCCCGCCTTCCTGGAGCAATTGGCGAGAGTTTCTATATTAACCTCATCCCACGATCTTCTCAGAAATTGGATGCGTGGAGTAGACCTACCTTGTAGTCTGATTTGTCGTCGATTGTAGCAATGCGTTCGCGTAGATATTGACGTGACCGGGGAAATTCCAGATAAGGCAGAACCTTTCTTTGATCTCGCTTCAGCTTGCGGTCCCAATAACTAAGCCATGCTTCGAAAAGATTCGCTCGAGAAGAAAGAGTTGAATACTAACTTCCTACTTGGAATCTTACCAGTCATCCAGGCTTTTCGGTTTTCCTTGTAAGCGATTGGAGAATCTTGGCTTAGACGAGTGGAACTTCTCAGTTCCACTCATGTTTGCTGCTACCAGCGCCGTAATCCTTTCTTTGCCATTTTGCCGGAAGTAAATCGTTTGCCTGAAAAGTTAAAGTGGAACGATTAAGTCAAAACAATTAAAATCCAACCAAATTAAATACCAGGGTTTTGCTTGGAAGGAGATGATAAAAAGACCGGTTTTATCCTGATTGAAGACATCATCAGCGGAGAAGTTTTTCAGTGTTTGGAAAAGGACTTCTTGCTGCCAATCACCAAGTGCTTCCATGTTAATGTCCGCCGCTTTTCCTTGATTTCCCTTAAAGACTATTGAGTGACGATGCTTGAACCTGCTCATCCACTCATCGCTTTGAAGTTTAGCAGCTCATCTGACTTCTTTTCTTGCTTTGATTTACTCTGCTTTTCTGTCAGTAACCTTGGTCCCAACGACTTCCTAAGATTATTCGCCAATTCCTTTGCCAGCTCTTGAGCTTTTTCCTGAACAAAGCATTATGAAACGAGAAAAGTATTAACTAGACTTGGCGCCAAAAGAGGACCGGACATCGGCACTGATAAGGTTGGTACCGGACATTGCCGCCGTTATTGGGAGTGTGTCTTTTTTTGAAGCGTCCTTATTAAGAACGTCAAGCTAGCCTTATTCTTCATGAACCAACCAAACAAAAACATCCTGTCCTTATTGGGAGAGTGTCCTTAATCAGAGTGTCCTTATTGAGAGCGTCGACTGTATGCGGATTCAACTAAAGCGGATTCTGGACTTGCATACAATCGTTATTGTTTTGATTGCATGATTAAAATATAGATTCTGATGGGAAGTTTCTCTTTAGTGATCGGCCAATGATTTTTAGATGAGCTTCACCTCTATATAAGAATCACTCTATATAGTGATTACCTCTTTATAGTGGCCACCTGTGAGAAGTCCCTTGGGTGATCACTATATCGAGGTTTGACTGTACCGTATTTCCTCTAATTAACGCTGTGAGACGTTTTTTTTTTTGGATGCCCGAAAATCGGAAAATTTTGAGGTCGATCTCGAGATTTTTGGGTGTTCAACCAAAAACCAAAATTGCGGAATCGGTAGAGCTCGTGGGAGTTAAGAAAACGCAATAAACAAATGTGCGAAATAATTTTTCTAGTCCGAGATACAAAAGCTCAAAGTAAAGGGGGCGTTAATTAGAGGAAATACGGTAAATCGGTACTACAAGGGAGGAATTTAATTTTGTAGTTTTTTCTCTCAACTACAATATAATATCATCAGGAAATTTGTTTAATTGTAATTGGGAAGATTTTAGTTACCTGTAAAGCTTTGGCATAAACATCTCTTAGGTAGTAGAGGGTCAGACGTTGGTTAGGAGGCACTGCTGGTTTTGTCAATTCGCTATTAAAAATGTTATATTATAATCTAACAAAACAAAAATACCTCAAATGTTCCTTGGTTAAAGTAAATCTATAAAGCAAAACATTGAAACTACTATTTTAATAAGCAGACTGACTCAGCCATTGCTCTGCCTTCATCTATTTTGTCTTCATCGTAAGTTTGTGAGCGACGAATAGCTCTGGCTACTTTAAAAAGCTTAGCATTGTTCTGCTGCAAAATTTCTTTTGCTGTGCTTGACGCAAGAAGTGAGGAATGGATGAGACGAGAACATTTTGCTATAAAAACTCCTGAAACTCTATATTTTGCCCAATTTATAGTTAAAAATATTTAAAAAACCTGGTTTCGAAAGCATTCTCGAAAGCAAAACAAAATAATTGTGTTTTCACTATTCCTAACTGGTTTAAAAAAACATTAAAAAAATTTCAATAAACAGTTTTCTAAATTTGAATGTTTATGTATGGCAAAATGTCTTATATATAATGTGTGGCAGTTTAATCTTGAATTTGTAATTGCAATTACCACTACCAAAAGACTCATTTTCAGTATTTAAATGTTGTGAAGTCGATGACAAAAATATATAAATAACAAAAATAAGTTATTGATAATTTAATCGTACATACTAATTTGAGCTCAATTAGGTAGTGCGCCCTCATTTATTTGAGCATATTTATTTTTCTTTCGTTACAGGCTCTAAAAATATCAGTAACCTTTACCTTAATCCTGAGTACCGCTACCTGAGTACCTCACCTCGGTATCTCACTCGGGTACCAACATCTGGACACATTAATAACACTACTTGAACACTAAAACTTCCTATGAAACTGGGTGAAATAGGGTAAAGCTACCTATGTAGTACTATTATTACCTCTCGCAACCACCTATTACCTCTTGCGAACAGTACAACACTTAATAGTGATTTTTTGTGAAAGTGAACCTATGGTTTCCCATAGCAGTTTTTGGGAATGCCGGATTATTGCATATACACCCTATTTATGATATGCTGAACACGATGGCAGGCTTAAAAATGGCAACTTTCTCGCTCAGTTTTGAGATACAGGCCTCGGAACTTACGTACTCAGGGACATCCAAATTTGAGAGGTAAACACAAACTCGGTAATCGGTTTGACCAGACACGACCCACAATCGGTATAGACTTCCAAGAAGTCAGAAGGATTAGTGACCTGGAGCTCCAACTTTCATCCACTTTCATCGTTCGTACACAGCTGGTTGCAGGCACCTTCAATCATCTGCTTCACTGCGATGTCCACATCGGACTCCAACCCGATGAATCGCTTCAGATGGGGATTCACTTTCAAAGCGAGGCCACCGGCTCGATTCCCAAAATAACCCAGAGCATTGTATTTATCAGCTAGATTCTTTATTTAGCTTCTAGAGAACAAAGCCTAAATTATTTTGGAGGCGTCGCTACACTATAATTACATATGAGACAAAACTTATTTTGAATCACCACTTTTCCTTTTCTAATCTTTTCATAAACTCCCCTTTTACAAAGTTAAAACTTTACGATGAAGTAAGAAAATAAACATTCTACATTGTTCGAATTTAAAATTGGTCATATCTTAAGGTCTAATAACAATTTGCAGGTCTCTAAAAAGTAAACTTACTCAGAATTGTTTTCTCTTTTGAATGTTACCGAAACTAGAAATTTCGGCGCTAGTATAGAATAACCACCACCCCCTTCTAAAAATCGTTGTAACTACCCTTTGGAACAACAAGTTTAGGCTTAGCCCTTAGGCTTAGGGGTAGGCCAGCGTATGGAAGTTGTGACTAATAAGTGTTTTACGCACTTTTTCTGGGGTCTGGAACATATATTTGGGTGCTCTTTACTTAAGTTTTAGAAGGCATAAGTTTGGGGGGGTATTCTATACTAGGGTCGAAATTTCAAAAATTTGAGCGAATGAGGTGCGGTCCAGTTTTAGAGAAAATGCCTTTTAAGAAATTAGCGGCAAGAAAAATATTTTCGGTGACAAAATTTGTTGGTGACAATATATTGTTTTTTGGTGACAATGAAAAGTTTAGTTATTTTAATTATTTTATTAGATAAGTCAAATTTTTAAAATAAAATAGAACATTTTTCAACAAAAAGCTAGATGGAAAGAGAGCACCAAACACAGAACATTAGAACACAGAAAACGAGTTTTTATTCACAAACGCCTATTCAATAACTTGAGTCATTCAATTAAGAAGCACTTTGATATATTATTTTAACCTATTTCTCTGCCAGGTGTGTGTCAGGCAGTACTAACTACTGACCTCCTTTGTTCACACAAAAAAATTCTATAAAAGGTTGAAGAAATTATTTTTAATAAGTGTTTCTGTTCCTTTAAAATGAAATTCCTTTGTATTATGCTTCTGCTCGTAGTGTGCTTCTTGGCAGCAATGGCTAGTAAGTTTTGTTTAACATGTTTTTTGACATGGACCGTGGCAAAAAAAGACTCTATATGCATTTTTCGATCAAGAGTACTTCTCGGAATCATGTCTAAGGTAAGTGAGTGCGCTCATCTCTCACTCTTAAGTCCCCGAAGGTGGCGCTTGGGGGCTTGGGGTTGAGATGCGCACACCCACATACCCTAGACACAAATCACTCGAAAGTGACTTTGGACGCATGGAAAATGATGCATACCAAAGTTTCTATATGTATTGGACCACAGTATTCAAAACGATGTTCAACATCTTCTTGTTAGTTTGCCCTGTGTGATTAGTGGTCTCCTTTTACTCCATTTCCCTCCTCATACAGCCCTTATTCTCTTTAAGAATGTTTTGGCGGGAATTTAAAAAAATATTTTTTGTTTGAATTTTCCCAGATTTTTTACCTTTGGGGTAAAGGCCAACCCAACATTTTTTTTTCATTTTTCAGAAACCAAAGTGTTTCTGTGCCGTTTCAGAGCACGAGAATCAATATGAGACGAGTGTCTTCCCCTTCGGAAAAAGTACTGGCGTTGCACTGGCTGGGGGGCATTCTATAGTATAGCCAAACGTTTTTAAAAACTCGCATGGCACTGCTAACAACAATGAGTGCAACTTTTCAGGTGATGTAAACTATGCTAAAATGGATGGCCCTAGCTCTGTAATGAACCGTGTAAAGCGAGCCAAGGACAAGAAAGTCAAAGCTCAGCCAGGACTTGGATTCGGCAGAAAATAAGCGTGCACAGAAAAACTAATAACCATTCTTAAAAATATATTTTTTTTAATTCAATTAATAAATTAATTAATAATAATTAATAATTAATAAAATTTTATATAATTATAATGTCTGTTGAGGTAAAAAGCTGTATTGTAATATAAAAACACAATTTTTTAGTTTTATTGACAAACGTAGACAAATGAGATCAATTATTAGAATTGAACAATATTTACAAAAAGGCACAACTTATTAATCCTCCTTTTTCTCAGAATCAGTTTTGTTTTCAAAAATCTTTTTTGGTTCGAGAGCAGTATGTTTTTCTCCGATTGAATACAGCTTGCTCACCACACTTTTGGAGACTTCGCCAAACAAGTGTCCGCCCACAACTGAGCCAACAATGGAGCCAACTAAGCCACCGACAACAGCTCCAGGTACTACCAAAATGCCACCAAGTAAAGAACCAACTACCGCTATAAAATAAAAACTGAAATTTGTGCTGTAAATCAAAACTTGCCTCCAATTTTGATGCCAGCAGTCCCACCAGCATATCCGCCAGCCAGAGATCCACCAACAGCACCCCCAATAGAGGCAGATGTCTCAGCAGTGTTCTTTAGCATAGCACCATGTTCAGCTTTTAAGTCTTTGCGTAAAGCCCATCCTAAGCGGCAAGCATCCACAGCTTAATTTTTTTGAGTAAAAGGTAGTTATTAATGGATGAAAAAGCAACCTATGGCAATTGGCAAGACATATTTGTTAGCTTTCTGCAAATTTTATACCTCATTAAAATCAAAAACGTGCTTATATAAAAGGTACCTCGATTTCCTCTACTATTGAGCCGATTCCATAGGCTGCTTGCAACATCCGATGAGGTATGCGCAAATGCAGATGCTTTCCATGCTTGACCATAGTAGCGTCTTCTGCCCCTGCTACACTAAAAATTGGTTTTTTTGAGAATTTTAAAATAATTTTTCTAGACCGATTTTTATATGTTTTTTAGAAGAAAAAAAAAAGTTGTGATCAGTGTTTTCTAAAATTAAATTTTCAATTTTTAGATTTAGCCTAAATTGTGGATTCCATCTATTTGTTTCTCTTCTTTTCGCCAAAAATAGGTCTAAATTTTGTCCTTTTTAATAGCTTGCACTCCGCATTCTTCTTCAATGTAATTTTTAACGAATAGTTTTTTGTTTTTACCATCTAGAAAAGTCAAACAATTTTCACTACTGTCGAAAGTTTCTGAAGTGGCCACTTATGGACCGGGAATGGTCACTACTCTGCTGTGCAAACACTTACATCTGAGTTTCGCCTTTGGCATAGACATCAATTATCCACTTGCTATCATGTTTATCGATTGTACGCAACACAAACTTTTCATCACTGGCTGTAAAAAGTACAATTAAAGAATGCAAACTTCCAAAATTTTGACTCTGATTAAGAATATGATAATTTTTTTGCACCGTTTTTGTATTTTTTTGTATATTTTATAAATAATAATTAGAGCTTAAAGTCTACTTACACTTGAAGATAAATTTGTTTTTCATTTCATTCTGATTGATCAATGCAAGTGCTTCTTCACAACTTTGCTTGCAAACTTGCTCTATTACCACAAAGCCTTCACGATTTTCAGTAGAAATAGTAGATAACTTAGTATCTTCAGAGTCAGACTCGCAGTTTTGAGCCTGTAGAATGCAGCATTCCCAAGTCTTAGCCAGCTCTTGCACTGTTTCTTGAGAAACAGTGATGCTAATCGACAAAGAGCTTTTTTCTTCCACCTATAAGGTGATGGTACTTTTAAGTTCAAGTGAAGTTTAAAAAAGTTGACTTGTATTTTGTGGATGGCCTCAAAAAAAGTAGTCAATTCTTGGAAAGAAGATATGTCCAAGCAAAATTCAACATCTTCAGCTAAATCATTTGTCTGATTTCTAAAAATATATATTTTTATCTAGTCATACGAATATACTAGGCTAAATTATTACTCTGCTAATAAATGGCCTTTTAGCAGCTCATTTAGCTTGTCTACTTCACTAGCATCTTGATTCTGATCCATTTGCACTAAAAATGATATTGTTGTTTGTAGAAAAAAACCTTTTTAAAGTAAGAAGAAACTCTTTCAAACATATGATCCAATAGTCTGACTTATTCTCTGTCCTTTCAATTATCGATTAAAACTAAGAGTGTGATAGACGCACAGTGTGTGTCTTTCCCTCTTTTTCTCCGTCAAATTGTCCAAAATAATATTTTTGTGGTAAAAGGCGGAAGATTTTAATATAAATATTTTCGGATGTAACAATACAAAAAGATAAGATAATTTTTCACAGTACAGTCAAAGCTCAGGCCGCTCTAAGGACTGGCCAAAGGTGGCCTTATATCGGATCTGCCCTATATCACAGTCTGACTGTGTCACTTTTTTATAAAAATCTTAATTGTTAGTGAAGAATTTAAAAAAATTGAAGGTTCAAAAGCTAGACTATTAAGCATTTTACAGTAAAATTTTTACTAATATAGTTTATTATAATAATGGCCATGCAGTCGAACCTGGAAAAACCTCCACGCCTGGGGCGCCGATTTGGTGGCGGTTTATCGGGGGTGGCGGTTTATCGAGTGGCGGTTTATTGAAGGTAAACTTTCCGTTGTTTCTCTACTAGCCAGCCATATTTCGTCCTAAGTGGCGGTTTATCGGAGTGGCGGTTTATCCAGGTTCGACCGAGAGATGGTTTTCAAATATTTTCAAATTTTAGAAACGGATCTCGCACCTCGTTTCTCACACATCGTACCTCCATTGTGACCAAGCCAAAAAGCATTATGCATATTCAAAGCCATGCAATCTATATATAGTATTTAGACTTTATTGATTTTCAACTTTAAGAGGTTACATCTTTTCTGTTGTTTTGTCACATTAAGACCAATTTTGTGATGTGCTTGTTTAGAGAGGTTTGACTGTAGTGTATTTTTTGTGGATATCATGATAATTGACACATTTTTTAAAAAATTATCGCCTGTAAGGCGCCATTTCTCTTTGTAGCAAATTGTCTGTAGTAAACAGAAACTTTTGTATTTTCGGTTCAGAATTTTGTTTTTTTGCTCAATCATCGATATATGTAACAAAAGACAAGCAGACTCTCAAGATCGAATAAAATGTATTTTACATGGAAGGTCGTCATTTTGCCTCTTAAAGACATTCGGGCTCTAATCTACTTTAGGCGTCCAAGGAAAAAAATTGAGCGTCTAATGAAAAATTCAGGCGTCCAAATGAAATAAAGCATTTTTTAAATAAATAAATGTCACGTCATAGTATAAATTATATGGCTATAGAAAGGTATTTTACACCATTTTTAATCACTGGAGCTATGCAAAAAGAGACTCTGTTTTATGATAAAGAGTCTTTCTCGGAATCATGTCTAAGGTAAGGAGTGCGCGCAACTCTAACCCACCAAGCCACCAAGCCCCCTAAGGGGGCTTGGTGGCTTGGTGGTTTGGGGTTGAGATGCGCACACCCACATACCTCAGACACAAATCACTCGAAAATGACTCTGGATGCATGGAGGGGGCATGGAATTGAGATGCGCACACCCCCATACCTTAGACACAAATCACTCGAAAATGACTCTGGATGCATGGAGGGGCATGGAATTGAGATGCGCACACCCCCATACCTTAGACACAAATCACTCGAAAATGACTCTGGATGCATGGAGGGGCATGGAATTGAGATGCGCACACCCCATACCTTAGACACAAATCACTCGAAAATGACTCTGGATGCATGGAGGGAGCATGGAATTGAGATGCGCACACCCCATACCTTAGACACAAATCACTCGAAAATGACTCTGGATGCATAAAAAACATGCCTACCAGAGTTTTTTTTCATGCGGTAGGCCCCAGTTAGCAAAACTAGTCCACAAAACATTTTATTTTATCTTTTTAGGGTATCAAGGTACCCTTTGCGAAAAGCTATTCAAGAATGGAATCTATTTTATGCTTAAATATACCGTATAACCTCTAATAGACGGGCATGCCCGTCTATTTTTCAACCCCTAAAAAATCGAAAAAAAATATTTTGATTTTAAGATTTTTGGGCACTCAAAAAAATCTAAAAAGCGGGACCAACTAAGATAGAGGTGATCAAGAAAACGTGAAAAACAGATTTGCAAAATAATTTTCCTGGGCTGAGATATAGGTCCTTAAGGGTGCCCGTCTATTGGAGGGTGCCCGTCTATTGGAGGGTGCCCGTCTATTGGAGGGTGCCCGTCTATTAGAGGTTATACGGTATGTTAGAAAAAACTTTTCAAGCTTTGGTCCAGTGTTAATTAAATTATGATCTGACCATAAAAATATGACTATTGAATAAAGAATGACTATAGAAAATGCTGTCGAAAACATTGGGCGCCTAATTAATTTTTTGGACGCCTAAAATTGTTTCTTCCAGTTCATTGGACTTAGTACCGACATTCGACCTCCTAAAAACAATAATGTGTGTAAATTTACGCAGTAAAATATTTATTAAGATACTTATTCAGAAAAATATGCAAATTTAATGTAGTCATAAATTATTTTGAAATAGAAAATTGTACAGTCATACAATACGTGTTAAGTTAAACCACAATTACATGTTGAGTATGATGACTTCTGGGGTTTCGACTGCCCTGAAACGAATTTTCGTATACAGGATTAACTTAAAAACTTGGAGTAAACTTACTTTATTTCTTGTATCCCCTGTTTTCTGATCTACATAGCTAATATTCCTGTTCCATCTTGCTTTCAGGTGTCTGCACATGGCATACCCAGACCAACCCACTAGCAAAGAAATACCTACTAAAAGAAACGAAAGCAGCCCAGGAGTCTTGTAGAGATAAGCAAAAGCCAAAATTACAGCAAAAGCCCAGATAAAAGAAAATATTTGAATAACAGGGCTGCTCAGAGGAACACAACTGGCAATTAGACAGCATACACCAGTCACTAATATAGTAGCTGCAAATATGGCCGCTATTTCGTTTCGATTTTGTTGATTAGCTAAGTAGATAGCCACGTCTGAGGATTCAGGGAAAATAGTAGGCGAATAAATCAGTAGAATTATGACAACCCAAAATAAAAGCACAAGAGAAGTGCCGGCAACAAAAAACAAGCGATGCCACTTTTCCATGCAATTATCCACATTTTCTATTGAGCACTTCTCAAAACAGGGAGGGATTATGTATTTGTTAGGAGGTGATTTAGAGAAATTTTGCTTGATTTCCACCATTTAGTAAGCAGATAGCGTTGATAAATACAAAAAGTGAGTCAATCGATAAAAATAATAAGTTCAACTGGCAAACTTATTTAACTGGTGTTTTTAAAACCAGTTTTACTAAGGAGAGAACAAATCGATTAGAACAGCTTTGACACAAATTGCAATGAAGACAATATAGATAAATAAAAAACGAAGTTAACAGCTCTTTTTAAAAGTCGAAAATAAAATAAATGAAATAATGAATCAGGCTAATAAATTTTTTATAACAACATTACATAAAAATATTTTTCTGCCCTAAATTTATTAGGGAACCTCAAGTAGTGCCTTTTTTCAAGAGTTCATCAAGAGATTTTTCTGCAGATTCTTGTAGAGCACCCCGAAGTTATTTAAAAAGCGCTGCCGCTATTTTCAGATCCCTTGAAAAATTAGGGAGAAAAATCCACGAATTTAGAATTTTTTTATGAAAAAAATTGACTGGACATTTGGATGGATCGTAATCGTTTCGTTAATGAAACTTTCGCTAATGAGATCATTTCACCAATAGCATCTTCGAGAATGAGATATCTTCGCCAACAATATGTTTTCACCAATAGCTTATTTTCTCTAGTACTCTTATTCCTTTGTCGATCAAATTACCACTCATTTTGTAGCTCATCTCACTGGCTACAAAATGGACAGTAACTTGCCCGAGAGAAGTAGTCAAAAAGTGGGTCAAAACACAATGCCAAAAACACGATTTTGAATCAGGAGGGGTGCGTTAATTAGAAGAAATACAGTATAATTGTCTTTTATTTTAGCTTTTAGTTAATAATTTTTGTATATTCACATCAACAGTCCGTATTAAATCCTTGACAAATTCCCAAATTTCATGGTCAATCAAGGGAACTAGCCATAATATTTTTCTCTGCTGCTAATTTCAGATAATAATTAACAAGCGGCAAAAAAGATAAGAAGGTCACTTTGGTCTGTCGCTTAAAGACAGCAGTTGTGTTTTTTTCATAACGTTGGTTTTAATTGTTGTATTTTTTACCAACATTAAGCTTGCTTATAAGCCTTTTGCATCGAATTTAAAAATGGTAACTTATAATTTGCTCATTACATTAATGTTTACTCATCTAGTATCCTGCAGTTTTATTTACCCTAAATTCAATAGTTTTAATGAAGACAAATCTGGACAAAAAAGATTACAAGGAGTAGGTGTTCGGGGAAGACTAATGTGTGGAAAAAAGCCTTTGAACTCAACTAAAGTCAAAATTGTCGATGTGGACACAAGTGAGTCACTGCTCAATTTGTGATTTAGCCACTAACTTGTGTTTGCTTTGTAGGACCAGATTTGGATGACTTGTTGGGAGAAACGTTGACTGATGAAAAAGGTCTATTTCAAGTAGCTGGAGCTACCAGGGAACTAGAGAATATAGATGTTATTGTCAAGATCTATCATGAATGCCTGGATGAACACAGGGTGGGTAACGCTAATGAAAATTTAGACAAAAAAAACGACTAGGCAAAAAAATGGGGCCTCAATTTTTACGAGAAGCAAAAATCAAATAGGAGACTTCTTATGTGTGTTAAGTTCAATTTATGAAAACTATGTTTAAATTCTATCCGTTTAGAGTATGTAGATATTCTTTACAGAGATCATTCGCCATAATTATTTAATTAAAATATAAGGCTTTATCTGTATTCGCACCTCCTTCGAAAAAAATTTGCCTTAGTACCACTGTTGTTCTCTTTTTTTCTTTCTTCCAGTCATTTCCATGTTCTTTGTCTTATTTGTGATCCTTTAAAATAATTTTGCTGGCAATATGTGATTCTCGCTGAGAAATTTTTTTTAGTGCAACAAGGAAAAAACCGAAAATACAGTCTTGATGATTGAGCAGATGTGCAATGACGAAACTTTGTCGGAATTAAAGGTTTTTTGAGATTCATGTATTTCAAAAAAAATTGGGAAGAAGCGACAGGGGGACCAAGGCAAATTTTGTTTTTGGAGGTGTGTGACACATCTAGAACCAAATATTAAATGAAAGTATTTGGGTAACCGTTTTTCTAGCACTTTAATCTACTAACTAGGAAGCGTTTACGTAGCAGATGCCGCATTGTCTCAGCTTTTATATGAACATAGGTTGCAGTAAAGAATCCACACCCCTCCTCCCTCACGCAGAGTGGTCGGATGGAGGAGATAACCTCATATTCGTGTTCCTCGACCCGAATTTCATGAGAAAGGCGGTTTTTTTTTAATTTTAAGCAAAAAAAATTTTTTGATCCACAAAGAGGGAGGGGTTAACATGGATTTTAGTCAAAATTTAGTCAAAAAATTGAAATTCAAATTGGCGCCTTTTAAATTTTTAAGGAAATAAGGGCTCTATTGGGAGGGGATATTTTCAATATTTTGTGCAATTCATGTTTTGACTCTTTACCATGTTTTTCAACAAGGGCCGTGGAAAAAAGAGACTCTATATGCATTTTATGATCAAGAGTCTTGCTCGGAATTATGTCTAAGGTAAGTGAGTGCGCGCAACTCTAACCCATCAAGCCCCCTGCGCCCCCGAAGGGGTCTTGGTGGCTTGGGAAAAAGTGTTTTTGCTCAGAATTAAAAAAAAACAGCCGGCTTTCTCATGAAATCGGGGTCGAGAAACACGAATATCAGATTAACTCCTCCATCCGACCACTCTGCGGGGAAGGGGGATTCTATACTCAAGCCCGACTAAATGTATGTGTTTTGGGTAACATCGTGGAGGTTCGGGTGTATATACGTCGTTCGGGTATTTTCTTGGTAATTCAGGTGTATGCACGTGTAGTAACGGGTGTATCCACGTAGTTTGGAAATCATCCAGATGTTTTGAGTACTTTCTTAGTGGTTCGAGTGTAACTACATGGTTTGAGGCCCATTCTGGTGGTTTAGGTACTTTCTTGGTGGTTTAGGTATATCCGCGTGGTTTGGATTTCTTTCTTGGTGGTTCGAATTATATTAACAGAATTTTGAACTGACTGGCGGATCTCAAGATTGACCTAAAATGTTTCTGATTTTGGAGGTTTCAAAAATAAGACTCCATGGGTCTCTTTGAGAAGAAATACGGTATACTGCAATAGAGCTAATTTTTTTCTGACAACTAACTTGATTACAGGCATGCCAACGGAAAGTGGTTTGGAAAGTGCCTAGTCTGTATTATAACAATGGCACTTTGACAGAGTGGTTTGATGTGGGCAGTGTAAACATGGAAATTGTGTTTCCACATGAGGAAAGAGACTGCAGGCATTAGCTGTTAACTTTATATTTCTAATTTTTTTGTTATTTAATACCAAAATGCTTGTCTTTCACATTGTTATCTAGTTTTGGTAAACAAAGTAAATATTAAAATTAGTATTGAAAAAAACTTTCTTATGGTTCCACTCACACTCCTGCGGGACTCGAGTCGCGGGACAAACTTTTAAACTTTTCCAGACTAACTATTTTAATTTTAACTTAAAACCATCTTATGTTCAAAATGATCATTAGAGTGTAACAAACATTTTGAAAATAAGAACTTTCAGAATTCATCTTTACATAGTATTTGGACTGAGTCTGTGGTGCTGCTTTAATTACCGTCAAATATTTATTTCGCCTATTTTGGCCTTTTTGTTCTAATATTTAGCGGTAGTCGGCTTCGCACCTTTGAAAAGGGCAAATTCACAGCTCATAAGCTATCGAGTGAGCATAAGTTTGTCTTTGTGTGGTATAGTCGTTAAGGTTGTGGCCGTGATACAAGATTCAAAGTCATAGGGTTTCGCCCATTTTTGACAATATTCGATCTCCTTACGAGACCAAGCGGTACTATTTGGGGGAATTCTTTGTCAACTCAGTGATTTTACAGTGTTTTGGTCACCGGAGCTTGGCTAAAAAAGGCTGTATATGTCTTTGATCGTGAGTCTCGCTTGAATTATGTCTAAAGTAAGTTTGTGCTCGCATATCTAACTCTCAAGCCAGGGCTTGGAGTTGAGATGCGCACACACACATACCTTAGACACAAATCACTCGCAAGTGACTCTGGATGCATAAAATATGTATGCATACCAGATTTTATTTATGCGGTAGGCACCAGTCAGCAAAACTATGTTCAAATTTTTTCTTTTCGGTATTTTGGAGGTACAGTCGAGTCTCGATATAGTGGCACTCCGATATAGTGGCACACTCTCTATAGCGGCACCCATTTGGTTGGCCGTTAAAGAAAATAAAGGAAGTTTACCCCCGCTATAGTGGCACCCTCGCTATAGTAGCACCTTGGGACTCGGTCCCGACTCAATAAATAACCCTTGATATAGCAGCACCCCATTTTGGCGCCAATTTGAAAATTCATTTTAGATTATCCATTGTAAATATATATACTATATATCGACATATATAATCGACACATATATATAAATATATATCGACTCCCAATCCATTTATCGAAATTGTCAATTATTGTCTGCATTTTAGTTATGGAAACTCCGAAGAAGCGCAAAGCTATCTCTCTGGAAGTGAAGAAGGCGTCATCGAAGCGGCTGAGAAAAACAACAACAAGACTCAACTGTCCGAGCAGTTCAAGATTCCGCGTGCTACAATCCAAAACATTCTCAACAACAAAGCGGTAATTCTGCGTCTCAACTGAACTGAAGAGCTTCTGGATGCCTAGGACGATTTGCAGCTGCGCGGAGGAATCAACAAAAAGGCGGTGATGATGGACTACATGACGGTGGACTCGGAACTGATCACAGGTAATGGTTACAGGTTACAGGTTACGGTTTGTTGGGTTAGGTTTGTTCTTTTTAATTATCTCTATTGCAGACGGCGCACTCCCCCTGGATGAAATCGTGGCCGAAGTCTTGATGGTGGAAGATGGTGAAGTCAGCGACAACGAAGCCATGGACGTGGAGGAAGTGGAAGCGGAGGAGCCAATCATCACGTGCCAAGAAGCACAGTCCGCATTGAATCTCTTCCGCCGCTATGTGGAGAAGAACATTGACGATCCCTCCATTCTCTGATACAGCGACAAATTGGACAAAGCGTTTTACCAGGAGCGGAAGAAGAAGGAATGTTATGTTCGATTGTTTTCTTTGAAAGAAAATTATTGTTTTAAAAAGTCTTACTATAGTGGCACTATTGGATTGTATTTTATTAAATTTCTCGGTAAAGTGGCACCCTCGCTATAGTGGCACCCTCGATGTAGTGGCACCTGATGGTCAGTCCCGAGGGGTGCCACTAGACTCGACGAGACTCGACTGTATCCTTTTACCCCTTTCTGGTGGTTTACCTTGGTCCCCCAAGGCAAAAAGTCGAATTGTGGTCGAGAAAATTTTCTCCGAAAATCAGCTTTTATGTAGAAAAGTATCACAAAACAGCTTTTTATCATTTTTAACATATAAAAAAATTACTTAAAAGACATTTAAACACTATTGTCACATGGGCAAAAAAAACCGAATCTTTTATCAGCAGTAAAGAACACATGAAAAATAAAGTTAATCTACTTTTTCTAATTGTTTTTTTAATTTTTGACATTTGAACACATTTTATTGTTGTACTTGACTCTCGATAAAAGTACAGCCCACACATTTTTCACGCTTGATACAAGAATATCAGATAGTTTACATTTATGTGTTTAACACTTCGATACTCATGTGTGGTAATCGTCATTTACTATTCAGAATTTATTGCTGAATATTTCTGGAGACACAAAGCTAAAAAAGATAAAACTTTACGCAATAAGGCGCTTTTTGCCAAAAGCAAGACACTCTTCAGCCAGAAGAAGGTACGTTTAATACTTTTCCTTTTCGCACGAGCAAAATTAAGTTTAAAAAAGTCGTATAAAGTCAAACCTCGATAAATGCACACATCTTCAAGGTCGCACACTTTTTTTAGTCTAATTTTTGAAGGCTTTTGCCAAACGTGGTTTCGAAAATCGCAAGGATTCTGAATTTGCCGGTCGCTTTTCCGAAATTCTCTTATTTTGTCAAGAAGACTCACAAACCTCGACAAGCAGACGCCTTATTTTAATTTTTTATGCGATCAAAGCTTTTGGTACTTATGGGTTATCCCGACTACCCCTATAAATTGTTTTAAAAATCTTACTTGTCATATTTATTTATTTATTATATCTCATTCGATTTAGAAAGCATAATCAAAAACTGAAATATTAGCGCTCAACATCAAAAGGCAGATTAGGTGGATACAAACGAGCGATATCTTCCAATAATATCTCGAACGGAACCTTGTCTTTCGTACGGTTTCGCCACCAAAATTCTTCCAAATAGGCTTCCAGGTGATGTCTAG
Source organism: Ditylenchus weischeri (assembly GCA_029231635.1). Lineage (NCBI taxonomy): Eukaryota > Metazoa > Nematoda > Chromadorea > Rhabditida > Anguinidae > Ditylenchus > Ditylenchus weischeri. The sequence goes on from JAMRYI010000106.1 coordinate 126,358, forward strand.
CGGTGCCACTTTGATTCTTATTTCGCTTCTTTGACAGTCGCCACTTTCTTTTCACTGTGTTGGTATGAGCAGACTTCTTCGAGATCAGCACGAGCATCTCTCAGCATCGATCGCCCTTCTGGCACAGACCCGTAAGCTGGAAACCAGAAAGCGTTTCCTTATTTAAAATCGACTTTTCAAGGTAAAAATATTTTTAAAATTGTGTTTTCAATAAAACAATTCTTAATTTGCGAATTAAAATCTTCAACCCTGACAAGTTGAAGTATAAGCGCCCCCTTTCCAATAAGCGCCCTCTCTAAAAAGCGCCCCCTCTAGACAAAGGTTGAAAAAAAGCGCCCCAGAATACGGTAAAATAACTTCTAGAAAAAATGTTTAAAAGAATTTATAGAGGTAGTCGAGATAACCCACAAGAACCTTTTTTCTGTAGTCAAAAACGTTTTTCTGTCGCTGAAAAGCAGATATGGGATTCGTACTTTTTGAAAAGATTTGTACTTTGTTTGGGGCTCCGAATCTTTTCTACTTTAAAAATTAATTTATTTATTTATAAAAAGATTTCCACTTTTTTCGCCTCTTGTACTTTTTTGTACTTTTTTTTTGAATTTGCGCAAAGTGTGTTTTGGGGTCTAAAATTACTAAGTCGGTCTTAAACATATAGAACATGTTTTCGGGTGATTTTAGGCAGTTTAAGACTTTTTTATACTTTTTCGCCAAATCTTTTAAATTTTTGCACGGCAATCAATCCAATTTTAATTTAAAAAAACAAATTTCACATAAAAAAATAGAATCTAATTTGGGCTTCAATTTATTTTTGATTGTGTCTCTTTATTAATTAGCTGCTTCTTTCAAATAGTTTCTGCGCTTTTAGCATAAATCACTCATTGAAGAGCTCCCAGGTAGCTTAACTACTGTAATCTATTTTTCTGTGGAAATCGATTGGGATAGAGTTACCTTGATCAATTTTTTAAGTAAATGTCACTGTTTTTGTGTCCCACTGTACATACTTTTGAGTCAATTTTGCAAAAAGTCTGAATTTCAATTTATTTTAAATTGCCTTTTTGCACCCGAAACACGGCCTTTCAAAACGCGCAAAAAGGTGCATTTTGAACTTCAAGCAAATTTTTGCGGGAAATTAAAAAACTCGTCTAATTTGACTAGAACAATGAGTTTCAGACTTAAAATGGTTTCTAGTTCTCACACGTCCACGATCAACCAAACATCTCCTCCCATTTTTTAGAGGAGATCCAGGGCTACATTTGGTGTATGAATTGTTACTGAGAATACGATTTTCGCAATTTTCGATACAATTAAAGTTTTATGTAACTGTTTGCCTTGTATTTGACTAAAGTCTGGACTTTCATCTGACCTGTGCTCAATTTTTTATAGAAAAAATTGTAAATCTGATATTTATGACCTGTTTCTACTTTTTGATTTTACGTCGAATGGAATAATAATAAAAAGGTGCAGAAAAAAACAAACCAAAAAGTGAAATGGTCGGGAGGTGGGCCTGAACCAGTGTTTGCGTGAGCTCACTCAAAGTGAGAATCTCAGTGAGTGAGAGTGAGAGTGAGCTCACTCATTCTCACTCTCACACTCAATTTTCCGATTTTATTCTCACTCACTCTCACTCACTCTCTTTTCTCTACTCTCACTCTCATTCTCACTGCCCCGAAATTTTCACCCTCACTCTCACTCTCATTCTCACTGCCCTAAAATATTTTGATTCTCACTCTCACTCACTGCCTAAAAAATCAGAGTGAGTGCAAACACTGGCCTGAACTTATGATTTCAAGGAAACCGCCTTATTTGCTATGTAAAATGGTCTGACGGAATTCATTACCTACTGCGCCATGCAAACACCTCTAAAAATCCTTTTCGGGCGTTTTGAAAGGCCGTGCGAAAAGATATATTTTATGCATTTCAGGTTTAAAACAGACAAAAAGGCGTTAAAAATGCTTTTATGAAAAGTTGGCAAAGAAACTTAGCACTAAATTAATATATGTTTCCTTGCAAAATAACGAGTTCGGAAAAAAGTAAGCTGAGCTCAGAAACAGGAAAAGACAACAAAAAACGCTTTATTAAATAAAATAATCACCATCATAATTAATAACATTTTGCCACCTATCTGGCAGTTTTGCAATACCCTTAACAAAGAATCTAATCGGCTTAGAATCAAAGAATATCTGAAGATCTGTTAAAACTGCTGCTTCTGTTTGGTATTCTTTTCCATTAAGAAAATTCTGTAACGACCGAAGAAGATGAAAGTCCGAAGGAGCCAAATCTGGAGAGTACGGAGGATGCGGTAAAACTTCCCATCCGAGCTGAGCGACCTTGTTTTTGACTAGAGCTGCAACATGAGGCCTTGCATTATCGTGAAGCAGAATAACGTCTCGCTTGTGCGGACGGAAAAAAATGTAAGGGTTAGTGCGCGAACTTTCTGAACAACCCAATATTTAAAGGTTAAAGGTCAGTGTTTAAAGAGGCAGACTCTTCGTTGATAGAAGTATTTTGAACGGCGAGTACCAGGTAAATTCAACAAAGAATACTGCAATAAGTAATAAAACCACTTTCGTTATCCAATAGAATAGATGACTCAGTGGTAAAGCAGCGGCGGACTGTGAAAGTCGGTCACTGATTGTATTACGATTGGATAAACATAGTTTTCCTTCGACTTTTACTAAATTGCAGAAGTGGAATTCTCGTTTGAATTTCACCGGCAGCCCCTTTCAATATATTCCCATCGGCGACGAGCATACCCCTTTAAGATGAAATTACCATATTTCCTCTAATTAACGCGCCCCTATAATGAACGCACCCCCTCCAATAAACGTGCCCCCGGAGGACATTCAAAAAATAAACGCCGCTCCTACTATTCACGCCCCCCCCATCCAAAATTGTAGTGTTTTGTCAGTGTCTTGCTGAGGACGATTTTATGGCCTGTGAGTGAAAGTGAGTGAGAATGACATTCGCCCTCACAGGTTGTGAGTGAGAGTGAGAAAAAAATTGTTCTCACAAAAAAATAAGTTTAAAAAATTCTGATTTTCTTTCAAAATTTGTGTAAGAACACATACTCACTATTTTCACTGAGATGGTTGTTTGTGTTGTTACAAAATTTGAATAAAGTTTGTTTGGTTTTCTTTTCGGATGGTTCAAAAAATAAGCACGCCATATCCAATTAACGCGCTTCTAATAAACGCGCCCCCTGGAGGGCATCCAAAAAATAAACGCGTCGGCGCGGAAATACGGTATGACGAAAAAAACTTTTGAATAAAGAAAAATAATTTTATTTTCAGGAAATTTCTAATCGAAACTTTTAATAATATGTTTATATTGTCTGCTGAAATAAAAAAATCCAAAATTAACAACATTTAGGGTACATTACATGTTTAATCAATCAAACCCAACCCAGCTCCTAGTAGTGACAGCATTTTAGATGGAATTTGTTTGCCGAAACTGTATAGCTTAAACAGTCACAAAAATTCTGATTTTCTTTCAAAATTTGTGTAAGAACATAGTGTGCAAGTGACTATCATTTTATTGCGTCCTTATCATTTCTAAAACCGGCCATTTTTATGAAATAATAAGGAGAAATTGAAAAAATGAATCATAACAGGAAAGCAGTGGGTGAGCAGTTCCACAAAAGGGGTGTGTATGCGGGTGGAGTGAAGTTCGCTGCCCAAGCTCTATGATAACAGCGGCACTGATGCTTGCTTGCTTGCTCACTTGTTGATATTTATAAAAGCAAGCCTCCCATCCACAATCAATCCAACTATTCATTTGTGTGTTGTTGATAACAGTAAAAACATATTATTACTTTCATTTTTTCAACTAGGGCTCGTGCTCCTAAAGTATTTTTAAATTTCTAATTTCGCCACAATGATGGATCTTAGATTGCTTGCTACATTAGTGCTCTCAAGTTGGTTTTTTGCCAACCTTACTTTATTGCTTACAGGGATAGCCTACTTTAGCCGACACAAAAAGTTCAATTTGCCAATTTTAAGTTTGATAATTTTAGCCATTAAGACATTACACTTGGAAACTTTACGCGTTATTTGGCTTCAAAGTATTGGGTTGGCTGATAAGTCATGGCGAATTTTTTTTTTCAATTTAAAATTGAGCGTTAAAAATTAAATTTTTCGGTATAATGTTTTGTGTTATTGGAAAGAGATTTCTTAGATGAAGTACAGTCAACCCTCTCTAAACGGGCACCCTTAGGGACCGAGCCTTAGGTGCCCGTTTATAGAGGTGACCGTTTATATAGAATTGACTAATTGTGGGTCTTTGAGGAGCCCATTTATAGAGGTTTGGTTACTATAAAACAATACAAATCACTATAACAATTCACTATAAAACAAACGAAAATTTTATCAAACAAAAAGATGACCAAGGATGTTGGAAACAATAAGATGACTAAGGATGTTGTAAATTGTAGATTCAGACAATCGACGGGAAATATTCGGTTATTGACGTTTGTTTCATATTTCGCCGCCTCGATGACTGCCTGCTTTTCATCCAGCGAATGCTTCTTGTTAGGACGCTTGCTCATAGCTACTATTAAAATCATAAAATCATTTTATAAAATCATTTTGTAAAGATGTACAAGAGAGAAAAGACTTTACGAGATTTGTAATGAAAATAATGAAAAAACAGGTTTTCTATCGTTTTCACGGTCTAATACAGCTATAGAAACCATAAAAACGTGACTTTGGGTTAGGCGATAAAAGGAATTCCTGCCAAGAGCCCGTTTACAGAGGGAGTTTTATTGTTTGGGACCGAGAATTAAGTGCCCGTTTAGAGAGGGTGCCCGTTTATGGAGGTGCCCGTTTATAGAGGGTCATTTCTCGATAATTTACTTATAGTACGTTCGGGACCGAGCCTTGGGTGCCCGTTTATAGAGGGTGCCCGTTTATGGTGCCCGTTTAGAGAGGGTTGACTGTATTTGGTTTTTTTTGTTGGAGTTGATTTTCGTTAATTTTCAGCTCGTAAAATGGAGTAACAAGCCGACAAAAATTAGCATTTTCGACACCATCATTTGTTTGCGTTTAATCAAGGTGGCAAAGTTACGGAAGCGGATCGAAATTGCCGTCTTTGAATCGCTTAAATTAATTTTTAGCCGTCTTAACAGGCAGCGCTCCTTCGCCAAAACCAAATGCACTTTCTTGTAGAGCGAAGAATTTTCTTTTCAACAGCACAAAACATTATTCTTAAACATTTAATTTTAACGCGCATTTTTAAATTAAAAAAACGCCATGATTTCTTAGCCAACTCAATAGTTCAAAAACAAAACTTTAGAGTCTGAAACCGGCAAAATAAATCCAACAACTCAGTAAAGGACTGCGTGCTAATTTTTCAAAAACGCAAAAAACAGCTTTGCAAAAAAATTCTCTGGGCTGAGATATAGGTCCTCAAAGTCAAGGACCTGCCCTATTGCAGCCCCTATTGCATTACAGAAAAAAAGTATTTATAAAATCGTAAAATGAGAAAATGAGAATTTTGACCTGAAGCTAGACAAGCCGCTTTTTGACATTAAAAATTTAAATTTAGCTTTTTTGTTTGCCAATCTCGTCCTTTGCTCAGTCCATGTATTTGTTAAAGAGGGAGACGACTATTGCGTTGTTCTGAATGCGTCTAAAATAAACGGCCAAATACAGTATAATTCGCTGGTAACTAAATTTTATTTGCCAAAAAATGCCAATCATCAGAAAACAAGTATATTTCAGGACAATAAACTACAGACTTACACTTTTGATGTGAATGAAACATCAGTTCAAGTCGCAGAAGCAAAATGCCATAGTACCGACATCCCTCAAGATGAGATAACACTTAAATTTACGCCCAATGGAGCACCAGCCTTGCTTAACCTGTGGAGTCTGCATGTTTTGTTCAAAAAAAACCCTACTTCCACCAATAACGAAACTTTTGCCAGTGTGGATTACTCGTTAGAAGTGACCTTCAGCCCTTTTCTCAACTCTAGTGTTAGTAAGTAATTCAAGAGTTATGACTGATCTTTGAGTACACTCTCCGAAAAAAAATCTTTTTAAATTATTTGTAAGCAAACCAATAATTAAAAGTTGTTTTTATTTTTTTTTTGTTTTGATTTCCCCTGTCTAAGTATTAAAAAAAATTGTTGAGTAGCTTAAGAATAGATAAAATTATGGGGCTACTCTGGTTTATCCCCCCAAGCACGTGAAAAAAATTTTTTTTCAATTTTTTTCCTGATGGTGGCTTCCAGGGGTAAAAACATGCGAGGAATCGATTGCAATCGATTGCAGAAAAGCAGAAAGCGGCATTTGTTGTTTGTTGTTACTTTTTTAATATGCGTTCTTCTTCTTGTAACGTACTTTGAGCATGTATTAGCGGCTAAGAAGTTTAAGAAAAATGAGTTTGAGCATTTACGAGCTGTGCAAAATAGCGTTTTCCTATCTTAAAAAGTTCTCACCTTTTAAAATTTATTCAATTGCAAAAAACACAAAATGAACAACTATTTGCAAAAATTTAGCCAAACACACCTACTCTAACGATGTTATGGCCTATGAAATGCAGAGCACTATCCCTAATGTTTCTTACTCCTGCTCTAGCACTACCCTCAAGCTAGGTCACGATTCTTGGCTTAAGTTTAGCGACTTGAGGGTTATTGCCAACACCAAGATCCAAAACGAAACTATGGACGGACTTTGTAAGTTTTCATGAAACTAAATAAAATTGCCAATAAATTTTCGCATTTAGCTGTTGAGAAATGCAGTGCAGATGCTGTTGTGGAGGGTGGTGGCTCATCAGTACTGCTGATTGTGGGAATTGTGTTAGCTGTGTTGGTAGTGCTTGGTGTGTTGGTTGGACTGGCTGTTTACATCAAAAAAACTAGAATGAGTAACTAAACAAAGAAATGGTGGAAAATACAATCTCTATTATTAATTGCTTAATTTTTATTTGTGTAATTGTTTCGTAATAAATTTTTTATTGTTTTGAAAGATGCAATTGGCAGATATGACGACATAAAATGGCAATTGTTCAGTACACTTTTTGATATTTGCTGATACCACACCTTTTTTTGGTCTGCTTCTCTTGATATTTTTCAAACTGGTCTGTTTAGAATCTTTGCAATAATCATTTAAAATAAAATCAAGGCATTTATACGCTTATTATCATAAATCAGGGTTCCCAGATCTCCTTTTTAAAAAGGTTTCTCCTTTTTTTGGGGGGTGCCTCTCTTTTTTTATTTTTTCTCCTTTTTTTCCAGTCTAAACAACGTTCTCTTTGTTTCGTCTTTGAAAGACATCTCGCGTCGTTACAAAGGAAGCGAAAACAACTCACGATTAATAACCGATTTTAGGCTCTCGCAATGTCTCTCAAGCGCAAATACAAGAGTGTCTTTCTCGAGAAGTACGAGAGCGAGTTCAAGGGGATCAAGAAGAGGGATGATTTTGCTCACTGCACGCCATGCAACGAAGACATCAATCTGACATCGATGGGGAGGCAGGCAATCGTTCAGCATCAAGCGAAGCCGAAGCATTAGGACGCCGTCGAAGCAAGCGCTGCAACTCAATCTCTGTCCAACTTCATGCCAAGCCTCTCTGCGCCAACAGCGACGGACGAGAAGGTGACTGCTGCTGAGGGAGCGTGGGCCTATCACGTCGCCATTCATCACCAATCGTCCAACTCAACGGACTGCGTGTCATCTGAGGGTCTTCTGAGTGTCGAGACGGTCAAGGCGCTTCTTCAGATCAAGGCGAATTTCGACTACAGCTGCCCGGAGATGTTCGCCTACCTGATGAAGAATTGTAATCTGCGCCAACGGATTAAGAGTTCGGAGAAGTACTAGGCTCATTAATCATTGTCCTTTCAGTTGTTGAACGAATAAAGATTTTTAATTTATAAAGAATGAACAGCGAATTGATTGATAGTTGTAGAAGTTCCGCACAATTTAGTATTTTCCGCTAATCTCCTTTTTTTGGCCCGTCTCCTTTTTTATTTGGTTCCGTCTCCTTTTTTGTTTTATTTTCATCTGGGAACCCTGTCATAAATATATATATTGTTGCAGAAAATACTTTATTTGCACCTTTTACACACATTTGTATGCCTATTTTTTTAAATAAAAAAACATATAAAATCTGCCGAACTTTTTTCGTCGCACATATTAAGACAAATCATTGCGTATAAGCTCCTCTTTTTGGTTTGACCAAGGGCAAAACTTTTTTTTTTAATTTTAACACTCCCAAGACAGGCAGCTTTTAGTGTATAACTTAGCAGAGATTTCAAATCTGATCTAATAAAGCCGGGGCACTTGTACGGTTCCCCCCATATCGGAATTTTTTCAAAAACAGGTTTTAACCATTTCCAAGCAGTTCTTACACGCTAAACCCGATAAAAACGTTGTTTCCGACCACTTTCCATCAAAAATTTTGACCTTTTTAGATTTTCTACATGCCTGCCTTCGGCAGGCAACCTACTTCAACAGGAAGCCCCTTTGGGGGTACATGGTCCGGGCCAAGGGCTGACCCTTTATATATCAAGAAATATATCAAGGACATTTAACTAATAAAAATACATGCGCTGTCTCAGATTTCTCAAATTTCCTTGATATATTTCTTGATATATAAAGGGTCAGCCCTTGGCCCGGACCATGTGCCCCCAAAGGGGCTTCCTGTTGAAGTAGGTTGCCTGCCGAAGGCAGGCAACCCTTTGGGGGTACATGGTACGGGCCAAGCGCTGACCCTTTATATAAATATATACATAAAATACATGCAATTCTTTATGAAACAAAACTAAAAATATAATAATGGAACCGTATAAGTACCAAAGCCGGTTTAGCTCGAGATTTCGGTCTATTTCTATATGGTTTCAGTTGTGAATTGGGTATAAAAATCAGCTGATACCCCAGCTTTATTTATACCTACCTATTATTTTCATTAATCCATTCTAAAAGCATGAACTCAGCTTTTTAATGACATATTTTCAAAGGGGCATGCTCTATTACAGGTGGTGCCCGCCAATTAAAATTTTTTTCCTAATCATTGAACTTCTGTAGGGTTATTTTAACTTGGTTAAAAACCAAGCTCATTAATCATTGGTCCTTTCGGTTGTTGAACGAATAAAGAATTTGAATTCGTAAAGAATGAACAGCGAATTGATTGATAGTTGTAGAAGTTCCGCACAATTCAGTATTTTCCGCTAATCTCCTTTTTTTAACTTGGTTAAAAATTGGTCATTTTAACTTGGTTAAAAACCAAGTTAAAATAACCGTACAGAAGTTCAATGATTACGAAAAAAATTTGAACTGGCGGGCACCACCCATAATAGTGTGGGCATGCCCCTTAACGAATACCTTTTTGGCAACCACATGATCTCCAGATTTTTAAGATGTGGACATAAACAGATAAGTTCTATATTTTGAAACAAAAAATCTGCAAATTTGTATTTTCAATCAATTTTTTATTTCAATAGACTAATTTACACACATAAAAATCAGCTAGAAAAGAAAGCAAAAATAAAGCACAAAAATAAATAGCTAAGTCAGCTAAAAGACAAACCATAGTAGAGTAAACATCTTAAGAAAAGAAAAGTAAAAAAATGAATTATTTGAGCTTTAGATAAAATAGCTAACAAGGGAACCTTTTTAGCTGTCAGTTATAGATCAATACGGCGCTAGTATAGAATACCCAAAATCAGACCTTCTAAAAATCGTTGTAACTACCCTTTGGAACAACAAGTTTAGGCTTAGCCCTTAGGCTTAGGGGTAGGCCAGCGTATGGAAGTTGTGACTAATAAGTGTTTTACGCACTTTTTCTGGGGTCTGGAACATATATTTGGGTGCTCTTTACTTAAGTTTTAGAAGGCATAAGTTTGGGGGTATTTTATACTAGGTCATCAATACCATATGGGGATAATTGTTTTACTAAGCTTACAAATTTATAGTGTAAGAAAAGAACCTCATGCGATAGCCCTTTATGTTTTATAAGACTGGACAATAAGGACCCTTCCCCACCCATGGTATGGGTAATTATGACTTTATGAAATTTTTAATGGAAAAACACAGTTTTCAAAATAATTTGTAAGTTTAATTACTATTATTCACAAAATTAAGTTTTGTTTTCAAAAAAGTCTTAAAAATCAGGTGTTTTTGCATTGATTTTAATCCTAAAAAATGCCAGCATCGTGCTCTGAAGAAAAAAATATTTTTCATGCAAAAATTTTATAAAACCATGATACCTGTGGTGATTTACTTACAATTTAGGATAACAATTTAATTTACCTCACAATTACAGTTATCTTACAATTTACCTTACAATTTAATTCTTTATTTGTCGAGTCTTACAAGACATAAAGGGCTATCGGATTAGATTCTTTACTTACAGTATTTCCTCTAATAACTCACTCGGGTGAGTTATTTTTTCAATGCCCTCCAGAGGGGTCAGAGAGCAGCGTGAGTTGTTTTTTCAATCAGTAGACGCCAGAGGTGCCGGTGAAAATTTCAACCCAACAAAAGCAGTACAAGCAAAGTTTATTCTACTTTTCTAATACAGTCCACTTTCGATTCAGTGTAACTTCAAAAAATCGTTCCCGGCACTTTTTTATCACATACTTCGAAGGCTTTTGTCAGATGTCTTTGGTTAGTCTCATGTCTCTAGACGATTGTGTAAAAGGAGTAGGCGAATGATATTCGGGGAAGAATGTTGAAATGTCTTCTATGTCTTCGCCCATTAATTGCGGGATTTTGGGATTCAGAATTTCGCAACCGGACGAAGAAGCAGAAAAACAGAAAAACTTTGCATAACGCAGAAAAAATTTGCTCTTCCTCTTCCGCACAAATTTTTTTGTCTCTTCCATCTTCCTCTTCCACCGAAAATTTTCATCTCTTCTATCTTCCTCATCCCTCTTCCACCCAAAATTTCATATATTCCATCTTCCTCATCCTTCTTCGGTCGGAAGAGGAAGAAATTTCTTCCCCTCCGGAAGAATCTTCCGGAAGAGTGAACAGCCCTGGGAGGGGGGCGGTTGGCGAGTTATTATAGAGCGGTGTGAGGTTTTTTTGGATCCCCTCCAGAGGGGTGAGTTATTAGAGGAAATACGGTACACCATAAATGAGTAAGTTGGGTGAAACAATTATAACCACGCGATTTATCACAGAATTGTATTTTCAGTAAAGCAAAACTTTGATTTATGTGAAAAAACACACATTTTGGCATAAAACAAGGTATCGTGGACAATTTTTCATAAGCAGAACAGCAACTTTTAAAAATATTAATGAAGTTTAGAAATAACAAAATGTAAGGAATTTCTAAAGCTATACAGCAACGAATTTCTAATTTAAAATAAAAAACGATAGGTACTATCATGTTGAGCATGAAATTCTGAACTAGAAAATACCGATGTTTCAATCCGTCCTTCTGTTAAGTCAAGTCAGGTCAGGACTAACAACACTACTCATTAAAGATGATATGTTTACTTTATAACATTGTCACACAAACAGTCGAAGCTCGAAGTTATTTAAAAGGAATACGTAAAGACATTTAAAAAACTGACTGGTTTCCGTGTTTGGTAGATTTGGAATAGATTGTTGCAAATAGTACAATTCGTGTCACAACCAAACAAAACGGCATAATAAGCACCTGTAGGCAGTAGATAACTTTCTAGACTTTGCTGCAAAACACATGAAAAACAACAAGATACAATTCCATAATAAATGAGTCATATCGTTTTTGACATGAAAAAAGTTATTGCCTTTTAAGTAGTGTTTTCATAATTGACACTGACAGCGACACTGACATTAACACTGACATGTCTGTTTAGCGAAACTGACATTTTTTTAAAAGTGGTCATAGACATAAAAAGTTTTTACGAAATTCTGTACAGTGCGTCAGGGCTAAACTAAACCTCAGCAATAGGTATACTTAGATCAAAAACTGGCGATTTTAAGCGAAAAGGTTTTTGCCGGTGGCGTTGGCGAAATTTTCAGAATGCCGGTGGCGGCAGGGCGCGCATTTTTGAAAATTGAGAGGAATTGGACTTTTCCGGGAAACTAAGATGAAAAGGAGGGACAAGGCAAAAATCAATCAGAAGAATGGCCAATGAGCCTAAAACAACCCGAAACAACCCGAAATCGTCCAAGTCCAAGGCAGTAGTTTGTGAGAGTTCAAGATGGTTTTGAGTGTTTAGGGTGTTTTTGGGTAGTTTTCAGTAGTTCATGCTTATATGGAGTGGTTTTTAGTAGTTTAGGGTGTTTAGACTGACATCCCAGCCAATTTGGGTGGTTTTAAGTGGTTTGAAATGATTTCGGTTGCTTAGAGCGATTCGGGGCGATTATGAGTTTGGGTTTGACGTGGTTTTAAGAGTATGGAGTGATTTATGGTTTGAGCAGTTTGGCGTAGTTCAAAAAGTTCAGACTGGTTTTCAACCTTAAACAAGATAATAGTATAGGAAATAGAACATAGAAACCCAGGGGTTACTATTTTTCAATCCTCTAAAAATCTTGAAATTGTCAATCAAAAATAACCCTAACCAAAATAGGGGGGTGGGTGGCGGGTGGTTACTATTAGAGACGGGGTTTCTATTAGAATAATTACGGTAAAAACTAGTGCCATATTAGAATAGTTAAAAAAATCGGACCGATTTTGGAACAAATACAAAAGTCGTTCCGATTTTGGAGCAGTTTACGCCCTGAATACAGGCACAGGTCAAAAATCTGACAACATCTTTCTCAATCAGAAATTCGTCAGCTTTCTAACGCACTTTACAGAATTTGGCAAAAATTCGTTATCCGCTAACCAGTTCTTATCCTTTATCCCGACCCCACCCAAGTTTTGATTGTTGAACTTTATTTTTATTTTGACACAAATAAGTTGATTCGCCTTTTTGGCGGCATAAAACATGCATGCATACCAGAGTTTCTTTGTGCAGTAGGACCAAGCTGACAAAAATTTGTTCAATTTTCATACTTTTAGACTATTTTCCAGTGTCTCGGTACCCTTCTAAATTAGGGTGGGTTCGGGATAAAGGATAAGAACCCGATAACCTACCAAAATTGTGTTTTGACTGCTTTCTTAGACGTTTCAAGCTGTGAAACGTATGAAAAATGGGTTTTCAGGTGGCGGAAAGATATTTTCCGAAAAAAAAAATTTGCCCAAAAGTTTCATTTTCTTCGTTACGTTCAGATTTCTTCATTCGTAACACAACAATATTATACAATACCACGCTAATACTCCATTTCTTCTTCAATTTCATTTTTCACTGCTTCATCTCACCTCTTCAAAAAGAATGCAAGAGCAAGATAAAATACGACCACACACCACAACATTTACAAAGAAAATGATTTTTGGTCAGAAAGTCGATTTTTTCGAGAAAATTTTTTCTGCAAATGCCTTTCCGCCACCACGTTTTTTCAACCCTTTTTTTACCAAACACGTTTAAACACGTTTTTTGTACGTTTCAGTGCCTAAAACGTTTTAAAAAGTGGTTAAATACGATTTTGGGAGATCACCAGTTAACGAACCTCAGTCCATAATTTTGTAAAAACAACTTTTTTTTTATGTCTACGCCACTTTTAAAAAATGTCAGTTTCGCTAAACTGACATGTCAGTGTCAATGTCAGTGTCAATTATGAAAACCCTGCTTTTAAGAAAGTCATTAGAATGGAACACCCGAGAAACCACCACCCCTACAAGTTCCTTCCCGCTTCGGGTCCGACCATTTTTTTGACCCTAATTTTTTAAAGAATTGGCCAATTCTGTTTTTACAGTCTGGTCTCAAATATCCTAAGAATGCCGATTTACCGGTCGTTGTTTGGAAAAACCCTGCAATTTTTCTCTTTAAACAACAAAATCCCGATAAACCGCCACTTTTTTTGAAATAGGGTGGCGGCTTATCGAGAATTTAATTTTTAGTGGTTTTGCAGAGTTTTTTTTTTGAAAAACTACCGGTTAAATAGAAAAATTTACAATATATTTGACCAGAATTTAAAGACAAAATTGTCAAAGCCTTCGAAAATTGAGGTAAAAAATGGTCGGACCTTAGGCGGGAACGAATTTTTGCGGGTGACGGTTTATCGGGACTTGACTTTAAACGTAAAATGTCTCGTTTTTAGAGAAATGTAATAAATGATCAAATAGAAGATTTGTAAATGACTTTTTTGTTAAAAGCAGTCTTTGTCCAGGATTAGAACACCTAGTATTTTTCTAGCAGATTATTTGAAATAGCCTTCATAATAGATAATCTTATTCAGTCATTATCGCACTATCCGTTTGATAAACAAGTTTGATTGATTGCTCGATATAGCAAAGCTCAGATACAACTCAACTAAAATTATTAGTCTTCTCATAAAGTTTGAATAATAAATCAATAAAATGGATAGTGACAATTTAAACGCTTCCTGCGATATTGCAAATATGCTTGGTATTAAATGTGAGCCAAATGAGTGCGCAGAAGGTAGCTCCCAAGACCATGTGTTCAACAATTCAGACAACCAAGGCCGACACATTCTTGGTTCTATGAGCCCAAACTCACTTCTAAATTCTGTTTTCTCCACTACTCCTCCTCCTCCGTCAGAATCCAGGAGAAAAGAGCGCCGTATTTTTGTGCCATCTTACTGGAAAAACTACCCTTTAGGTAGAATTATCAGTTGAAAAGTTATTATGATTTATTATTTATTTTTTAAATAAAAACATTATAGCAGATACATAAATCATGTAGCTAAAATTTACCCCCTGCTTAAGAAACTCCAAAATGATTTTATTTTCAATTTTAGCACCTTATTCTAGTTCCCAAATTGAAATAATGACTAGAAAAACACCGAGCATAAAAAAATTTGAAAATTTGGTGAAAAAGAGTATTTTAGAGGTGTGGATTACCGCATGTTCTCTAATAAACGCCACGGGGCCTTTATTTTTCAACCTCTGAAAAATCTCAAAATTGTCAATCAAAAATGGCCTCAACTCTAAAATCCTGGTCAAAAATAAGAGGGGGTGGCTTAAAGACTTTCTACGCATTTTTGTCCTTTAAGTTGAAATTTTGGTACAGTCGCATCTCGATTTAACACATACCTCAGAAGTTTTATTTCCCGCTTAGGATACGGCAATGTTTTTAACCCAACTTCCAAACACTTTTGTTGAGTCCTAAAACTCGTAAGGATTACAATTTTGCCTATATTTTTGGCGTAGGTGCTTTTGGCCCCTTTTTTCCACAAATGGAAAAAAGAGGCCAAAAGGCCAAAAAACGACCCATTTTTTTGAGAAACACTATGGTTTTATCATTTAGACAGGATTTAGGTGCAGTAATATTGCAGATCTAAATGATAAAACCATAGTGTTTCTCAAAAAAAATACCGGCAAAATTGTAATCCTTACGATTTTTAGTACTAAAAAATAATTTAAAAAAATTTGGGGCGGATCAAATTTTTTGAGGAGTTTTTAATTCGAGATTCGACTGTAAATTAAAAGTTTAAATCTAACTAATAAACTCCGTTTTTGCACAAGTGAAACAGATAAAGACTTTTAAAAACGGTAAGTATTCATTAGCTATTTTTTGTATTTTCAGTGATAGAGGGAGCTGTTACAAATGTGCTCTGCAACTCCAAGGTCGACGAAAACAAAAAAGAAGTTTTAGCTTGTGCTGTCAAGAATATTTTTATGTAAGTTGTCAAGCGATTTCGAAAACACGCAAAAGCCTAAAAAGCACATTCACGATAAATGTCGACCCAATTGTCGACCTGATCGTACTTTTAACGCGGAAAAGTCTACAAATTTCTTTCTCCATTAAAAAATTTTTTGTTTGTACTATCTTGTAGCTAAGATGCAGGCCTTCAGAACGATTTATTAACAAATATGGATTTTTTCTGGTGCAAAAAGATTTCTTTTTGGTGCAAATATGATCTTTTTGGTGCAAATCGGATGCAAAAAGAGCCGATTTGCACCAAAAAGAAATCTTTTTGCACCAGAAAAAATCCACATCCTTTATTAACAAACTGAATCTAATTAAAAAGATTTGGATGAAAATGCTTAAGTCCACACTTGGTCGAGTGTCAACCGAAGTGCAAACCTTTATTTAAAATTTTTAAATAAAATATAGATTCTTACTAGCTCATTTTAAAGACCTGCATCTTAGCTACCAGATGGTAAAAACAGAATTTTTCAATAGATGAAAATAATTTAAAGCCCTTTCCACGTTAAAAGAACGTCTATGTCCAGTTGACGTCAACATGCTTAGTGGGGCACGCCCACGTCAATAAGTCCAGTTTTAAATATTTGAATTCCTAAGAACCAGTTTTTATTATAAAAAAACATCAATTTGAATTTCGATAGTCATTTGGACTATTTTTGGAGTTTTTCATGAATGAAATTCAAATTTTTCTTGTCTTTATAAGAAAAACTGGTGCCCGCAAATTTAAACATTTGAAATTGGACTTACCGTATTTCCTCTAATAGCTCCCCTTGGGGAGTTATTTTTTGGATGCCCGAAAATCGGAAAAATTTCAGGTCAGCCTCGAGATTTTTGGTTGAAAATCCAAAGTTGAAAAAACGTAATCGGTAGAGCTCGTGGGAGTTAAGAAAACGCAATAAACAGCTTTGCAAAAAATTGACTCTGGGCTGGAATGTAGGCCCTCAAAGTTGAGGGGGAGTTATTAGAGCAGAGGGAGCTATTACAGGCAATACGGTATTGGCTCCATTTAAGAGTTGATATATACAGGTTGGCGCAATTTTGTGGTGCCTATTGTTATAGTTATAACTAGGGTTGTGAAACGGTAATTTACCGGTAAATTACCGACGCCTAAAAAGCCGGTAAAAACTGGTCAAATTCTTTTCGTAAAATTTTGTTAATTGGTTAACTATTTGTTAACTATTTGATAAGTCTATAGTCGTGCTGATATTTTTGTAACAGATAAATATGCATCTGCTTTGTTTTGTCTTCTTTTGTTTAAATATGCCTATTTTTACGTGTTTTTGCGTGTTTATGAAAAAATCAGCAAAGAAAACTAAGTAAGCAATTTGCGAAAATTTCAAAAATAAAAAAAAAATTTTTTCAATTTTTTTCTGCATTTGCTTTGAGCTCTTTGAATTTTAGTACTAGAAAAATATTTTTTGCGGTGAGTTGGGCTTGTAAGAGCACGTTGCTCTCTTAAGTTCCTAAAATCGAAATTTCGGAAGGTCTCTAAACAAATAAATTTGAGGACAATAGATAAAGCTAGACAGGTGAAGGGGAAACAAAGGAGGGAGAAGGTGAGAGGAAAGAAAAAAATGACGGATACTTTGAGAGAAATTTTTTTGAATTTTGACATTTTCAAAAATTTTCTTACTCCCCCTTTAGTTGTTTTCCCCAAAACACTCTATTGCCGAAATGTCCAACAATTATCGATGATTTGACAAATTCTTTTTAACAGAGTTTTCACCTATCTCGTAACTAGCATTTAAAAAAAATGCAAAAATGGTGTCTTTAGCCAAATTTATGGCCAAAACAGCGCTACCCTGTGATATAGCAGTTAAATAAATGATATTTTCAGGACAAATACCTCGATAAAAGCATGCGGCATAGCATATAATGTATGTTTTGCCCATTAAATTAACGAATTTTCATGACAAAGATTTTTTACAGATGCCATTTACCACCCTCCAAACATACTACCATCGAGCTCGCCAAAGTATAAGTTTTCTACTTGGTGAAAACGGTGTACCTGCTGGCTTAGCCGATTTTATTTCGCCAGACACTACTTATGCTCAATTGCTAGAGCATTCCACAATATTCATTGTGAGCACTAGGAATTTATACCAATTTCAAAGACAATACTCATATCAATTTTAGGACTCTAAAGAGAGTCTAGCATTGGAGTTAAGAAAACAACAGGCACTCGCGTCATCTATGACCACCAGAAAAAGAAAGTCAGAAGTATGTGAAGACTTATTGACATGTGTCTCTCCGCAACTAGTCAACATTAGTACACCGCTGACCACGCATCGGGAAGGGAAAGTTGCCAAAAACACACAGTCAGCCTATCGATATCCAGAAACATCAAACAGGTAATTTTTATTCAAATAGTTGGGTCGACAAAATTTCTGATGATGGCTTTTTTTGGCGCTTTTTAAAATTTGGATTTTCTTTTTTTTTATTCTTTTTTAATTCAGGCGAAGCTTTAGGCGCATGGTAGGCCAGCTCACGTTAGGCCGGGTTCAAGCGTATGTCCAAAAAGTGCATATGATCAGTTCTTGGGCTTTATATGTGTTGGGGTCACCCGCAAAAAATAGTCCTTAGTTCCGCCTATTGATTTTTCAATTAATAATGTTCACCTGATATATTTGCTATCCGAAAGTCCTTACTACTTTTTGGAAGCAGAAATTCAAAAAACGGCAACTTAAGTAGACATTTTAACATAGTAGAAATCAATGTCAAAAGGTAGCTGTAAAAGCCACCCCCCTCCTTTTTAAGGGTTTGTATCTTAAACCCAGAGTCAATATTTTGCAAAGCTTTTTATTGCATTTTATAAAATCGCACGAGCTCTGCCGATTCTGATTTTTAGATTTTGGATTTTCACCCCGAAATTTTCTCGATTTTGGGATGGTTAAAAAATAATTCCCCGAGGGGTC
This sequence comes from Ditylenchus weischeri, assembly GCA_029231635.1. Lineage (NCBI taxonomy): Eukaryota > Metazoa > Nematoda > Chromadorea > Rhabditida > Anguinidae > Ditylenchus > Ditylenchus weischeri. The sequence goes on from JAMRYI010000106.1 coordinate 144,918, forward strand.
TATTAGAGGAAATACGATATATGCAGTATAAAGTCCAGTACACTCAGAAAAATCAAATAATACAAATTACAGTCGACTAAATTATTACACAAAGTTGTTTATAGCAGCCCAAGCCTGGAGAATCATCAAAAAATATGTGAACTGATCAGAGCAGGTCAACTTATGGCTTCTATTGCTGCGATCGAGCAAAACTTCCAAGGGCTGCTAAGCACTCACAAAGAGCTAGATCTGCTGCTCAAGGCTAATAGTCTAGTAGAGCAAGCTGTAATTCTGCAACAATCCAATCAGCTGACATCTCCTGACAGCGATGAAACACTCAAAAAGCTGGCTGTTCACAGCCGAATGCTCTCCGGATTCAGCCAACTAGCTAATCAACTCCTAGAATTTCTCAAACACGAGTCTGAGCTAAAAGAAATTGGTAGTCAGTCGTTGACAGAAGCCAAGTCCAAAGTTAAAGTAGGTTTCAAAGTCAAACTTTTGTTTTGAAAAACCATAATTATTACATTCTAGCTTGCCTTCTGTGTTCTTCAAAACAAAATCAGTGGTGCGCCGGCAGATTGCTTCAAACAATGCAAATTAGACCAACTGGCTGACTTTTTTCGAACAGTCTTGATGATGCTAAAGATGGTGCCTATGACTTTCTCTTCCTTTGAAAAATAAATTTACAATTTTTTAGTTGATTTTATTTTGAATTTTTTTCCTTTTTCCTAGAAACTTTTCATGATATTAAAAAATTCGCTTACAATAAATGTTTTAATAAGTACTATATCGTTTTAACTCTTTTATGTTAGTTCTGTTTCGGTTTTAGGTTTCACGTAAAAAAATTAATGTAGAGTGGAGGATTTGTTAACAACAGAAAAATAAATAATTGCTGTTTTCTGGCGGAATCTAACCAACGACTTTAGAACCAAATTTAAAGGGGCATGCTCGCGCACGATGCAATAATTCCGGGTACCAGGCACGCTTTTGAATTTTAAAATCGTTTTTGAAATAATTTTGAACGTTTTGATTTGGTTCTATTGATATTTTCGCTTGTTTTTTTTCGTGATTCACTCAAACGAATCTACCCAATTGGCTTTTTAGATGGATTTGTGAGAGTCGAAAGCTGAAGGTATTTTTTTAATTTTTACAGTGTGTACAATTGGTGATTTTTTCTCATTTTCAGCCGCTGATTGGATAACTGAGGTCACGATTTCTCGCATTAGATAAGCTTTCTTGTATTTTTCGCCGTCTTTTGCTTTTCTCTTTTTTGGTTTTTAAGTGGCTTAAGTGCTTTAAGTGCAATGAATCCATTCTGCTTTCGCTCTTTAATCTCTTGGGACTGTTTCATTCCCTGATGATGAAGGTAGTCTTTTTTAAAACATAGGGCGCTTCGCACCGGTGCAAACTGTCCACTTGACTATTTTTCAATATAGATATCTACATTTACGTATTTTTTTTATTTCAAGCCACACAAGCAACCGAAATTTTCTCAGAAATCAGAATCACTTAACAGAATTTCGAAAAAATATTTGGTTGTCGAGAAATAGGCTAAAGTTGTAAAACAAAGAGTATTTTCCTATTTCGGATCATATCTCGACAACCAAATATTTTTTCGAAATTCTGTTAAGTGATTCTGATTTCTGAGAAAATTTCGGTTGCTTGTGTGGCTTGAAATAAAAAAAAATACGTAAATGTAGATATCTATATTGAAAAATAGTCAAGTGGACACTTCGCACCGGTGCGAAGTGTCCCCGGTGCGAATTGTCCTTTTACTGTCTTTTTCAGCTAGAGAAAATTCATGCAAATTCCTTGTTCCAATTCAGACCTCATGAATGTTATCCTCGACAGCGCTGATTTGTCAGAAGACTTTGTTGATGTTGCCAACGACTCTTTGGATTGCTTTTTTCAGTAAGATAAGGGTTTTACTGACAAAAAACTGCTGAAAAGTCTAGGAAAGTTAGTTATCTCAGTACCTAAATTCTATCACCTTATGGCCTTTCAGCTAGTTTCGATCTGACCTTTAACAAAGTGAAGCCACTTTAGAAGAAAGAGGAGGGAACGGAATCACCTCTCAAATCGCCAAGTCTGATGAGCTCAAGTCTTTGCCTAAAGAGAAGTCGAATGCTACTGCTGAAAAGGTGAAGTCTGCCTGGCTGTGAGCTGCACTCATCGAAATTCAGACCAAGAACGCTTAATCACTGGCTAAGGCAATCTTGAAAATGGTCCGTGATGTAAGAACCGCTTTGTTGAGTACTTCTAAGGATACAGCCAAGGAAGCTGCGCAAGTCACTGCGGACTTAGTGGCCGATGAATACTCCGTTTTGGAAGACCAAGTAGGAGAAGTCTATTCCTGGCTCTGATTTGCTTTATTTTCTTTGCTTCATTGGATGTAAAATTTCCTGTTGAACAAGACGGTGTTTTTGGTTTGAAAAATGTTCGAAAAAAAGATTTGGTGGAGCCCTCTGAACACTGGAAGTTTTTAATATGTTTGTCTTTTCACGAAATCAGAAAAAACTGCCACAACTTCTTGTATACTGAAAAATTATTAAATTATCTCGCAGAAAAAAACACAGCTATCTTTTAGCTGGTAATTTGCCAAGATGTTCAAGATCGTGTAGTCCTGCCACAAATTTTACTTTTCTATTAAACGATGATGTTAATGTCAGCAATTTTTTGTATTACTTTTTATCCAGCAATCATTCTGTTGTAGTTATACATTCCAAACCAATGGGAACAATCATTGGAAAAAAATGTTTTTGTTTGTTTATTAATCTTGGACTCAGTTTGGTAATTTACAGCTTGAGATGAAGGTGGGCATTTGCAGTAAGTTGCATCCATACCTGGAATAGATATTCCTGGAGGTCCTCTTTTGCCAGGTCTTCCTGGATTTCCTGCTTCCCCGTCCCTGCCTTCTACACCTCTCTTGCCTTTGGATCCTGCCTTACCTAATCTTCCTCTAGGGCCTACATGGCATTTAATTAGAATTGACTAATCAGGATCAATACATACCTTGCAAACCTCTATCCCCTTTTTTGCCCCTCTTGCCTTTTGCACCTCTCAATCCAGCCTTTTTGTATACAATAGCAAGTTTACCAAAGAATCCAGGTGGACCTTTCTTGCCTCTTTTGCCAGCTGGACCCTCCCTACCCATTGCCCCTATTTTACCAGGCTCTCCTCTTTCACCTTTGCTTCCCACCCGCCCAATATGACCAGGAGGTCCAGGTGGTCCAACCACACCTCTGTCTCCGGGTCTTCCAGCCTTGCCTTGAGGACATATTCTGCAGTTTCGGTCAAAGTCTATAGCTACAGGAGGAATATTGCCAGGCAGTCCAGGAGCTCCCTGCAACAACTATTTATATAGCCAGTTGACAACTAAATAGTATTACCGGTACTCCTGGTAGTCCAGGCACTCCATCTTCTCCTTTCATGCCTTTATCTCCTGCAGGTCCAATGGGACATTTAAGAGATTCCATAGGTTCACAAATGCAGGTGGGAAAGCCAAGTCTGGAGATTCTTTTTGGTCGCATATATACCCAATTAGCATTTTCTACTTTGATAGAAAAGATTATTTGACTGAAAACGACATTTTAGAAGGTGCCGGTTATTGTGTTAAACTTACTTAATCTCTTCTTCCAACTGGCGAAATTGTTGTGCTTCGTTGGCTGTGAATTGGTCAATTTGGTCAACCCACACAAAGAATCCAATAATAGAACTAACGGAGCTGATTAGAGCAATCAATCCAATGTATACTGCTGCTAATATCAAGCTGGACTGGTGTGTCCCAGATAAACCAAAGTTTTTAGAATTCCAAAAGAAAAACAACATTTTTATAAAATGACTTTGTCAAAAATATATGTTAGAGATGACCTTTGTGAAAATAAAAAGAGACTAATCCTGCTGCCTCAGATGATCCAGCAATTAGTTCTTTCAGTGCTTGTTTAAAGGGTGGAACATAATTATTTGAGCTTTATAAAATGTAAAATTTATCAAAAATAACAAGCAAAAAAATTTTTTATTTGGTGCAGAATTTAACAAGATTTCAAAAGTTTTCTCTAGTTAGTGGTCGTATAGCACTGAAAATAAAAACAAAAGAAAATATACGCGAGGCTAATGCAGGAAGATGGTAGCAAAGACTAGAACAGAGCCATGCGAAAACAAAAAAATGAGAACAAAAAGATAAGACAAAAATTTAAATTTTTGTCTTAAATTACTTGAAACAAAAAATTAGTTTCTTTTTGTTAGTGCCAAATACTCCTTGCTATAACCGTCTAACTTTCAGCACTTCACATGGAATTGTTAGGATGGGGTGAAGCATATTTCATATGTTTTATATTGTATGTATATGTAAGGTGTCCAACAATTTACACCTAAAATGAGTTATTAATAGAATTTTTCAGAATTTTTTTCTCCTATCTTATCTCCTATCCTATCTTGTTCTGCATGAAATTCTTTTAGCATCAGTTATTTACGTTCATGCGAATTTTGATGGAGATGAGTTTTTGGAATATTTACTGTTTGAAAGTGGGGTACTTGTCCCGTTTTTACTCCGTTTGTGCCGTTTACCCCGTTTTGTGAAGTAGTACCCTTAGGCGTTTGGACGTGATGACCAAAGCTAAAGTGGTTGCGGTTATGATCGAGATGGAATAACTCGAGACGGAAGCTAGTATATGGCATGAAGTCGAGAATCAGACCTGAAGAAGATAGATTGTTCGGGAAGCATCTTGTAGATACCGAATTTAAGCTTAGTGGTGGTTCTTCAGAGGCGCTGCTCAATTCCGGTGACTAGATCCCCGCAGCTCATGCAGTAGTCGATCCGACCTCTGGGGATTACCTGGATGAGGGTAGTTACGCACAAGCAAGAACAAGAAAAAGTCTACAAAAGTCTACAAATTCTACAAACAGAAAAAGTCTACAAATTGTCGTATGTCTTGGGATTGTGTGCTGTGACAAAAAATCGTTGACGACGAAGGCTTGTGTAGACGGTATTTGTAAGCCAACAAACTTAACTAATTGTTAACTTTGTTTTTTGCGTCAAATATACTTTTTTCTGCCGCAAATTTTACCTTTTGCGCCAAAAAAGTATATTTGCGGCAGAAAAAGTATTGCCCTATAATAAATCTTGTGTGTTTAATTTTTCGCATTTGTTTAAATATTATTTGTCTTGGACGGAGTTCGAAATTTGACAGTGAATTTCTAGTTTAAAGAGCATTTTTATAAGCAAATCGACCATGCTGAGCACGATTCCGGTGTCAGAATTCAAAATACTCTTAGCGAAAAAAGTTTTACGTGAAAATGGTTTTTAATACAGTAGTTTGTAGTCGTAGTTTCCGATACTGCAGTTTCCAATTTTTTCTGTTCCACCTCAGTGATCGAGCATATTTTACGCAGTACACAAGATTTGTTTATGCTCATTTTGGAGCTCTGCAGATGCGCTACTTGATGCGAAAATTGGTTTGACTAGATTGCATCTGTGCATCAAGTTATGTGCATTTTCGTGAATAGAGACGAAATTCTCTAAGCCTTGGTTAGCCTTTTATAAGATAAATGAGTAATTTTTTTACAATTTTGTTATGATACACTGTCAAATTTACACTTTTCAATAAAGCTTGGATAACGACCAACATTTTGAGCTATTATAAACTCATGTAGAGTGAACATTTTGATGAATACCATCCAAAACCGGTCGAACATCCACTCTAATTGAGATGCCTGATTTTACCAATTTTAAAATGCCTGGTTGAGGGTGAAAACCACGTTTTTTGCCTGTATTTTTGCATCATCGTGTTCCTCATGAAATTCTGAGTCTAGCCAAACGCTTGGCGCGTTCGGACGTGACAGTGTTAAAAGCAAACAAACTTTTTTTTTGAAAAAACATTTCCGACATTTTTAAAGTTAAAGAGCTGTCCTCCGTGAATTTGAAAATTTGAAATTGCCAATGTCACCAACGGCAATAGCTTTAAAAAAAACAGGTAACAGGATCAGCAGAAAGAAAATTTAAGCTAAAAACTTACGGTGACGTATTTTAAATTATTGCATTTTTTTATGTAGTTTTGTTTCGATTTTATAAAAACAAAATTTGAAAAATATTTATTGTTTCAAAAGATGTTTTTTCTAATTTTGCAGAAGAGTCTGTTACCTCAATTTTTTGTAATATTTTTTTCAAGCCTATTATGTTTTTTCAAGTGTTTTAAGCAACTTTGGTAAGTGTTGCTTCGAGTCTTGCCTAATTTTTTTTTGAAAAACTTACTTTTTGAAAAAATAGCTGTCTGAAGTTTCGATATTTTGGGTTTTATCTTTTTTGGAGTATTTTTTATTGATTTCTTTTTTGCTAACAGACGATTAAGGCCTTATTCGACGCGTGATTCGTCACTCTTTCTGACTGTAGTATTGTGCTCTCGAATTATGAAAGCCACTGCCAAATTTCAAATTCTACTCAGGACAACAAACATTTAAACGTCAAATCGAATTTTCATAAAGCAAGTTTTTCAAAAAATTTTAGGCAGGACTCGCGACAACACGTGTCAAAGTTGCTTAAAACACTTGAAAAAAACATAATAGGCTTGAGAAAAACCAGAAAATTGAGGCAACAGATTCTTACGCAAAACTAGAAAAAACGTCTTTTAAATTTTTAGACATATTTGTTAGAGATGATGGCTTGACCTTTTCGGGACGGGACGGGTCAGAATTCAAATTTAAAAATTTTGGGACGGGACACCGGGACGGAACACCGGGACGGAACACCGGGACGGGACAGGTGCCAAAAAATTTCCGGGCGGGATTCCGGGACGGGACGATTCTCTAAAATTAACGGGACGGGACGGAATTGTCCCGTCCCGTCATCATCTCTAATATTTGTAAAGTACAATAATGTGTGTAAATTCTTTGCATAAAATACAGACCAATCGGAGCGCACTTCCGATTGATCTCATCTTACTCTGTATTTTATTTGGCGACAACTTTTTTTGTGTGTAAAAAGCATTCACAAAATCTATGAACACTCTTTTGTGTTTTTAATGAACCGTAAACTCTTTTTGTTTTTATTTATTTATATATAGGTGTTTCGCAAGCCAATAAACTGTACATTATTCTAAGCATACAGAAACTCTTATAATAAAAGTTTAAACAAAAAGCTGGTTTTTGCTAGTTTTTAGCCTGTGACAACCTGAAATACCTTTGTATCCCACGTGAAAAGACAATTTATAAAAATCGCTTTTTCACTTGGAAAAGTTTTATTAACACGGAAGACCGAACGGCGAGACCAGCACGTTCTGGTGCAGAATTTATGGAGAATCCGATTTATTTTTTCACATTGATTTTTTAGTCGGAAAAGGGTGGTCAAAACACTATCTTTATAAAAAATGTCATTTATGAATACTTGTTCAACATTCTCAGCGATTTTTTAGAAATTTCATTGCCAAAACCACATAATAAAAAGGCGGTCCACAAATATCGCCTTTGCAAATTTTATGACCGAAAATGACTGATCTAAAGACAAAAGTTGTTCACGCAAATGACATTCCGCAAATTTTACCCCAAAAAATAGTTTTGCTTATGAAGATTTTTTTTGTATACTGATGTGTCCTAAAGTCACTGAGTAGGCTAATTTCCCGCTCTGACATCAATCTCTTATCCAAACTAATAAAATTGGGGTAGCTATAAGTGAAGTGCTGATGAGTGCCAAATACTTTAATTTATTTATACACAAATCCGGAATCATTTAGCTGCTCTTCTACACTGCTCCTTTAAACACTTCTTCCAAAATAAAGGGATTAGAGCAGAGGGTGCCAATAATCATTTTATTGTCACATTCAATGCTAATGCTTATATCAAAATGTCGTCCTACACAAAAGCCTAAGTTTTGGATTGACCCTGGTCTCACTTTATATACCATTTAAAAATAAAAGCATGGCTACAAAACTATATGCTTGGAATAGTTTTGCAATAAAAAAATTATTACTAAAAATGAGCTCAAAAAGTCGGCGGGAACTTTTGAAGCACCCGTTAATATTAAAAAACCACTCATGTGGTTGTTTTCAACCCCCCGAAAATTGGAAAAATTTCTGGTCAATCTCGATTTTCGGGCACCCGACCGAAATCCAAGAAGTGGAATACATAGAGAATTAAAGAATACGCGATAAAGAAATTTGTAAAGGCCCTCAAAGTTAAAGGGGTGAGTTAGTTATAAAGGGTAGTTATATAAGAATAAATACGGTAGTCTAAAACTTTTGTTGACTTTTTGAGCCCTGTGAAAAAGTATCTGGCTGAATGGTTTAAAAATTATCAGACAATTTTTTCAGAGCTCGAAAAATTCAGAAGAAAAAAATTTCAGCTTGCATGAGATTAAAAAAATTCAATAATTTGAGAAAATATGGTAGAAAAAAGAACCATCGTCGCTGACCCAATGGCAATTTTATTTTTTTAATCTGCAAAGGATTCTTTATGCCGAATACATTCATCAAATTATTATTTTTGCATTCGCATCAATTTAAAGTTTTCGCAAAATTTTAAACCGTCGACTAGTCAACCCCAACGTTGCTTGACATTGGCGTGCCGGAGGAGTTGGCCGACTTTCAGTGCTCCACCACTTTCAACATGAGTCAAGGAATTATTCTGAAAAATGCATAAAATCCAAACTTTGAATGCAACCAAAAAATTGAAAAAAAAAAGTATTTTCGGGCCCAATTAAAAAAAAAACTAGAAATCAGCATTGCAGTCTACTGAAATGGTCTTTCGAGGCAAAATTTGTCAATTTTTTAGTCTTCGACATTTTTTCCATTTTTTCTACGTTATATAAGAAGAGCAAGGCAAAAGCTTTTGAAATGTTAGCATACAAAATTATCTGCAAGATATTTTTGCAGGACCGCTTGCAAGACCGAGTCCTATAATTTTTTTCTATATGTTTTTGATGACTCAAGCAGGAGAAGATTTCTCAGCCTAAATGAAGAACCAATAAAAATCGCAAATATCGATTTTTTGAGAATCGATTATGAAGTTAGTTATATCATATGCTCCTAAAAGTATGTTTTACCACTTTTTCAAGCTTCCTGTTTTGTTATTTCGCGAGCTAACATACGTTCAGGATAAATAATGTCTGTCTTGTGTTAGTTTTTTTGTTGCATTGGAATTATCAACATATTGTTTTAATGTTAAATTATCTTACTTCCTCAATTCAAAAAATCAATGTTTTTCGATAAAATCAAAAAAATGTCCTAGTCCTGAAATCATTTTTTCTAGCCTGATTACGATCTCAATACCGTATTTACTCTAATTATACCCCAGTCTCTAATTTGGCCAATTAAAAAAAAACTAGAAATCAGCATTGCAGTCTACTGAAATGGTCTTTTGATACGCCAACTCCCCCCGCACTTCAAAAACACGATTTCCGCTTGCTCCCTCCTGTGGTTTGGACCTCGCCTATGCAGCGGCAATCCACAGGCCAGAAGCAAAACCACAGCGGGGACCAATCGAAATAGTGTTTTTGACATTATATACCAAATGAATTTGGGGCTAAGGGAAGCCGACTGCGCAAAACCGTTTGTCTTACGACCGTTTGAAGTCGTGGGAATTTCTCGCACCACTTTTCTTGTAAACCCTTTTCTATTTTATTCTTGGTACTAATGAACTTAAGTAGTTTAACCCATTGAAGCCGGCTGGTAACAAATCTTGACTTACTCCCCCCTGTAGACATTTTTTAATTTTTTTAGATCATTTAGATATTTACAAGATAAATTGTGTGTGAGCAGAAGCATCTAACTTTACTTGGGCCGGCATGCAACAAAGCTGTTTATTAAGGAGAAATAATAAAACTGAGTTTTATCCACGTAAATCGGGTATCTGGTATCCGTACCAGGCAGCGAGGGGCTACTCTCGTCGTCAACCGATCAATTGTCGAATGCATACAAAAGTATAATGCTCTAATAGAGCGACTTCATACTATTCAAAATCTTTTTTTGAGTACTTACTACTTTTTCTGTGCAGATTTTTATAGGTTAAGTAACCACTTAATGTGTAGCTAGTGATAAGAGCTGCAAAATAAGCGGTAACTTTCCTTATAGTGGTCTGTATAAAGTGTGTAAAAAAATAAAAAGTCAAAAACATTCACAAAAGTTGAATTCCGGCAAAAATGGTTCAATTGAAGTTTCGTTGTCCAAAAAACTTTAGTAGTGCAAATTTATAACGGCTCAATAAACAGCTTTGTTGCATGCCGGCCCAAGTAAAGTTAGATGCTTCTGCTCACACACAATTTATCTTGTAAATATCTAAATGATCTAAAAAAATTAAAAAATGTCTACAGGGGGAGTAAGTCAAGATTTGTTACCAGCCGGCTTCAATGGGTTAAACTACTTAAGTTCATTAGTACCAAGAATAATATAGAAAAGGATTTACAGGGGGGGTGCAAGAAATAAAAAAAACATGGAAAAACAGCAAAAAAAACCTTGAAAAAAGTGGCTTCCTATTATTATCTTCCCCTGCCAATAAAGTCCTTATTCCCTTTTTTAGATTCCTGAATAATTGAACCGCTAAAAAGCCTTTAGACTACTATGGTGTTTTTGGACTAAAGTGCAATTAACCATTACTCTTTATTTTGAGAAAATTGTTAAATTTCAAAAGTATGCATTTATCCTACTGTAACATTTTTAAACCTCCCCATCGAATTTATTGCCGAAAGCGTTCTCATCACTGATTGCTTCCGGCTATTTTCTGCGCATTCATTCTAATCCTATTATAGTTGATGAGCCTGCAAGTTGATGAATGAAGCAGTGGATCATTTACAAATTACATTAAGGCAATAATCCCCTTTCTTATCAAAAGGGCTGGATTACAGTCACTGCGTATAAATCATGATGCCCTCAGGCGACACTAGTAACATTCTTATGGACTACTGTTATTTTTAAATAAGCCGAATTGGCGTTTTGAAACGAAATTTAAGAGTAAACAAAGAAATGTGGACTGAATACCCGTAATCCATTAAAAACACATGCCAAAGCACTTAACAAGCCGCAAGTGGAATCTCTTTTTACACCATTAGAAACAAAAGAGAGTAAAAAGAAGCCAATTGCCTGAGCCACCACCTAGCAGAGATCATCCAACGAAGACCAATAAAAGAATGCCGCTTTTCTTTTACTTATACAAAACTAAGAAAAACAAATTGAAACACCGATTAGACACAATAGAAGTTCACTAACAACTATTTTTACGCCTTCAAAAATAATCATATGGTTTTTTTCGTTGACCTTGCAATCGTTTTTCTCAAAGATTTTAGCTAAATTTTAAAATACACTTCACTCATTTCGTTAAAAAAATCAACAGGGAAAACGAATCAAAATGTTGGCAAATCAACAGTGGGAACAAAAACCCCATCTGAAATTTCCCATTTTTAAATAAAAACCTATTTTTCGCTACTTTCAAAAAAGGAAAAATTGTAAAAGCAATCTATTACAGGTCTAAAAAAACCTAATTTCAATAAATTCAGCACTGTTTTATGGCTTGTTATTTTGCTGGCCTTAATCCCAGTAGTCGATTGTTTTTGGAACAGTTAATCTAGTAGGGCAGCAAAAGAGAAATGCTCCCTTCTCTCGCAAGAATAACATCAAAGCGTGTCATCATACCTATTTCCTTGCAAAAGAAACCAATTTTCAGATTAACTTGTAGTCGCTGAAATCAAAAAACACAAAAAAAATTTGATGCCAATTTGGTTACAAGGCTCAAGGCTTAAGCTGTTACCTTTGTAGTTTTTTTTTATTTTAACAGCACTATTGTGGATAAAAATAGGTCTGAAATTTTTACACAAAATATAAATTCTTATTTACATGTTCAACTACTCTAAAGGAAATCTTTGGATTAGATATATCTCCAGAAATTTACTTCCTCAAATGTTTTGTGAGAGACTGTGGATTAAAATAACAGAAAACAGTTTTAGAGCTTTTTCTAATATCTGAAAAGTGATTTCGATTAAAGATATGTTCACAAATTTACTGCGGTTACCCAATGTTTTGCTTAGGCCCCCCACTCAGACTTAGGCGAAACACGAGTGCCGAAACAATCGTAAATTATTCAAATTTCCAAAGTTTTTATTTTCGTTTCTTAAAAATTTTTTGCTCAATATGACCGCCAGATTATAGCGGTCATTTTGGTACCAATAGTTTTATAAAAGAAATTGAAAAATTTGGTGATTAAATCAATTTAAATGGTGTTTCGGGTGTGTGTTTCGACATACCCCGAAACATACATCCGAAACACCATTTAAATTGATTTAATCACCCAATTTTTCAATTTTTTTATAGAACTATTGGTACCAAAATGACCGCTATAATCTGGCGGTCATATTGAGCAAAAAATTTTTAAGAAACGAAAATAAAAACTTTGGAAATTTGAATAATTTACGATTGTTTCGGCACTCGTGTTTCGCCTAAGTCTGAGTGGGGCCTTAAAGTATCTAAATACCAATATGTAAAAACATTTAAATCCTTATTTTTGTATTCTCACCCCCCCCAGATTTTCCCAAAAAGCTACTAAAATCCAGCTGATTGGCTTAAATGGGGTAGTGTCGCCAGAAGTCTTTGTTCATAGCTCCGCCCCTATCTCCACCACTAATTGTTGGTTTCCCCTATCTCTCTGGCCGATTAAGACTCGCTGTTACCCACAAATTAGAGAAGCAGAGCACAGGAAAGACACCCCATTCTGTTGGGCCAATCCACTAATAAATATTTCCGAGTAAATAAAGCGAAAAATAAACAAGAAGAACCTTCAACACCCTCAAACTCCACCCACTTCTCTAAAGCAGGAGCTACCGTTTGCTTTGGTGTTTTCTAACAACATTTTATCCAATATTTTGGATGGCTGACCAAAGCAACTATAATAGAGTTATGCGAAAGCGGCTCTTGCTAAACTAATCTCTAGTTTTTTTAACCTGTCTATAAGATCTTTGTCGCATTCCGATATCGATAATTCTATACTAAAAACTGCAAGAATTCTAATTTCCTTAATAGTTCTCATCAATACTATCCTTTTAGCGTCAAAAACTATCATAATTTTTAGCCCAAAGACTCTATTTTGTGTCTTGGTCTCCCCTGTAGTTTTCGACTTGAGCCTAGACGTAGAGTAGGCCAGAGTAAGTAAGAATGGGTTGAAACATCCTTTTTCTTTTGTAGTTCGGGGAAAATGTCTTGTAATCTGTCCTGATCCTATCCTTAAGCCAGTTGTGACGAAGTCGAAAAATTGGGGTCTAGTCGAATAAGGCCAAATTCTTGCTTGAGCACACTTACTGCATATTTCGAAAAATTTGTCGGACTTAGCAGGGGATTGAAATGGAGGACACGATACCACTTTTGTCATCATAAATGTCAATTTACGAGTTGCTTTCATGTAATCAGAAGTAAACAGACAATTTGTTTTATTGCCCCTATTCCTAGTGAAAATTTAATAAGTCTAGTGCTTCTACTACTGTTTTGGCTTGTGTTTTATTTTGGAAATTGATAAGCCAGTTAGTGGGGCGCCAGTCTGTTTTGGGTGTGTAAATGGCCAGATTATAAGCACTGTTCTGTGCTTCGCTTATCAACTGTTGTGTGCGACATTAAGTAGTTGTTTGTTTTCAGCAGCAGCTTCTGTTTTGGTGCTTTTTGTTGGATTGCTATTGTTGGTGCTATTGCCAGTATTGATTAAGCCATATTTGGCGGAAGTGATGAGTAGTATTTCGTCTTCCCCTGCTTCCTCAGCCACATCACCCACTAACTCCACTTTTTCAATGGCTTCCATAATGCAGACCTCTCGCTTCAGTATTTCTGACTTGCTCTGTGGCTCGAAACAGCAGCTGAATTGCAGTGTGCAACAACCTGCTACCAATGTGGACCAAAGCGAATTGCATGTAGATAAAGGTAGAGTTGTTTTTTTTTCAAATTTTATTGCGAAAATCAGCTTTTTTGGTGTTCTGATTTTAGTAAAACCTTGGTTCTATTTTTATTTTAAAGCTTTTACTTGAACGACTCTTGAATTTTATAAGAAGCACATTTATGCCAGTAGACCTCAACAAAAATTTAATTTCATTGAGATATAGTGTAAAAATACAAAAAAGTTGAGTTTTTTGTCACATTGTCTACAGTTTTAAAAAATTTAAAAATTCCTGTCATTGACCCCTTAAAGGGAGCGGTCAACTTGTGAGACTAGAATTTTTTTATTACTTATCGCAGCGGATAAGCGTTGGTGTTTATTGGTCCTGAATGATTCGCACGTCCGATCCCACTTGGGGGTACGCTAGTTATTTCAGCTTGTTTATCGCTCTGGGTGCAAAATTACTTTACAAAACATAAACACTTTTAGGCCAATTTCAACACCTCCCCCCCACCCCAAAAAACGGGTTTGGGAGGGGGGTGGGGCTGGTGAGGCCAACCCTACTAAGTAACATCACCTGGGTACTCCTGGGAACCTTCTAGGACATGCTTGAATTGGATCAGACTATGTGATGAGGTAGATCAGACCATGTTGGTGGTGGATCACTACCTAGGTACCTAAGTACATTAGCAGGAAGTCGGAAGTTCATTGCAGCAACCCTGACTTCACTATCGACATCCTACTTCCGACAACCATTTGAGCCACTACTTCCGACTTGAACATACTACATCCATTGGAGCCGAGCTATAACCCACCAAGCCCGTGTGACTTGGAGTTGCGATGCGCACACACATACTTTAGACACAAATCACTGCAAGTGACTCTGGATGCATGAAAAAAGCATGCATACCAGGGTTTCTATATACAGTAGGTCCCAGTATTCAAAACTGTGCTCAACATCTTCATTTTTAGTGAGCCCTCTAAAATAAGCGGCCCTTATCTTGTCCCTTCCTCTCCCAATACAGCTCATAGTCCCCTTTCAATTGCTTTTTAGTCATTTTATGACAAAATTACTACTTAAAATAGTTTTTATACATTCCTAAAAACCTTGATTTGAGGGGAGGGGGTATGACACTATGTCGATTTCCTAGGTCGATACCGGTTAAAATAGGTTGATATCGTCAAATATTGATCATCCACATATTTTGTGTTGAACATATAGTGCGTAAGTGTACCTATTTAAAATAATTTAAATTGGCGCGTTGTAACTTGGCTTGTTACGTTATGTACCTTTTTCCCATTTGGGACAAAAGGTACATACTGAAATTTCTAGTCACACAAGTTGCCCACTACCTTTAGCCAAGGTTCTTTTTAAAAAGATTTGTCCTTTTCAGGACGCCAAATCTTTTTTATATTTAAAACTTTTAGTCAAAAATTTTTTTAGCTCAAAACAGCAATAAGCATAGAATAAAATAACCATTTTTCCTCAAAAATGGTCAAAATATCCTTTTTTATCTAACTGTCCTTTTTCCAAAAAAATTTTCATTTAGAACCCTGCCTTGAACCAAAGCAGCCTACGAATTTTATGATTTTTTTGGGGTAAGATAAACTTATTGATAAAAAGGATTTTGGTAGAATTAAGTTTTTTTAATTCAGGAATTTTATTTTGTAATCAGTCATAAAACCCACCTTGCACCTAGTTGCCAAAACTATTGTTGTAAAACAAGTGATCATTACTCACTACTACTACTTCTCACCCAACCTCCAACCTTTTTGCCCGATGATTTACAATCTCCTACAGCAATTTGCCCTTCTCAATTAGGCAAATCATAAAACAAAGGTAGCAATAGTAGCAGCAGCAGGCCACCAGAGGATAAGAGAAATCAGACTGCCTCGGGAGTTTATGGAAGGTGGGGGGCCTGCTGCTGCTGAGCCCCACAAAACAGCGAGTTAGTCTCACCTGTCAGTCAACCCATTATTTGAGAGAATCACTTTACAATCTATAGCTATTTAATAATAATCAGTGGGCAAAAAAGTCTCTGAATAAATTTACAGAGTAGACAATAGCGAAAATTACTAATTCACTTGTGTACAAATGTAAAAAATCAGAACTAATTTTCCATAGGATGGTACTTTTTTCTAGTAACAAAATAATTGTTTTAAATAACTAACTTTTTTGTTTATACAGTCAAATCCCTTTTAGAATGCTCACTTAGGAGCGGCGAAAATTCCGTGCCAATTTGTTTCTTTCAGTCAAAGAGGCATATTTTCAAACCGATTTTTTCAAAGTGATAGAGTGGAAGCGCGATTTAACGTACACCAGATTTAACAAACATCTCGATTTAACATACACCTAGGGTCGGTCCCTTCAATAAAAAACCCTTCTGGCAGCCATCTTTAATAAGCCGGCGTGATCAAAAGTGATCAAAAAATAAAGTGGCTAGCCGCCTTATTAGAGAAAATATGGTATGCTAACCTTTTTGTTTGTTGGTTTTATTAAGATACATGTCAATACATCTCAATAAAACCTCGATTTAACATACACCCCGGTCCCCAGGGTGTATGTTGAATCGAGCTTTGACTGTAATATCATTAGTCAGCCCTGCCATTCTAGTTTCTAACAAGGTATTTCTTAAAATATGTTTGCAAAATGTGGTATAAAAATTTAAAAAAATATTTATTTTACTACTAAAAAAGTATTTCCGGTACTAGAGCATCCCCTTTTTCCGTATACATTTTAATTCCACATAAAAAATCACTGTATCAGCAACGACTTGTTTTGCTTAAATGAATTTTTAGGGTATCAGAAACTAACTGCAAAATAAACAATGACAATCCCATGGTTAGATAGTCAAAAAAAACATCTTAGTCTTTTAAATGTACTAATTAGCTATGTTTTATCGAAAAGAATCTGATTCAATTCACAGTGCCCTTTTTCAGATCCCACCGAGCAAACTCCACCAAACACTTCCAACAGTGACACATTCTCGCTGCCTTCTTCCACCAATTCTTCTGTAGAAGCGCATTTTTCTTGCAAACCAGACCATCCTAACAGTGCCACTAAACATGAGTCAGTCGATGAAGAGGACACAGAGTCTGCAGAAGAGCTTGTTCTCCACAGCAACCATCATCACAAGCAAGATGAGGATGACACCGACGAAATGATAGGTGATGAACTAGAAGATGAAGACGAAATCAGCTCTCCAGGTGCTCAAAGCACTTCTGAGGAAAAAAGAAATGTCAAGCCTAGGTTCAGCTACAACGCTTTGATCACCATGGCTTTAAGACAAAGTCAGGATGGCAGACTGACCCTGAATGGTATTTACGAGTACATCATCAATCGCTTTCCCTTCTACAATAACAACAAAAGGGGCTGGCAGAATAGTATCCGGCACAATCTCTCTCAACAAGTTCTTTATTAAAGTGCCCAGAAGCTACGACGACCCTGGAAAAGGTAGAGATTTTGTAATGACATTTTAAAGTTTGATTTTTTTTTGTTTTAGTGATTTGGTTTTTCCAATACACCGTATCCGCTTTAAAAACCGATTTTCTCTTGATACGCCTGACACCTTATCGCAAAACCTCAAGTCAAAAATAGAAAATAAAGGTAAAAACCAGTGTAGAAATCAATTTCAAAAAGTAGCAGTAATTTCGCCCAACCGCCCCCCCCCTTCCCCCTCCTTAAAAAAGATGTTCCGTGTATATAAAACTGAAAAAATTCTATTTTTGACTTTTTTACTGATTCTATATGGCTATTTTGCAAAGAAGCAACGGAAGAAGAAAAGTATTAATAGACTAATAACTTGAAGCCATGATGGATTAGAGTAGTCAGAAATTCCCTTGTACAACTAGTTTCTTCCCTTTCTTCTCCTCCTCTGAGATCAACCACATAATTAATGAGTTAGCAGAGCACAACTACCGTACTTTAAATGTGTTTAAGGAACAATATTATTACTTTAGGCAACTACTGGATGTTGGATGCAGCTTCTCAAGACGAAATTTTTATTGGAAGCTCTACCGGAAAACTGCGAAGACGACCCAACTCTAGAAGAACCAATCGATATGACGCATTCAAAGCATATTCTTCTGTGTCTTCTTCTAATGGTGCTACACACCAGTCTATGAACAGCAACAGTACCTCAACCCACTTTCCATTTCCTTTGCACTCCAACAATGAAGCAACGCGGGCCAATGGAGACCATCGATTGGGCATGAACCTACATGTAATACAAAAAAAATATATTTTGGGCACCGACCAAACTTAAAAATTGCTTTTTTCAGGACCACCCCATGTTTTGTGGACTTCGCCCACCCAACACCACTGCCAGTCCTATGATGCCATTTTCAGCTACAGCAACCGCCATGTTAATCCATCAGCAATTGCAAGCAGCAGCGTTGTGTAGTCAACAGCAAGCTGCTATGGTAGCTGCTGCAGCAGCAGCCGCCGGCAAACCACCATATTGCACAGAGCCAAGCCCGTCTGCTTTTACAAGTAACAGTAATAACGGTATAATTCCAAACAGTATGGCTAATTCCTGCCCTCAAAGCCCACCAGTCGACATCAGGCATCAAAATGGTTGGGACTTTATATATTTTAGTATGCGAAAAATCTTAGAAACTACTTTTTATAGGCAATTTATTTCCACCCCCAGCAAATTTGGCTGTGAACTCAGCGTCTCTGAAGTCCCCTTTGATGCACCGTCTTCAACAGGCTGCCTCCCCCTTCTTTATGTTTTCACCAGCCAATTTCTCAGAAGATTTTGTCGTGAAATTGCTTCAACAACAGCAGCAATTACAGCTGCAACAGCAGCAAGAACAACAAGCAGTCCATAAGCAACAACAATCTTTGCCATCCTAACCTTTGTCCTATTAATAGCTTCTGTAGTGCTTTTTGACATAATTTTTAGATTAGTACAAGATAAAAATAATTCTTAAGTTATTCCAAAATTTTTTGCTATTTTTTCTGTGATATACCAAGGAATAAGTTTTCTTGAAACTTAGGTCTAACTAATGCCCTTAACTAAAGTGCATTGTATTGAAAAACTTCCAATTATAAAAAAATCAATTCCTATAGACAGGTTTTTAAAGAAATAATTTGGATATTATGGTAACTGTCGGACTTGGAAAAAATTACTTGGTTTTGAAAAATTCCCCTTTTCAAAACAATATACCTTTTAAGCATGTCTTTGATTTTGATTACCATGATCTAACTTTAAAACAAAGGCTGAAAAAAAGGAAGAAAAGAGAGAATATTCCTAAGGTCAGGATGAAAGGATGAGGCTATAGTGAAAAAAAGGGTTGGTCCCCCCCCTTGTTTTTCGTAGAAACTAGTTTGGTCCTATAAATTTTAATAAAAAACAGCCTGGTCCCCCCTGTTGTTTTTACAAATAAAACAACAGGGGGGACCAAGCTGATTTTTGGAACCCTATTCTTCACTAGCGCCAAGGATGACAGCATTCTAGTAATCTGGCCATACTTCTGGACTGTTTTTAAGACAAAATTTTCAAAAATAAGGCAAGTACGCTGTAAATAAGGTGAAACGGGCACACTGATATTGAAACAGCATTTTCAAAAACAATATAAAAGCACTGGGTATTATTTAAAATTTTTTTATTGTTTGAAGTAACAAAAAAATCAAAACAGCAATTTGGAAAGCTCGACATACGATACACTTTGGCCATGCTCTTGACCAAAGCAATTAATTTATATACATTGTTTGTTGTCCTCCTACTTGCTTTGATGATATGTGACATTATTTGTTGTTTATAAACATTTTTGTCGTATGTAACAAATAAAAACGTAACTATTTGATTTACCGACGACACTGCTAGCTTCTGCTTTCCCATATATTATTACAAAAGAGCTGATCTAAAAGAACTTCCGATTGTCCAGCAGAACCGTCAAAAGAGATATTTTCGATTCTTTCAAAGCAATTCTCCAGGCAGAGCAAAAGTATCGTAATTCAGAGATTAATACTCGAGAAGAAGAAGGCCTCCAGGGCAACTCTTTTTCTCGCTTTCTTTTTATGCTTTGGAATTGGATGAGAAAGAGATTAACACTTGCTTAATCCCCCAAAAAGTGGAGTTCACTTTCTCAGTTGGACCCTTTGTCGTTCATTTTGCGACTCTTAAAGCAAGTAGCTAAAAGCCATCTTCTATTTTACAAGGGAATAAAAAATCAGACTACTGGTTGATAAAATAGATTTGTGTTTAAACCAATAGACAACTTGGACCAGTTGAATAAAATAAAAGCACTTGAACTTTTGCCTTATGTGAGCAAAAAAATAAACATACTTCTTTGTCTTCCCCATTTCCAAAATTCCTTAAGACAAGAAAGACATAGCAGGAGCACAGTAAACTAATATTTAATATTATTATTATTACGACCAAGTTCAATTTTATAAACATTTTTCCAAACAAAGAAATTGCTCTAAACAAAAAATTCCCATTTTGGATTTAGTGTAATAAGAAACTATGCAAGTCATAGTATTTCTAAACACTAAAGGGGTGGTGATTAAGCTCAGTAAATCCAATGGTCTGTTTGCACTTTCCATTAAGTTCATTAGAGAGATTAGTGTCAGCACCCAGGCCCTACTACCACAATTAGATGGACTTTGAGACGTCTAATAAACAAGCAAGTCTAGTGCACAAGCAAAGTGACCTGAGCATTTCTTTCTCATAAAGATCTCACTAATTGTTAGTTACTAATATTTTGTGCTCCTGCGTATGCGCATTACACTAAAATATTGTAGGTGGGTAAATGCTGCAGTCAAACAGCTGATGCTGATTGTTTTTAAAGAAAGTTTGTTTTCTAGAAAACATTTTTCTAACAACAGCAAATATTTAAGTTCAACAAGTGGTTTGATGAGACCGTTTGCTAGCTTTTAGGTGATTGACGTGGCATTTGGCAATGCTTGTTGAAATCACCAACTCTACTTTCTCCAAAAATTAATAGCTAACAATGAGGTTTGATGTGGTTGAAACAATGATGTCGAGTGTCATCTCGGCTTCCCTTTTTGTCAATCAAAGCCGACCTTTGTTCAATGCAGCTGGGCTTTAGCTACTACTAATTTTGCGGAATCACATGTTTAGTTTAAACAAAATAAATATTTATTCAGGGTTTTAGTTTTATGTAAATCACAATTAAAAAACAGAATTTTTTTGATAAAGTAATCCTAAATACTGCGCGGCACCGCTTTGATAGAAGAAAAAACAGCAAATAGCTAAGCACATAATAACAACAATAGCCAAAAAGAAACATGAGGACAATGCTTCATTGAAGCCTGTTGAGCATAAGCGGGCTCTTTTCTTTTTGTCCATGCCTTTTTTCCAGCACTAAATGAGGGCACTGGCTAATTAAAGGGTGTTTATGGGAGCAGAGTGTTGCATAATGACCACACAAATCAATTGGCACCTTTCCGAGCACTTGCCATGACCATAAGAATATTTGGTTTTGTTTGTTCTTAAAAAATCAGACTGCAGTTGCTAAAAAAAGAGTTATTACTCGATCAAAATAAATGGGTGAGGGGAGTCAGACAATCTTTTTTTGGCCAAACTTCGTCTAAGGTCAAATTCGGTTTTAGGCAATCTTCTTTTCAACCAGCCAGAAATTTTTACCTTTTTGCCAACAAACGAAATTTTTCAAGCAATTTTTCTGATGGAGGCTTTGGGGCCGGCCCCGGCCAGGCCTGCTTGTCAAAACAAGGGGCAGGGCCGAGTCATGACAAGGGCGACCCTGCCGGGCCACTTTGTTTCCGGCCCCTGCACAGGCCCAGTGCCAAGTCGACGAAAACGAACACTTATTGCTTTTTGCTTTAAATCAATAATTAACACTTAAATGGCCGACCATTTACGTTAACCCAACTTTTTCTCTTTTTAAAAGAAACTTTTAATTATTTTTCGCTGCGATTGCTACTCACCACCTACGACAAATACAGTTGAATATAGTGCACCCCCTCTGAACTTGGTTTGGTTAGTTTTAAGTAAAACGCAGTATGTCATACCCCCAACTTAACGAGCCCCCGACTTAAGGAAACCTCCAACTTAACGAAACTAAAAAAATTTTCAAATAAGTGTACCCACCGACTTAACGAAATTTTCAGTCAAACCTCGTGTTAACGAAACATCTGGGGACCGGACACGGGTATCGTTAAGTAGGGGGTTTCGTTTCACCAGTGCCTTCGGCTCTCGATAAATCCTATACGATTTCAGCAAGCAAAAGAGCACCACCATGTTTTTGAAGTGAATACGTGTGTACTAACAGCATAAATATAAACATAAACATACACGGACAAAGGTTCGTTAAGTCGGGGGTTTGCGAATAATTTTTTCGAAAAGCTTTGTTAAGATGAAGTCTGACTGTATTTACTTAACTGTGTTATGTTAATATGTCATGTCAACTATGTAAATCATGTTTTTTGGGGTTTAACGGTATTTTTAAGAGTTTTGTCATGTTAACTATGTAAATTTGTTTTAATGTAAAAAAGCGTGTATAAGAACAGTATAAATATAAGCATACAGGAAACCACCAATACATCTACACTAAGGACGTCAAGCATTGTCGCCTCAGAGTCCATTCCACCAAGCTGTCCCAGTTCCGACCAAGCATGCCAAAACCCATCCATGGCTTGATCATCGCCAGCGCTTTCTTCTTCCACGTATGAGCCCAGCTTAACCAGATACACGCACACACGACAAACGAGAAATAGGCTTAGTTTTTATCGCCACCGTTTTATTGGGGAGCGATAGTCAAAGCAAGCGCGTCTCAACAGCTTAGTAAGATTAAGTCTGACGCAACAATGCTTGGCTTTCTTAGTATAGATGAATTGTTGGTTACGTGTATGTTTATATTTATGCTGTTAGTATACACACGTATTCACTTCAAAAACATGGTGGTGCTCTTTTGCTTGCTGAAATCGTATAGGATTTATCGAGAGCCGAAGGCACTGGTGAAACGAAACCCCCTACTTAACGATACCCGTGTCCGGTCCCCAGATGTTTCGTTAAGACGAGCTTTGACTGTATAACATTATCAAGCTTAAACAATTACCATTGTCAGGATGACACAAATCGCTCGATGGTCAGAAACGTCAAGGGCCCAGCGCGTGAGGGAGACATTCTTACTCTTCTATTATGATAATGATTCAATGTTCAAGAGTTTATACTATGGGTTCGTCTTAAATTTATGGGAAGCTGAACGAGAAGTCCGCCGAACGTTAAGATGGGCGTCAAAGAAAATCGCTGCAGAATACCGTCTTTTGCTCAATAGAATCCCTGTTGCTTTGTTATGTCTGCGGCTTAATGTTATGTTGTTTAATAATTGTTGAAAATCACAGCACTTCAATTGAAATTTAGAAAATTATACCTGTTGAAGTGGGGAAAATTCACAGGCTACCAAAAGGTTCTATTTTTTCCGGAAAGTCCAATTTTCTTGAACACTTTATATATCAATCGATGGCTCAGGAAAAGAGCTATGTTTTCACCAGCCGAAATTTTTTTCGGTCATGGAATAAGAGATTACACGTTATTTGAAGTTTGCCAATCACATCCCAAATCGGCAATTTAAGTTCACTGGTAACCATAAAACCCAATTCTTTTTTCGAAAACCCCATTTTTTTAAAAAACCCTATGCAACAATCGATAGCCCAGAGAATAAGTTCTCTTTTTGACCAGAGAGAATTTTTTTGAGCAGGAAATTAGACCACACAAGCCATTTGAAGTATGCCAGTCACATCGTAAATGAACAATTTACAACTTACTGTAAATTGGTATTATCACTCTGTGCAAAATAAAGAGACAAAATATAAAAAGTAAAACAACAGAAATGTGTGGATTTTTTTCAGCTTTTCGATGACACAGTGCATAACTTATCAAAGTTTGATATACTCACGTCAAAAAGTAAAAGGCAGTAAAACGAAAATTTGAATTTAAATTGTAAATTTGGTTTGCGTGGATTAAAAGGCCTGACACGCTGTGTGGGCCCTCTGAAATGCCCCATATTTTCTCCTCCCCTCTCCATACAGCCCTTTGTCCCTCTTCAACTTTTTTTTTTCTAGACTTTTTATGGCAAAATTATTACATAAAAATAGTTTTTAGACACTCCGAAAAATCATGATTTTCTTAGGGTGGGGATATATCAAAGTAGCTTGGGGGGATGTATATCGAAGTAGCACCTGAAAATTTAAAATATAATGGTTTTGATGCAAAAATAACATGATTTTTGTGCTTTTTGCATTGAAATTCATTTAGTAGTATGCTTGGTTTGCGGTCTTGTCGATACTTTTTTTCACAATATATGGTCGATATGGGTATCATGGGTGTCGAAAACCATGATACCCCTATCATTGAAAAAAAAACGAATTTTTTTCAAATTAGATACAAGGTAGGCCTCTTGGTTCTTGTCGGTTATCCGGACTACCTTGGTTTTATGCATCGAAAAGTCTCAGAAACAGTTCCAAAGTAATTTAATTGCCTTTGTTTATTTATCCCATTCTACAGAAACATACCAAACGAACAACATTATCGAGCAACCTCGAAAGGCACAAGTTGCTGCCAAAACACAATGGAGTGATTTTGCAACATGACAATGCATGGCTAAATGTTGAAAAAACCTAAATGAAGAACAGAATTTGGGCTACAAAATTGTGTATAATGCTCAAAATAATGACTTCGGTAAGTGATCTAACGGGTGGTCCAAAAGTTCTGTTACAAACTTTGAGGCCAATTATTTTAAACTTTTTTAAAGCAATATTTTTTCACACGTTATACCATCTTGTAGCCCTGACTCTCCTCTACAAAATAAGGTATTATACGTCTACAACATCATAACAATGTCTGATCTTCGAGCTGGAATTGTGAGACTACACCAAGAAGGAAATTCGCAAGCTGAAATTTCACGCCTACTCAACGTAAACAAAATGACTGTCTCCCGTGCCATCAAGCGATTTGAAGATGAAGTTTTCCCATGGGCCGAGGAGAAAATGAAAGAAGAGTGGACTTTCCAACAAGACGGAGCTCCTTCACATCGGGCTGTGGAAACCCAGAACTGGATCGAGGAACACTTCCCCGACTTCATCAAGGTTGACTCCCATTGGGGCGACAATGCAGCTATCAAAGGTGATTGGCCGCCCAACTCTCCGGATCTCAATGTCATGGATTACTTTGTATGGCCGTACCTCCAGTCAAAAGCCTGCTCTAAGCCACACAAGTCGATCGAAGCTTTGAAGGCCTCTCTGGTGAAAGAATGGGACGAGATTCCACAAGAAATGATTCAAAAAGCCATTGACAACTTTCCAAAACGTCTCAAGAAATGTATTGAAGCAAATGGTGGCCATTTTGATGAATAAAGTGTATGTGTGATACCTCATTTTGTAGAGGAGAGTCAGGGCTACAAGATGGTATAACGTGTGAAAAATATTGCTTTAAAAAAGTTTAAAATAATTGGCCTCAAAGTTTGTAACAGAACTTTTGGACCACCCGTTAATACTCTATCTAATCCGATCTAATACGAAAAATACTCTACGAACTTATTTACCAACCTAATAATAACCGAACCTCTATAAACCAACACCTCAGTGAACTGCGGTTAGTGCGTTAAGTGTGGAAAAGAAGTGTCAGTTTAAAAAGGTCTGACTGTAGGTATGAGCAAATAATTTTGAAATTTTTATTCAAAAAAAATTTACAAATTTAACCATGATAAGACTTACAAAAATTTGTGATATCAATAACGATTAAGATTCAGGTCGGTTAGTAGAGTCAGTAGATCAAGAGTTAATCTTGATCCTACTCATACTTCAGACGGATAGAGTAGATCACAAGTTACTTTTGATCCAAAACTCTACTAGCATACCTGAACGTAACCACACCTGGCGTTACGTTTGAACTAGAATTAAAAGTAGTAAGGTTCTTGAGAAACTGGCGTTGTATGGCGGCTCTATACTCAGTGCTATAAAAAAACAAATCAATGAATGAAAGCTGCTCTAGTTAACACATTTTTATAATTTTCAGAACTCCATTAAAGAATTTTTAAAAATACCTGAAAATATAGAGAATCAGGATATCGGTTATAGAAGCAAATACTATGGTGTAGCTACTGATGGAAGTAGCGTACCACAATTTGAGTGGAGTCAATTTGAGGCAAGTAAAAACATATTTAAAGAGCTGGTAAATGCCCAATGGCGAAACAGACATTATTAAAATTACGACAAGAGATTTAAAAATACGCTGTGTTGCTTTGTCTTTTATTTTACTGCCCCATAAACTGGTTTTTAAAAAAGTCCACATAAGACCGTAGCAGAGACAGCTTGCAAAGTTGACGATTAACACAGATTTATTAGGTGCAGGAGAAATGACGTCGGATACCATACATGTAACTTTTCTAAATTTTCAATACAAACGGGTTTAGTTTTTAAGCAAGTAAATAGAAATAAAATGAAGAACCTATATTAATCTGTTAACCATGGCGGATTATTTTTCAACGGACAAGACGGAAGAGGGCTGATTTTTTGGGTGAAAATAGATTTTTGGGTGAAAATCCAAAGTTGAAAAAACGTAATCGGTAGAGCTCGTGGGAGATAAGAAAACGCAAAAAACAGCTTTGCGAAATACTTACTCTTCCCTGAAATACACCCTTAAAGTAGGGATTCTCTGGTTAATGAAGACTGTCGGCTTATTAGAAGAAATACGGTATATATGACAAGCATTCCATTAAAATAAGAGAGATAAGAAAATTACAAAGTTTAATTAAGTGGAAGAGAAAATCTATGAATTTTTATCCATCAAATTGCTCCATCCAACTCGGTGAGGTTTTAGTTCTTTAATTCCAGTTGAAAACCAATACTATTTTTGCTGTTTAAAATCTGGTTTGAGTTGGCGTCATTCACGAAGTGGGAGCGCGGACTGGAGGCGTGAATAGAAACCATACGAAGGCATCACAGATGACTCTTGCGGAGAATTCTTGCTGGAGAAAAGCGTCTCATAGTGAGGACACACAGGTACAACTGAGCGTTCACTGGATTTAGTAGCAGAATTGCTAACCTTTGACATTATTAACAGAGAGCATCTAACTAACAAATATCCAAATTTGATGATCTATCTGCAGACCAGTCATGTCAAACAAATCTGGACGAGACAAATCACATTTCGAAATCGCCTTTTGAACTAAACTATTTGGGGTCGCAATAGGTTTCGTTCGAAACCTATTATCTTTAGTTGGAAATTCCGCTCATCCTTACAGTATAATCAACTAAGACTTTCAAGTTAAAAATTTATATTGCATCGTATTAACTCTATAAACTCGCAACCATCTAATAACTCCCCATTCCCTGAAGATGACTGAAAATTAACTCCTCACCCTCTAATAGTTCCCCACTCTCAAATATTCTGTCATAATAACATGTTTAACATTTTTATACATCAAAATTCAAACAAACTGATCAACAAACACAAACATAACATCTTCATTAAAATCTTCCAAGTTTTCTTCAGTTCTTTCTCCTCCTTTTTCGATTCCTTCTTCAAGGAGTCCATCTTCTTCTTAGTCGTTGCGCCCAACCCTTGCTTAGTTCTATGCCCTGATGTTGCGCAGAATGTTCACTTCCTTTGTGCCAATGGATCTCGTTGGTTTGAAGCAGGTGATTGAAAAAATGTTTGAAGTGAAAAAACTCACTTTTATTACTTCAGCTCTTCTTCCTTACCTATCCATCCTCTGATGCTTCTTCTGTCGACGCAGAACTTCTTCGCCGCGGATTTGTTTGAGTTTCGCGCGCCCATTCAACAGCTTTGTTTCGGCAGCACTTCTTGTTCACTTTACGGCCTAGTCTTTATGGAGCTGGAGTTCCTCGGAATCGCTCAAAAAAATCGCTTAAAAGCAGACGGGATTAGAACAACGAAAAAATGGCGCACCGAAAATTGCGCAACAAAAAAAGATTTTGTTTCCTTTCAAGGCTGAAAATTTTTAAACGACAATTTTCGTTAAATGAAAGAGTCTACGTTTCCTGACTTTTTCACACTTTCTGCTTTACCCTAGAAAGGGCACGTTGACCACAAAGTGGTTATTTTATATTTGTGAGTAGGGTTGTCGGCCGGCCGAGCCAAAAAGCCGAACTGAAGCCGAAACTTTCGGCCGGCCGGGCCGAAAACCAAAAATTGAAATCTTTCAGCCGGCCGAGCCAAAAAAAGGAAAAGTGTCGAATACCAGTCAGGAAATACACAAATAGTTATTCCGACAATACATAAACGCCTACCTGCATCGAAATGGTTTATTGAACTAACATTTACATAAACTTCTTAAACATCTGCCTCCAACAAAAGATCAACGATTTCACTGGGATATTCTTTATTGAATTTACTCGCTTTCTCTAAGATCGTATCCGCCAAATGAGCTTTGATGTTGCTTGGTGCCATACTGAACATAATCATTGAAACAAGGACTTACACGGATGCGTGACAAACATAATCTACAGAACAGTTTATAGAATGTGACAAACATGGCCATTACGAAAACGAACAGATAACGACTTTGCGCTATGACTCCATTACGAAACGGAATTCTGAATGAGTTCTCAGATTTCTGCATGCGAACACAAAAAAATCTTTTTGCGCCTGTTTAAAAAATATTTTGTGACATTATAAGTAGGGTTGTTGGTAGGCCGAAATTTTCGGCCGGGCCGAGCCAAAAGCCGAAAACCGAAAAAATGTCGAAAATCAGCCGGCCGGCGGACAACCCTAGATATATCTATTTTTGTAAACTAAACAAAAATTTGTATGCCATTTTGTAGCTAAGATTCTAATCTTTCATTTGTAGGGTAATATGCTCAAAACTTTAACGAAAAACGAATTCCGCACATGTCAATACTATTTAGAGGCCCACTCAAGGCTAATTAACTGGATTGACTTGCAAAAACACCATGAGTTTGATCTATAGGGCGGCCTAAGTAATTCCCCTGATTTCAAGAACTCATAGCTTTTTGTTAACATCGAATTTCGACAAACGGTTTTTACAGCCATTCTCAGAATCACGAGCGATTTCGATTGGTATACAATGTCAAAATCACGATGTTGGCTTGGACCCCCCTATGGCTTGGGTCTTGGCCATCCATAGGTTATTCACAGACTAGGACCCAAACCACAGGGGGACCAAGCCAACATCGTGATTTCGACATTATATACCAACAGAAATCACCCGTTATTCTGAGAATGGCTGTAAATCCGTTTGTCGAAATTTAACGTTTACAAAAAGTTATGAGCTTTTGAAATCAGAGAATCACTTGGGCCACCTTATATACTTGGCTCTAAACTTGGTCAACCATCACATAAATTTTCAGAAACAGACTATCGGTGAAACAACTTCCTAGCACAGTCCTAAGGACGCTGTTATATGAATGATTGACTATAATTAACATACTTATCTGGGCTTGTGAGTAGAAACTGGTATGACATAAAAGCGTTATAGAAAGTGAAAGCTGCAGAAAACATTGCAAGAATGCTGAAATACACATGCTTGTTCATTGTTGCATATCTGAAAATTTTTTCATTGTGTAAGACTGTATGCACCAGTTGAAACAACCTTATAGGAGTAGCAATGCACAACAGCCGATCTAAAGCGATAAGCAATAAGGTGGCAACATTTGATGCACTTCCTATAGAAGGCAATATTTGGAAATAGAAACACAAAGATCGTTTTATAAGTCTTATGCCGGACATTAGCAAGACTGGCCAAACACTGGAGCCAGTTTGATAAACCAGGTTAGAAAAAGCATTGAAACCAATTAAGATGTTGCAGATGCTATGAAGATTCCTTAAAATAGGTTGCAGTCAAACCTCGATTTAACGACACATTTTTCCGGTCCCTACTGAGAAAAAGACCCTCGATTTAACGACTTACAACTAATTTCCCCGTCTCAGCTCAAAAAAAGCTTATATTTTCAATTTTTCCACCATTGTATATTGTTTTTAGTATGATATGTTTTCTACTGGAGCTTGAAAAACAATAAAAATTTTGAACTCCGAAATCCAGAAACTGACAGAAATGTGACAAATTTAATCACATGTTAAATGAAGAACGCTTGAAAACTTTGAAGCCGAAAAATCTTGACAATTTTTGATATTGGTTGATATTTTCCAACATGCTTTTTAATTAACACGGGAAAGGCTGAACGTACCAAACTATGCGTTTTGTGCAAAATTTCACGGTGAACATGATGGCTTAAAAAAATTTCGGAAACAGGACGGCTTCGAACGAATAAAACAGCATTTGAAAATAGGTATCAAGTCATCCGGAAATTATCTGCACTTTTTAGAAATCTTGTTCTGTTGTTTATTAGGAGACAATTTGAATTATACTGAATTTGATTAACTTTTTATAATAGTTTTGCAGTATGTTAGCAATGCTTTTTCTTTTTTAAGATTTGTCGTAGGTGGCCGGAGTGCCGAGAAATTCTCATTTACACAAATTAATTTAAAAAAGGTTCACAATAAGGTAGGACTTTACAGGCCATACCTTGAATTGACCATAAACGAGCACCCCAACCACTAATGACAAATCTGTGAAGTAGATTAGCATCCCCAATATATAGCACAACTACAAAAAAATATTTCCAGTGTAGATTGTTTATCCATTAGGCAGCCAAATCTAAAAAAGTTCAAGATATTCAAAAATGGTTAAAAATGCGATATTTTCGAATATCTTAAACTTTTTTTAGATTTGGTTGAATGTCGATGAATGTCGTTAAAAATAAAGAAAAAATAAATATAAATAAATTGTTTCATTTAATTAATAGCCCTGGTCTTGAGAAAAAGAACTCGATATACACTAATTAGGTTCTTGGTTCACTGACATTGTCTATAGCGAGAATCACAGTGTAAGAACATTCTACTCTAAAAATACTTTAAAGAGGATCAAAGGGAGCTTCGTTATAGTGATTTGGTTATGTATTTGAATAAATCCTTAATTTATTGGTTAATGACTAAAATATTTCTAAGAAAATTTGATATAACGACAATTAACTTGATTTTTGACTTAAGGAGACTCGATACATTTATTTTACATGATTTAACGACACTTTTTGCCGGTCCCATGAATGTCGTTAAATCGAGGTTGGACTGTACACAACTTTGCTTGGAAAAAACCAACTTTTGCTTGTAGGTAGTGTATATAAGAGTTGTATTGAGGACAGTTCCTAAAAAAGCAGTAAACACTCTCACAAACACTATAAGGCTCATTGTTATTGGTAATGGACCTTCAACAAGAATTTGTTCAAGCTGAAAAATAGAAAAAATGACCAGTATAGAATACCCCCCCCCAAACTTACGCCTTCTAAAACTTAAGTAAAGAGCACCCAAATATATGTTCCAGACCCCAGAAAAAGTGCGTAAAACACTTATTAGTCACAACTTCCATACGCTGGCCTACCCCTAAGCCTAAGGGCTAAGCCTAAACTTGTTGTTCCAAAGGGTAGTTACAACGATTTTCAGGAGGTCTGATTTTGGGGGGGGGGTTTCTATACTAGCGCCGAAAAATTGAAAGTTATTGCTGTTTAATATATATATATGTTAATTTTTTTGACTTAATGCCGTGAGATGTCTATTTTAACTACCTTTCAATGAAAAGAAGAAAAATTAGAACAATCGCAATTAAATTGATCGATAGGTTTTGAACCTTGACTTTCGCTCTTCAAATTTCAATTCCCATCTGTTAATTGTCAAATGATTATATGAACAAATAGTTTTTGAAACGCATTAAAAATAAAAGTCGCAGTTTGTTGCAACTTTTACCCAATATCGTGACCTGTTTATGACTATACAGTCCACTCATGATTTAAAAGGAGGGTGCATGTTGCGTAAGACTTTTGACCATTGTTGTTTTGTTTTCTTAACCGCATCTTTTATTGATAATAGCTTATCTGTTAATACATTCCATGGCCTTCTCTGAATCCGAAAATGTTATCAAAATCAAAATATCTTTTGAAAAACCTCATGAAAAACATAAAAGCTGACCAAACCATTTATACCGTATTTTCTTCAAGTCTTTTAAGGACACTCAAGGGACCGACTGTTTTTAAAACGAGTGTCTATTTATTACAAATTCAATTAAAATTCCAAATACGCCATAAAATTAGTGTCCTTTAATCGAGTGTGTTCTTAAATCAAATGTCTTTATATCGAAAGTGGACTGTACCCTTGATTAATAAATTTCGGCCGGAGTGTCTAATACGGTTTTCAGTCAAGAAAAATGGTTTAAAGTATTTTTTCCAGTGTTTCAGCATCTGACCTACTTTAGAACAGAGTGAGGAAACCGAAAAAGAAAATTTCGCTTTTTCCTTCTCGGGTCCAACCTCGTTCTCAATTTCTTGCTCGGACATCCATCTCCTAACACTTGTTAGATTAGACTAAAACACGCGTTTCTTTCGGGGCTATTTTGAAACATAGGGGCTTGATGGGTTAAAGATGCGCACACCCACATACCTTAGACATAAATCACTTGAAAGTGACTTTGGATGCATGAAAAAACCTGCATACCAGAGTTTCCCAGCTGCCCCAGTCAACAAAACTATGTTCAAATTCCATCTTTTCAGGGAATCTAGGTACCCTCCAATACCTTTTACTTTGGTCCCCCAAAACAAAAAGTCTATTTTAAATCAAATTTTTTTCTAAAAATGGTCGGCCGGGCTCTGAAAAATATGTTTTCTACACGTTTCAGATGCTAAAACAGTCGAAAAAGCTTGAGTAGTTTTTGAGTGAAAACTGGATTAGGCACTTCAGCCTAAATTTCAATAAAAGTAACATATTTTCAAAATGTTAGTTTCTTAGTGGTTCTATTTAGAGATGGAGGATGGCCTATTCCGGGACGGGACGGGACAAAATTTTTAGCAAAATTTTTCGGGACGGGACACCGGGACGGGACAACCTACAAATCTGTTCCGGGACGGGAATCCGACGGGACAAGGGTCAAATTTTCAAATAAATGAGGGTCAGTCAAGGGTCAAATAAATATGGAAACCGAAAAATTTTCCCGGGACGGGACACCGGGACGGGACAAGGGTCAAATTTTTTTCGGTCGAGATACCGGGACGGGACAATCGCATGAAACTCCACCGGTCGGGACGGGAATGTCCCGTCCCGTCCCGCCTCCATCTCTAGTTCTATTCGAAAAACTTGAAAACCTACATTTGGTTCTAAAGTAGAGTTCATTATATCTAATTTGAATAAATTTACGGATGTTATGCGTTAAAATGCAACACATAAGCTAGTTATTATGCTACTTATTTGAAAACAAAGATGTATCTCAACTGGTTACTTTTGACTAAGGATTTAACATTTTACTTTTTTCTATGTAAGCACTGTAAAAATGTTTTGTAGTTCAGTAATAATGTAGTGAAAACAGTGTTTTTTGCTATTTGTAGTATGCATGTGGGTTTTAATGAAGTGTTTGGTATTCACAACTTCTATGAGTCAAACAGAACAACTATAAAATAGTACAAAAAAAGTTGAGACTAATGTTTCTCAAAACAGCCAGATGGGAGGTAGTTATACGGGTGTCCCGAAAAAATTCGGTCAGTTCTGAATTTTTTTGTCAAGGGCTTCTGCGCACCAACTGATATAAAATTTTTTGGTGTAAACAAGGATGTTGAAATGACGGCTGTGAGGGAGCACCGAGTCCTCTCATCTAGCTATCTTAGTATGAGATTACCATGGCTTGCTGCCATAGGCGTACCCATGATCCTGAAAAATTTTCTGACGGGGGCGGGGGCTAAAAGGGCTAAAAATGCTAAAAAAATCCTGACAGGGGGGGGCTATAACCCGGCTAGCCAACAAATCGGGTACCCATTCCATGTACATGTAGAACTTGGGGCTGATGCGCCATCGGCGCAGCGTGCTTTCTAGTCTTAAAACTGAGAGGAAATCGGTAATCGGCCATCGTGTTTAGCGTATTGTGAATAAGGTATACAGTCAAACCTCGATATAGTGCGACTTCTGCGGACCGGAAAAAATTCGCACTATATTGAAGTTTGCACAATATCGAGGCGAACTATACCGAGGTTTCGAAACTAAAACGCTTAAAAATCGCACTATATCGAAAGTTAACTGTGCTGGACGGTTAACTCTACTAGAGGATAACTGTTTACCCTTGTTAAATTAACTTCTTGTTTTCTCAACGAACACTCGGCAAATAGAGTTTCTGAATTTATTTATTAGCAAAAGTATTGTTAAGATTCACCTTTAAGGTGATTTAGGGAATGATCTTTAATTATTTAGCCCCTTGCACCGGAATATAGATAAATCCTATCTGTCCTTGACAGTCCAAAATTGTTCTATTTGTACGGAAAATTGTCTGGTTTTCTATTTGTCCTGACAATTGACGACCCATGGCTTTTCAAAACGCCCGAACATCTTTCCTCGAGGCTCTTAGACGTGTTTGCATGGTGCAGTGGGTGAAGCTTTTCGTCACACCATTTTACAGCAAAATACCGTAATATTTCAACCATTAGCGCTGAAGCCACTGGCTAAGAATTCCAAAAGATGCAATATTTATTCGGAAACAACAGAAAAATGCGGGATTTACGAGAAAAAGCTAACGGAAGATGCAGGATTTACAAACAAACAAAAATAAACAAATAATCATTCAGTAAGCATATAATGAGGGCTAGGCGCATTCAGTTCATCGTTCCAGTCAACTTTATGTGATTTGTCAAAGTGGAGATACTGATCGCTTATTCTCTTCGTCTTGCTCTTCGTCGATTTCATCCATTCTGGCCGAAACTGTGCTGATTCCATCCCAAGAATCCTGCAGCATTTGTCTAATTTTTTGCGCTGGCCCTGATTTTTAAAGCTGTGAATCAGATCGTCTTCTTCATCTCAATGAGAATTATTTAAAAATTGAATAAATTAGAGAATTAGTTAAAAATTGTTTTAGTGTGAAAGTGAAATCCTATTAGTGTTAGTGAAGCCTGCATTTCTGACACGGTCGATTTGCTCATTAAATAGCTCTTCGAATTTTAAACTCACTGACAAATTCCAAATTCTGCTCAGGACAATAAATATTCAAATTCTCGAAAATTCAAAATTCTATTCAAAAAACTTGAAAACCTGCATTTGGTTCTAAAGTAGAGTTCATTATATCTAATCTGAATAAATTTACAGATATTTTGCGTTTAATTCTTTTAAATGCAACAGAAAAGCTAATTATTGAAAAACATGACGAATAATTTTAAAACCAAAATGTAGCATAACTAATTACTTTTGTTACTAAGTATCTAACAATTTGTTTTTTATCTTAAGCAGCCTGAATAAAGCGAAAAAAGAAGCCAGATATACAGTCGAACTTCGATATAACGACAACCCAAGGGACCGGCTTAAGGGTGTCGTTATATCGAGGTTCGACTGTCTTGTAGCATCCGTAGCCCTTCTGGCACTGGTCCCGTTTCTTTGAAGCAGTGGATTTGGTCATCTTCATCTCCACAATTTGAATTGATTATTCCACAATCTGGAAAATAGAGACAAATCACACATTTCCAAACTTGAAGACACCAACCCAAAAAGACTTGGCAATCATCTCCTTCGGCAATGCATCCCAGGCTTTGCAGACCCGCTCCACATAGACTTCCATGGAAGGAGCTCTTGGATTTCTTCAAAAATCCCGTAAATTCAAAAATCCTTGGATTCAAAAATCCCGTAATCCTTCTTCAAAATCCCGTAAAATTAGTAATATGTCGTCAAGTCAAGTCTTAAAAAGTTAATAAGTTTTTTAAAAATTGGCAGAAAATAGTCTTTGAATGGATTGAATTTTCAGAAAAAGTATCTCCATTCAAAAACTTTTTTCCACAACTTTTTAAAATTTTATTAGGTCAGTTAATAGCTCGTTAGAAATCTAAGATTTAGGTTTACACGTTGGTAAAAAATTTGATATTTTTTAAGAAAAAACAAAATTTTCCAATTCGGGGATAAATTACTAATTTGACCAAATTTTCGAACCTTTTGACGAGTGATTTCAACCACAGCTTTTTGTAATATCCGTGTTATCCGACATGAGAGTGAACGTCCATTACCGTATAACAACATAATTTAGCGTGAATAATGTTTTTACGGTAATTGTTCAATTAAATTTAAACAGCAGGAAAGAAAGACGCAATCGGACAACAGAAGTGCAACAAAAAATTGTACGCACAAGATGTAAACTGTAAAAACTGTCTATTCTGTAAAATTTGTTTTCGGACTAAAGCTATGGCCATAAATAAAATCAGGGGATTCTCGCGCCACTTTGTATTTTAAAATGTGAGGTTTTTTCACCACAGTGAGTGCTTAGTTGATCACAAATGTCTATTTACTAATGTAGGAATCAATTTCATGGGAGATAAATCCGCAAAAAAATTATTTTGACATTCCGTCTCAGTAAAAAAAATTATTAGACCGGATTTGTGTCCAGCAGGATTAATTTACATATAAAACTTTTGCCATAGACTTCCTAGAAGAGGACCAGTATCATTAGTAAATAACTTTTGTAAATAACTCTTCCTTGTTTTATAAAACAATTGATCAGTAATAAATCGCGTAGTCTAAACTAGTGATGACGATTTGGCTTTTTGCGATCATGCGATTGCGATTATTTGAAAATCGACCCTACCGGAGTATACCCCCCAAATGAAATTTTTTAAAGTGTTTCCAAACACCCTATATCAACCTAAAATCACCTCAGAAGTTCAAAAAGACATTATTTTGTGTTCTGGTCAATAAAAAATTGAGTTTTGGGCATTTTGAAATTTCGACCATTTGGCTGTTTTACCATGTTTTGGTCACTGGAGCTGGGCACAAAGAGCCTCTAAATGCATTTTTGATCAAGAGTCTTGCTCGGAATTATGTCTAAGGTAAGTGAGTGCGCGCATCTCTAACCAACCCCTTCGCGAAGGGGGCGCAGGGGGCTTGGTTGCTTGGGGTTGAGATGCGCACACCCACATACCTTAGACACAAATCACTCGAGAGTGACTCTGGATGCATAAAAATGTATGCATACCAGAGTTTCTTCATGCGGTAGGCCCCAGTTAACAAAACTATGTTCAAATTCCATCTTTTGGGGCCAAGGCACCTCAACATCTGATTTACTAAGTTATAATAAACAGAAATCAACTAAAAATACCAAAATTCAAGATTTAAAAAAAATCGACTTTTTATAGAAAAAAGTAGGTGAAAACACCTTTTTTATCGTGTTCAGCGTAGGAAATGCTTAAAAATGGTTAAAATGGTGTTTTGAAAAAGTTCAAAAAAAATTTCATTTGGGGGGGGATATACTCCGGTAGCGCCAAAAAATCAAATGCGATTAATCGCAACGATTATAGCAAAAACATTCAGGTGCGATTAATCGCGCGATTATGCGATTATTTTTGCTTTTAGCTGCTACTAGAGTTGGGATATTAGCGTGAATATGAAAACTCCGAATATTAGTGCGAATATAGCAAATATTCGCCCTAATATTGAAATTTTCATAAAGGAGTCTTTCACGACAAGAAAAAATTTGATATAAATAGCGAGAGTTGATTGGCAGCATTACTACATTAAAACTAATTTTGCTGGTAAAATTTTTCAGTATGGCAAAATTTGCGATTAATGGTGCAATTTCTCAAATTTCGATTTGCGATTATTTTGAGAGCATGCATGCGATTATGCGATGCGATTATTTTTGCCAAATTTGGCGCGATTTGCGATTAATCGCAGGTGCGATTAATCGATCGTCGCCATCTCTAGTCTAAGCATTTGTAGTTTGGATAATTTTTTATTTCAATATTTAACCAACTAATTTTGAGTCACACACAAAAAAAAGACACACCATGAAGTTTACCGTATTTCCTCTAATAGAGCCCCCGGGGGCTTTATTTTTTGGATGCCCGAAAATCGGAAAATTTGGAATTCGATCTCGAGATTTTTGGGTGCTTAACTAAAATCTGAAAAGTGCAATCGGTAGAGCTCGTGGGAGTTAAGAACACGCGTAAAACAGCTTTGCAAAAAATTGACTCTGGGCTGAGATATAGGTCCTCAAAGTTAGGGCTCTATTAGAGGGGGGCTCTATTAGAGGAAATACGGTATATAAATAATACTTTAAGGTGCACAAATCCAGGTTGTGGAGTTCACCGAACAATTTATTATTTGCTATATATTAACAGGAAATATATCTATGCTTTCTGTCTTATTAGTTATCTACATACTTTTTCCAACTACAACATGTGCTCCAATGTTTTCAGGAATTCCAGGCAGATTTATAGGTAAGTGTTGTCCATTAATATTGTGCGGTATAGATTTTTAAAAATCTTTTCCTGGTGAACGAGATAAGTTTTCGCTAATGATTCATTCAACCTGTATAGCTAAACTTTTTTTTTGGTTCAGCTGGGCGCACTAGAAATATTTCCAATTTTCCGATGTCATTTGAAGTGATAGATGGTATCATAAGCATGTTGGAATTCAAGAGTTTGTTCATTGACGATCCAGAAGCCAAACAGTCTCCCATAGCTTTATATACTTTTGCACCAGCTATACAGCTCAGTGAAAGCAATTTTTTGAGACTGCAAAACTACGACAAGGTACTAGAAGGAGAACTGGTCAACAATGGAGTTTATGGTGAGTAATATTTAATTTTGTCTACAAATTTCTGATAAATGTCCCCAAATTCACTGAGAAATGTCCCTAAATAAAAATTGTCCCCAAATCGCTAAAAATGACAATTTAGGGACATTTTTCAGAAATTTGGGGAAAAAATTAATTATCACCCGTTTATGGTTGTTCAACTTTAATACAGTATTTTCTATCAATTGAACAGTTTCACTGTAACACCTCCAACCAATCCTAGTTCAAAATCGTGTTTTTCGCAACCCAATATTTACCTGGTGGTCCAAAAGTTCGTGGACAAACTTTAGGCATTTTTTTAAAAACAAAATTTATTGAACAAAACAAATCCAAATATATAGGGTCGCTCCATTTTCCTTCCTCTTTCGATTGGTATATAAACATTTGCTTGATGACTAATTTTCATCGAAAAAGTGGATCTTAGAGTGATGGGGAAGGGAAATAATTTATGCAGCACACTTTTTTGTTACATTATTTCCATCATTTTAGTTTACTCACTTTTTTGTTCACTTTTGTTCACCAACTGTTTGACTGTTTAATTATTTTGGTTTTTGGAATGGGTGATTTTCGACCAGCCATTATTAGGCTTTTTGAACAAGGCCACAAGCAGTCTGATTGAGGACTGGCTTGGATTGAAGGGAATTTTCCTGATGAAATCACAGTTGTCCCAGATTGGAGGAACCCAATTTGTCAGTGGCCTCCCAACTCACCCGAACTGAACCTGATGGACTTCTTTGGCTGGCCATACCTACAATCAAAAGCCTGCTCCGCTCTTCAAACTCAATTGAAGCTCTGAAGGATCTTTGGTAAAAGAATGGGATGCCATCCCTCAGGAAGTGATTCAAAATGCCATGGACAGCTTCCCCAAACGTCTTCGCAAATGCATTAAAGCAAATGGAGGTCATTTCAACGAGTAAATAGAAATGTTTATATACCAATCGAAATAGGAAGGAAAATGGAGCAACCCTATATATTTGGATTTGTTTTGTTTAATAAATTTTGTTTTTAAAAAAATGTCTAAAGTTTGTCCACGAACTTTTGGACCACCAGGTAAATACTCAATTCTTTTTCTGAGAGCATCTCTAAAAAGTTGATCA
Organism: Ditylenchus weischeri; assembly: GCA_029231635.1. NCBI lineage: Eukaryota > Metazoa > Nematoda > Chromadorea > Rhabditida > Anguinidae > Ditylenchus > Ditylenchus weischeri. The sequence goes on from JAMRYI010000106.1 coordinate 184,429, forward strand.
AAAACGCTTACGAATTTTCTTGAGAGCATTCTTACTGATGTGCTCAGCACACAACGCTAGTGTGAAAGTAAACGCAATTTTTCCAACGTAATCCAATTTATTTAGCTGAGTTTTTGCCAAGCAAAAGAACTCCGACAGAGAATCTACCAAGAATTAGTGGAGGAAAGCTGCCAAAATCTAGTTACCAATATGTTCAACACCACATTCATTGGGGACCTGTAGACCAAAAAGGCTCCGAGCATTACTTGTATGGCCAGCAGTATGACGGTGAACTGCACATAGTTCACGAAGCCACAGATGGCTCAGATGAAAATGCCGTAATAGCTGTCTTCTTGCAAGCTGGAAAGGATGGAAGCGCTTTAAAAATGGAGGCCGAGACAGCTCCTTCGATCACTGAATACGAGCATCCAACTCATGTCAAAATCGATGGACTGGCTAAAAAGCTGGCTAAATCTTCTACCACTAATTTTATTAGATATAAAGGATCTCTGACTACACCAATATTTGACAAACTATTAAACAAGCTGATCTGCCCAGAAATAGTGGAGTGGATAGTGCTGACTGAACCAGTGCAAATCACACAAGAACAACTGAGTCTTTTGAGAAAAATTAAAGACCCTCAAGGCAAAGAAATTGTAAAGAATGCCAGAGAACTGCAAAAAACTAACAAGAGAATACCAATTCTCTACTCTCAAGCAGCACCTATTGTTTAAATCGATATCGTTTCAAATTTTAATAAATATTCCTTTTAACAAATTTTATTTTATCTTACAGTCAACCCTCGTTAATCCGCCCCTAGGGACTGGCCTCAGGGTGGCGGATTAACGAGGGTGGCGGATTATCGAGGTGCGATTACCCTATCTTTACTTAACTTTAGGTTTTTTTTTGTATCGAAGTCACTTTTTTTGTACCAAATTTACTCTTTTTTGTGCTAAATTTGCCTTTTTTCTTTACTTTTTTACCTATTCTACAAAGTAATAACACCATCATGTGGCCCTGCGATTCCAGTTTCTAACAAAATATAAGTTTTTTGCAAGATACATTGAAAATGTATAAATTGAAATTTTTTGACTGACTGATCAACATAAATTTTATGCCGTCAGAAAGCCCTGTTCATCGGCTTTAAAATAGTATATAAATTTTCTGTAAATGGGGTGGGGTAGATGCCAAAAATGACCTTTCAAAGTTTTTGACGTGAAATTTTTTTACTAGACAAACCTAAAATTCTGACGCCGGATTCGTAATCACCGCATCCGATTTGCCTGTAAAACTGCTCTTAAACGTAAAAATCTGCTGTTGCATTTCAAATTCCTCTCGAGACACTAAATATTCAAATAAGTCAGTACTTAATAATTCAAATATTTATTGTCTTTAGAAGATTTTGCAATATGACAATCGATTTTCACTTCTAAAAGTGCTTTCATAAGCAAATCAAGTACGCTCAACACGAATTCGGTGTCAGAATTCAGGGTTTGCCTAGTGAAAAATTTTTACGCTAAAAGTTCAACAGAGTTAGAACGAACAGCGAACTTCAAACGTCGGCCTTCCTTCCTACCCTTTTATATACTACAGTCAAACCTCGTTTATCCGGCACTCCCAAAAGTTTGTTCCCGCCTTGGGTCCGACAGTTTCTTCAGCTCAATTTTTCGAGTCTTGTTAGTCCGCAAGGATTCTGTTTGCCGGTCGTTTTCCAAAATTTTAAATTTCGTCATAAAGACTCGAACCTCGGTTATCCGGCACCCCTTTTTGAAAATCAGGTGCCGGATAACCGAGGTCCGCGGGTCTTTATGGCGAAATTTAAAGATTTTGAAAAACGAATGGCAAAATCAGAATCCTTGCAATATTTCGGACTAGACTGGCGAATCACATTTAGCAAAAGACTTCGAAAATTGAGCTGAAGAAAGTGTCGGACCCAAGGCGGGAACGAACTTTTGGGGGTGTATAAACGAGGTTTGACTGTATTAAAAAGCTAACAAACAAAGCATTTTGATAGCATAAAAAATTATTTCGTCCGTTAGTGAAATTTTTTGAGAAAAATGGATTTGTATGGCGAAATGTCAGTTTCTGAAAATATCTTGAGAAAAATTAGTTTTTTTTACAAAACACGAGATGTGTCATGGATCGCAAAAATTTTACTGTTCACCTCAGTTCACAAATAAAAAGTCGTATACATGGTGACCTTGTACAGAGCGAACCCTCGTCCATCGTGAATTGGATAAACAATACGAAACAACCTCCAAAGCACAATTTATTCAACATTCAAACAATAAAAACAATAATTTGAGGTTTAACCACCCTTGTGGTTATGCTTCTTGAAATAGATCCTATCTCCTGTGCTCAGACCAAGCTTGGAATCAACGATCTGCTGAATAGAACGCATCACTTCTGGCTCACGATCCGCAGTCCACATCAAGATCTTGTCACCAGGCGAACGAAGGTTGAGAAATTTGCCATTAATGTACTCGTTGAAATCACAAGAATGGCTATGAGCATATCCAAGCAGCAACGATTCAACTTTGTGTGCTGCAAACAATAGATGTGAAATGGGTGAAAGAAACACAAAAAGAAATTTGAAAAACCTTACAAACTCTTTCTTCATCTATGAAGAGCAGGTCACCGTCAGGGTCTCTCCCTTGTGAGTCATAATATACAGGTTAACAAGCTTGCATCTGAGTGATTACAATTTCACAGATTATTCTCAATTTTCCCTCTAAAAGCTTGTTTTGGAAATGTTTCACTTTGACACTAAAATGAGCATAACTTTGTGTTGAGGTAATGTTTAGTCAAATTCTTTGAACACAAATAGAGAACAGCAGATGAACACATGAGAATACCTTATTATAAAACCATAAAAAATCAAAGTAAGTATTGAAGTTGTAACATAAATGTTTTTGACGGGACGGGACTCCCGTCTCGTATCGTCCCCAAGGGGTTTTATGTGCATTTCCCGTCCCGGAGTTTTTCTCGAAATTTTTTTCCATCTGTCCCGTCCCGGAGTAATTTTCCGCTTCCCATCCCGACTTTTGAAAATCTGTCCCGTCTCTAGAATTCAGTGAAGTTTAGTCTACAGGGTGTCAGAAAATAACGTATACGATTGATTTTATGCGATTTTTTTGTTGCTGTTTTGTTATTTTACGGGTTTTTAGCAGTAAAAATGAAAGAATTACGAGCTGCGATACTTAGAATGCATTCTTTGAGATTCTATGGGAAAATCGCCACAGACTTGAGAATTCCCAAAGCCACAGTCCAAAAAGCAATTGAGCGTGGAACGGTAGAAGACCGACCGGGACGAAGCCGAAAGAAGACTGCAAGAAGTAAGAAGAATATTCAGCGTGCCAAAGCAATGATCAAGCGAAATCCGACGACCAAGAAAAACTCTGTGCGAAAGTTGGCCAATAAACTCGGAGTGAACCGTGACGCCGCACACAAGATTTTAAGAGAAGATTTGAGTTTGAAGCCGTTCAAGATAGTGGATAATTTTTCAAAGCGGCTGAAGGCCTGTGTCAATGCCAATGGTGGTCAATGGAAAACACAAATTTCAAATTTGTATCTCGCTCATTTGTTAACATTTTGGCAATCTTTTTTGTTTGTAGCCTGAGTCTACTCTATGGAAATAACTGAACTTTATTCAACAACTGTCTTTCAACAACTGTAAATTGACTGACCAAGGACAAGATCGCTGATCTTGGATGGGAGATTCTGCCGCACCCGCCTTATTCTACAGATTTGGCTCCTTCGGATTTTCACCTGTTCTTGTCAATGCAAAACTATCACAGAGAGAAACAACGTTGAACAAGTGAAAGCGGATTTGCAAGCTCTTTGAGTCAAAGCCAGCGAATTTCTTTGCTAGAGGAATTGCAAAATTGCCAGAAAGATGGGAAAAGTTATTGATGCGGAAGGATCCTATTTTGTTGAATGATTTGTTTATTGTTGAATAAAGTTCAGTTATTTCCCATAGAGTAGACTCAGGGCTACAAAACAAAAAAAAGATTGCCACAAAATGTTAACAAATGAGCGAGATACAAGGATTTGAAATTTTGTGTCAATACTTTCCGTATGACCTGATAGAATAATTCTGTTGTTTTATTGTTATTTGCTGTGTTCTGAAATCATTTTGATAAATAAAATCAATCGTATACGTTATTTTCTGACACCCTGTAGTTTTCATTATTATTTGAAACTCTCGCCAAATTTTGAGTAAATATTAGGGTTGTGAAACGAGCATATACTCGAGTATATACTTGGATAATATCTAATTTTCGTCCTTGACGTAAAACTGGGACAAAATCTTTTGCATATTTTTTTGAAAACTGATTTTTGTTGTCAAATTTCTTGTTTGCGTCCCGACCGTAAAAATCAAGGTGCCGTCCCGGAATTTTTTTACAATTTTTGTCCCGTCCCGGAATAGGCCATTCATCATCTCTAGTTAGAACCACCTATTTTCAAGTGCTGTCTTACCCATTCGAATCGATCCTCTTTCCGAAATTTTTTTCAGTCATTGTGCTCAGCGTGAAATTCTGCAAAAACGCATAGTTTTTTTCACACAGCCTTTTTTCACACAGTAGGCATAACACTAGCGTTCAAACTTTATTAATTCATTGATTGCAACATTAATTATTTTGCCTTATCCAGCATATGTTAGGTCAGTAGGCATCAATCAAAGTTGTAAAAGAAGTGTATAGAGACTTGTAAAGGCAAGCTGTTATCTTATTTGGTAACCACATTTATTAGATGATGTTTTTTAATTACTATTATTTTGACATAACTGTAATAAAGAATTAGGTAAAATTTGATCCCACCTTTGTTTTTTTGTTTGGCTTGTGCTTAGAAGTAAGTTAGGATGGTCTCACACATAGTTTTCTTATCTTTTTGTAGCTTCGGAAACATGTTTTGTCTTGAATGCACTACTACGCAGAAGCCCTAAATGGTACCAAATCATGCTTTTTAACGTTTTAGCACCTAAAACATGTGGAAACATGCGTTAGGGTAATAAGGAATGAGGTAAGATATGTATAAAACATGATTTAGGCGCGAGCGACGTTTTCGAAATTATTTTTACCAAAATTTGACTTTTCGCCTCGGGAGACCAACGTGAGCCACCTTATGTAAGGGTATTCTGAGCTGTTTTGGTTACTAGAGCCAGGCAAGAAGAGCCTCTAAATGCACTTTTGATCAAGAGCAGTATTAAAAAAGCATGCATACCAGAGTTTTTGTGGCACTAGGCATTAAGGCAAAAAATGTAACTGTCTTTAAAACTTTTACTAAGTTATTTTCAGACAGCTTGAAGTGTTTTACTTAAAATATGACTTTAGCACAATTTTCATGTATTTAGATACCAAAACCTAATGCCGTCCAAATATTCTTTTCTGTTTTTCGTTCTTCTGATTGCTGCAGTTAGCACAGCTTATGGAGCTATTTCTTTCCCGGACCTGAACTGCGATTGGTGGAAAGATACTAAGTGTGCTTTAGGGTGTTTGTTTTACGAGGGCCAACCAAGATGTATGTTGATTTTACTTAAATCTTAAACAAATGGATAAAACGTTTAAAACTAAATAAATATTTTTAAGTTATTTCTTTTGATAGCAAACGAAGTGTTAAAATTTAAATTTGCGTTAGACAGTTCTATTTTGTCAAACAATCTTCTCTTTTGAACCGGTCCAAAACTTTCCAACATCACAAAATAGCACAGTATTCAACAAAAGAAAAGTACTGTTTCCCCGCCAATTTGAATTTTAGCAATTCCAATTGTTTTAAATTCATATTTTTGGCTGGCTCAAAAGTCTTGCTATATAAAGAAGCAATACAGTCACCTTTCTATGGCATCGTTTTTACAGTGTCCAAAAACGGCCGAAAAATCGAACTAGAACAGTGCTGCGATATCAAAATTCCTAAAAAATTGCATTTTCCGAAAAAAGTGCATGTCGACTACTTTTGAAGGAAAAAAGTCATTTTATCCAGTGCTTATTGCCATTTTTAAGCAAAAAAAAGATTTTAACGTAAAACTAAACATGACCTGACTCTAAAAATAAAAAAGGTACTTATACGGTTCCCCCCCCCATATCGGAATTTTTTCAAAAACAGGTTTTAACCATTTCTAAGCAGTTCTTACACGCTAAACCCGATAAAAACGTTGTTTCCGACCACTTTCCATCAAAAATTTTGGTTTTTTTAGATTTTCTACCTGCCTGCCTTCGGCAGGCAACTTACTTCAACAGGAAGCCCCTTTGGGGGTACCTGGTCCGGGCCAAGGGCTGACCCTTTATATATCAAGAAATATATCAAGGAAATTTAACCAATAAAAATAAAGATACATGCGCTGCCTCAACTGTTTATTTTTTTCCAGGAGAAAAATATATATAAAAGAAGAAAGAACATTGTAGACAGCCTTGCAATGTTGGCAGCCTTGCCACAGTCTTGCAATGTTAATTTTAATCATTTTTATACCCCTTCTCCATTGCAAGCAGGCAGCTCCTTTTTCACCTGTTACAGTTACCACCAAGAGATATAGATATATATCTTCAAGATATATATTTCTTGATATATAAAGGGTCAGCCCTTGACCCGGACCATGTACCCCCAAAGGGGCTTCCTGTTGAAGTAGGTTGCCTGCCGAAGGCAGGCATGTAGAAAATCTAAAAAAGTCAAAATTTTTGATGGAAAGTGGTCGGAAACAACGTTTTTATCGGGTTTAGCGTGTAAGAACTGCTTGGAAATGGTTAAAACCTGTTTTTGAAAAAATTCCCATATTCCGATATGGGGGGGGGGCGTGGACCGTATAAGTACCATAAAAAATATTTAGGGTCCCAGAAAAGTACAAAGATCGCAGCTCTGGATTAGAGTCTCAAAATGGAACCTGTCTCTTCACTAGCTAATATAGCTCATATTTTTCTCCAAAATTAACAATTTTTTTAAAAACAAAAGTTAAATTTTATTTATTTTAGACTTGTGCAAGCTTGGAATCTGTGTGTGCAGTGACTAACAATCTTCTCCACTTCAACGTTTTTTGTTCTCATTATAGCTGCTTGTTTCAGACAACATTATACTGGCTTAGATCCGTCAATGCCTTTTGTGTAACAACTAACTAATAAAAATATTTCCATTCTTGTCTCAAATTCATTGAGTCGTAACATTTAATCACAATAATCAAACAAATAACAACTCGAATATCACAAACTACTAATTTGATTCCACCAATTGCGCACATCCTCAGAAGTTGCCGGAGCTACTGTTACTCTCTGAGTAGGTGTGTTCAGAGTCATTGTTGGGCTATTCTGACTGGTGGCTAAACATAATCTTAGTTAGAAAGCACTGCTCGAATAACATTTTTGGCAACCCACCCTGACTAGGTATAAGAAGTTCTATAGAGCATCGTCTCTCAGTTGTAGCACTAGATGGCTCTTCTACGTCTTCACACCACTCTTCTACATTGGGCAGCTCTTTGCCAGTTATCTAATACAAATTTGTTAGCCCTATTTTCGAGTTGGTACCGATTTTACGTCTAGGACCCCCCGTTGTTTTTTTGCTTGTGCTTATGCTCAGGGTGGACCAGCCACCCCTTATTTACCAAATTAAAGTTGTTTTCTTATTTTTTTTGTAGTCGTGAATGATGAGTACGATTTAAAACAACGGTGGATCAAGATAAAAAATCGGTATCCATTTTGGAAACAGGGCCAATTTGTTATTATTTTTTCGGTATATTTCAAGACCGTTTACCTGCAACTGCTTCATGGTTGACCTTTTGTCGTTTCTAGTCAATATACTGGGCAATAAATTTGCCCTTCGCTCAACAATGGTTGCCATGTGATCAGTGCCGACTATTGAAATGTTTGGCCGATCAGGCATGTTGCTTTGCGTGGGCAGAGACTTCATTCTATTGCCCCACACAAACTTCTTGGCTTCCTGTATTTTACATACTTGATTTAGACTTAGAGTAACAAATCATTCAGTGATACCCCAACTAGTAGATCTGGAATGCTGCTTCTTCTCAAGCTTTTAGTTTTCTTAGGCACAACAGTTTCCTTTGTTTCTTCGTTTTTCTTGGTTTGTTTGTCTTGAACTTGAGACTCTGGTGTAGCACAACTGTTTTCAACAATGCTCACTTTGGCACTCATTGGCATAGTGGAATTTGTGCAGTTAGCATTTAGATTGTAGCCGGAGATTGTGGTTGAACGAATTTGAGAAATCAGACTTTGATTTTGTTCTTGTTTCTGCAAAATACAGAAATATACAAAAAAGTAAGATTTTCTTATTCCCATAGTAGCCACCTGTTCCTGTTTAATTCTCCTTAAACAACCTTCTAGCCAAGTTCTGATGGTTTGCTTGGCCACCTCTTCTTCAATGGTGTATTCTAGTTCTTCTCTTTGAAGCAATTCTTCTAGTTGTAGACTCTTTCTGATGTCTACACTTCTGTAGGACAGCATGCTAAAAATACCTTACCTAACTTACAATTTAAAAGTTTACCTTTACCTCAAAATGTCGTGGAAAGAGGCATCATCTCCATTGTTGAGCTTTTCCATCTCGTAACACATGTGTTTGAAAAGCAAACGATCCTTGTTAGCATCCACTTCAAGTCTTCCTTTGAGCAGACGCAACAAAAACTTGACTCTTTTTATAGGAATACTTTTCTAAAATACGTTTCTAGAAAAAAATCTAAGACAAGCCAAATAAACTTTTTGTTCTGTATCAATCATATTCCAGACTTGCTGATAATTCCTTATGTCTGCGTAACTTAGTAGCGCATCTTCCTCACTTGAGTAGAACAGAGAAAAATTCTCCATAATTATAGCTAAACTGATATGTAGCATATAAAATTTATATTATAAATTGCTTTTTTCTAATTATTGCCACACCCCCACGGCTTTTCAAAACTCCCAAAAATGCGCATTTTGAGCTTTAAGCAAAACTTTGCGGGAAATTGAAAAACTCCTCCAATTTAACTAGTAAAACGTCTTCCAGACGTAAGATTGCTCCTAGTTTTCTAAATTCTGTATTTAAAAAATTTTAGCTGTATTTGACAGAGGAGATCCTTAGCTTTCTTTTGGTGTATAACTTATCATCTGAAATACAAACCTCTGCATCTACATACAAAAATAAGTTTCATGTACCTTTTCGTCGTGTATTTGACGTCAAATCTGGACTTTTGTCGGGTCTCTACTCAAATTTTTACAGGAAAAGCTGAAAATTTGATACTTATGACCTATGTCTGCTGTTCAATTTTTGTCTGCTGTTCATCGAAGGTATCGGGAGGTGGGGTTGAACTCACTAGGACCACTAGGAAAATAGACTCAGTTGCTATGTAAAATTTTGTGACGAAAAGATTTACCACTGCGTCATGCAGCCACGTCTAAAAATCCCAAATGCGCATTTTTGCGCGTTTTGAAAAGCCGTGACCCCATTCAAAGTCGTATTCTTGACTTTGCGCTTTTGACACACTTTTCGAGAACTCCCCTTCAGCTAATAACCACGCAACTTTTAGCCACTGAAATGAGCTACAAAGTAAGGGGTAGTGCGAGCTTGCCTGAAAGCATTCTTCAAAAAGTAAGTTGATAACAAATGCCAAGATTACGATTTTGACTGGCGTAGGGTTCGATGGTTAGAGATTTTATGCTAAGTGATAATTTTACCCACCTACTAATAAATTGAGCACAATGTAAGTAATAATCAAATAGAAGGAGCAAAAGTATATGAGAGCACCTTATATCAAAAATTATATACAACTGTATGAGAGATTCTAAAAAGCTCACCGAAATAATTACCACAGTCAGTCAGCCAATAATTTATTCCCTCTTTCCAGTAGCAAAATGGTGGACTTCGCTGAATCAAAAGTCTAAGTATGCTTGGGTGCCGGACCGGAATCCGTATGGAATCCGGTTTTGGAATCCGATCCGGTCGCTGAAATTCGGACCGGAATCCGGTCTGGTCGAATTGAAAATTCCGAATCCGGCCGGCTCATACCCGAAAATCCGGAAAAAATCCGGAAATTAAAAAAATACTGGTTGCAGAAAAATTCTAAGAAAAAGCACTTCAAAATCTGCGTTACAGTTAACTTTTGATTTAGTGTGGTCGGTGGGGATGCCACAAACAGCACTATATCAAGAGTCGCACTACAGGAGAACTGACTGCGTAGCGAAAGTTGACTGTGTAGCGAATGTGGACTGTACACCAAAAATTGCCTTGGTTCCCCTGTTGATAAAAAAAAATCCGGAATCCGGTCGGGATTCCGGAAAATTTTCAATTTCCGGACCAGAATTTTTTTTGGAATCCGATCCGGAATCCGGCCAGTACCCCCAGCGCCTAAGCCTGGCATAAGCCCAACATTTAGGTATGAAAAATACCATGCAATCATGCATAATGTCATTCCAATCCTCTCCTGTAACACTTCTAAACAACACAACCAATGCTTCTTTACCGCTTCGAAAGTTGACATGTCTGAACAAAACATTTACAAATACACATTTTTCACCAAGTCTTAAGCCTAAAAGACTACTTAGAAATAGCCTGTCCATATTTGACCATACCAAAAAGCACTACACCCGCATAAGCATAAAACAAAACTAGTAGGAACATTGCGGTGATAATAAAAAGACTTCTGATCATGGACATAACCACTGTCAACATTAACATTTTCAACGTGGATTTTCGACCTAAAATCAACTTCTTAGCTAACTATTTTTGAATGAAATTTAAAAATTATGTACCAGCTATAGTAAAAAATCTCATAATGACAACAATGTATCCAAAAGTGTATGTGAAACGTTTAAACTTGTTTTGAGATGCCACCATACTAGCTGGAAGAGCCATTACAAAATGGGCAATGATCCACACAATGCCCAGCACTGTGATCAACAAGTCTATGCGGTTTCTTTTGCTTTGCCTTAAACATATTTAGTTTTATTAAGAACATTACTATAAAAAAATTTGAGATCCTACCAAAACCCACGAAAGGTAAATGCAACACTTTTGAGCAGAATCTGAATGCTTCTTTTGATCACTAATTTTATTTAAGATGGGTGTGAAGATAATTTTTTGTGTATATCATTTTTCGGTTTACAGTTTGAGTTCAGGCCATACCAAACCACCACCACCCCATCCCCGCCCCAATTTAAGCCATGCCCTGGTTGAAGATCCTGTTTTGACCTACTTTTGATTTCTTTTCTCAGACAAGTTAAGACTCATTTTATAGGTTATCTCACGGGCTGCAATTTGGTTGGTAAATTGTCTATGAGTATTTTGATAGGCCAAATAATAGGCCAAGAACACAATGCCGAGAATACGATTTTGAATCAAAGACTTATCAGAGGAAATACGGGGAATAATTCCGCGCCCCAAGTTTTCAATTTAGGATTTGCAAATTTTCTAAAATTTCACTTACTTCTACAGTAAAAAGCACGGTGCAGAGAGCAGACAGTGCTGTTGAAAAATACAGGAATTTGAGCCTATCCCACTCTTCTTCTACATTCCAAGGCACTACCAAAGTAGCTGAGTTGACAACAACCAAAATTGCATAAAACTAAATTTTAGCAGCTAAACATTGATGAACATATATCCGAAAATTGCCTGCTTAAACATTCTGCTCATCGTCAACTCATATAGGCGATTTCTGAGTTTGGCTGATTCGGCTGGTTTAGGTGGCACATGCAAAGGTTGAGCCATACGCAGTCTTGCTTTAAGGTCATGCCATCTTCTTTGGTCAACCGTCAACAAAGCTGTCCCCTTTAATTTTCAAAAAATTTAGTTGTTTGACAACTGGTACTTCTGTGTTTAGTTTCCGCGCCCCAAGTTTTCCTTCGTGCTCACGGTTTTCCGAACTACAAAAAAATTAAAAAATATGTCTAAATCTGTCTCTAAATGCTTTACGCACCTAGGCCCACTCTGTGCTTAGCCCAAAAAGTATAAAATAGTCAATCTTAACAAACCAAGTGACCCGCAAATTAAAAAAAATTTACCCTATTTTCCATGTAGTTGGCGATCACCACGCCGACAAACAAAGTCAGCCCAATCATACAGCCGATAAATACGTAGATGTGAATAAACAAAACTGCCCACTATAAATCATCAAAGATATACCAAACTAATGCTACCAAATAAAAAAACCCCACTGGTCCTTGTCTTGCCCACAAAATATCTCTGATCACATTCCAGCCTTTGTAGGAAAGAGTTTCAAACAAGGCTAGCATGGCATTTCCTATGTGGTCAAAGTTGAAATTTCGTGGGTTGGTCCTGGAACACAAGTTTGTAAAACCTCAAACCATCTATCTCTACAGACTAACCATACTCTAGGCACCAATATTTTAGGATGTAGCAAATCATCATTTTTACCGAACACATCCATTCTGGTCACAAAAATCTTTTGCTCAAACACTCCAGTGCAATTAGCTCTGCTAGTTATAGTAGGATCATTGCAAGCAGCCAGCTTGCCACCCACTATTTGCACTCCAAATGAAGCAAAGACGAACATCAGCAAGATAAGCAGGATGGTCACTAGACAGATCTCTTTAAAACCTTTGCACAGCTCCACCACCACTCTGCGAATATGAGGCACTAGGGTGTAGATGCGCAGAGGACGCATGGCACGAAATATCATTATTAATTGGGCAAAAGAATTGATCTCGATGTGGGTTGGCATCCACAGCAGAAACCAAAAAACTAGTCTGAAAGTGAAAAAATCAGTTACTTAACCTTTTTAAGTGGTTCTCACGATGTAAATGAATATTGTCATGACTCCGCCCACATCTAAAATACAGTCAAAGTCTTGGTTGACATACACCCTTCAAATTTCATTCCTAAGCTGGGTCTGGCACTTTTCCCCGTCTTTATATATTTATAATATATTTATAATAAGATTGGCTAGTCTAGTCCGAAAAGTCGCAAGCATTCCGATTTTACTGGTATTTTCTGAAAATGACCACTGTTTTGGGCAGGAGTACACTATTTGGGGTAGCTCAAAAGTGCGTTTTTTAAGGGAAAGTATGTCTCAGGCCCTAAAAATGATGGAAAAGGCGAAAAAAAGTATGGGAAGGACGTTTTTCGAAAAAAAAATTTTCTCGATTGCCTTGGTCCCCCTATGGTTTTTGGTCATTTTTCGCCTTGGTCCCCCCTGTTGTTTATGTCAAAAATTTGATTTCTATTTTTATTTTAAATATTGCTTTTACATATTCGCAGCAAGATTCAAGAATACACAAAAATAAAGACAGAATGTCAGTCTTCAAATTTAGCATCATCTACAATTAGAAATCTCATTAGGAATCTCTGCATTGTCGGAAGCCACAGGGACATTAGCAGCAGAAAACCCCAAATAGTGTACTTTAGCCCTGTTTAGCGACAAGTTGCTCTTTACCGAGATGACGTTACTCTTTCAAAAAAAAGAGATGGGAACAGCGGGTCTTATCGGAAAAACTGTAGTCATTTACAAAAATGACCCGCAAAGTCGAAATCAATAATGGACAACCTGTCAACATCGACGATAGACAACTGATAACAAATCAAAAAAATGAGCGTAAAAAAGTTTCAGGCCTAGCTGGGGGTCGAACTTGAGAGGATATTGGGCGGACATAATTGCATGTATTTTCACCTCTAACGACTGCTTTGGGGGTGAAAAATAGTCCATTAGCAACAACTTTGAAAGCCAGCTCAAAAGTCATAGCCAAAACAAAAATGTACTCGCATATCTGAATTAAAAAAAGGTATCTAAAATATTATAAGCATTTTCGTCTGTCAAACAATTACATGTAAATATCATAATTACCTGTAAATATCCATTGTTGAAGACCAAATTTTCTCCGGTAGTTGGCCAAGGACTCTCCAACAACATGGATCCACAGGTTATAGCAGTGACTAACACCATTGCCCAATCCAAATAAGTCATTAGGCCGAGCAAAGAGTGAAACTGTTTGTATTTTAGCTGGACGGGTTTGCCTGTCACTGAATCTATTTTCTGCAAAAGAACTTTAAAAATCTTGTTTATTTGTTGCATTCTATACATCAGGACAGTATTTGGCATCTACGATGTCCTGGCAGAATCGCCTTAAATTAGAGTTCCTGCCAACGGTAAACAGAGGACGGTCAAAAAATGGGTGATTTTCTCTCATCTCTTCTTCAATGCGATTTCTGCAAAACTGTCTCTGATATATGTCATAAGTATTTCATATGTTGTGGTGATGTTAAACAACAGTTTCTTAAATCAAAATGTCCAGTGTCGCTGTGAAACATAACATTGTAATATGTTAAAAAATGGTTGACTCCCAGAGGTTTTTTTAAAATTTCAATTGCCCAGAAGGTGTTTTGGCTTCAATAAAGGCTATATTCAGGTAAGCTGTTTGACTACCTATTTAGATGTTTTAGCCTTTGAAACATACAAGAAATGTAGCAAATGACAATTGTGGAAACTGACCGTGTAAATTCAGCTTGAGCCCTCTTCTGTTGCAATGCTTTTATGTCGATTTCGTCCTGTTTCAAATCCTTCTTGGGGGCAGAGTCTGAGGGCCGGATGTCTCCATTTTCTTTCATGTGTTCATAGATTGCTTTTATTTTGAGAGAATTGTTGTTGCTGAATCCTCGTTGACGATTTCTTCTAAAATTTGCTCCAGTTGTTTTCGTAGTTGTTTAAGTAGAATGTTAAATTTACATTGAATAGTCTCGTTTTCCGTGTCTTGTGCCGATGGCCGCTCTTTGAGCAATCAACTGCGTGGAGTCTGAGAGCAGCACTCTGTTTTTGTTCGACTCTCTTAAATAAATAATGACACTTTTGCTGTTGCGGGACCCAATACCTTCTTGCCTAGGTTCCCCTGTATTTTTTGGCTTGTGCTTAGGCGCAGAGTAGGCCAGGCCGGACTTAAGCATGCTTAGCTAAAGAAGGTAAGAAAAACATGTTTAAGCCGGTCCTAACATACGCTGGCCGGCACTTATGTACCTGGGGACCTTTTTAGTCAACTGTGAATAGTGTTTAAACTTCTCCTAAGTAATTTTTATACGCTAAAAACGATGTTTTCTAACATTTCTTAAAAAAAGTTAAAAAAACTTAAAAAGTTAGGTTTTAAAAAATTTGGTTACCACCAGGGTGGTATACTCGACGATTAACTCAGCCATCAGCCTCAGCCGGCTGATGGCTGGTTAATCTCAGCCGACTGAGATCAAACTCAGCCGGCTGACTTAAATTTAACAATTAACAACAGCCTGGAAAGACATTTAATCACTGAATTTTTTTATTTACTGAACACTTCAAAATTGTCAGAAAAACAGTTAAAAATCAACAAAAAACGCCAAAAATTTGATACAAAAATTTTCCTCAGCCCTCTGAGTTGGTAAAATTTTCCTCAGCCTCAGCCGTCAGCCGGGTCAAAAATTTTACCTCAGCCTCAGCCGGCTGATGGTTAAGTTTAACTTCAGCCGGCTGAGGATACCACCCTGAATACCACAGGTTGACCAATTGCCTTGTTTTTTCCCCAGCTCCAGTGATCAAAAATAAGGTAGGATACCTTAATCTAAGATATTTTACCTTGGGGACCAAGGCAATTGGTCAAACTATGGTAACCAATTTTTTTTTGAAAATTTAAGTTTTTAGTAATAGAAACGTTAGAAAACATCGTTTTCATCGTTTTTAGCGTATAAAAATTAATTACTAGACGTTGAAACACTATTCACAGTTCACTAAAAAAGGGACCCCCCAGGTACATAAGTACCCGCCGGCCTACCTTGCTGCGATTTTTCGAAGTCTGGAGTTTACTGGCAATAAGGCGATTCTCTACGAATTCAAAAAAAAAAGTAGGTCTGAAATCGTTCTTATCCCCCTTTTTCTACTTCCTGAACTGTTAGTCTCGGAAACTCAAGACGACCGCTTGCCTAGGCGCAAGCCAAAAACAACAAGAGGAGGACTTAGGCATTCTTAGGTTGGCCAAACACAACTTTTAACAAAGACGAGACCTACTCGATTAAACAATTGAGACTGAATTTGGAAGTCATTTGGCCGATTTGTCTTGCTCGAAAATCATACAAATCGCTTCTTAGATTAGGCTGATGCCCGAGTAGTCGTTTGTTAGTGATGTAAAAATCTAAATTTAAAATTATAATAGGGGCAATTGAATTGCACATATGATTTTTACCTTCTCTGTGAATACCCGAACTATCGGTTTCAGTGTCAAAAAACTGTCTTGTGAAACTGTCGCGCACTTTAGGCATAGGAAACTCTCTCATTTTCGGCATCTCAAGCAATGTGGGTAAGAGTTAAGTGAAAGTCTTTGCCTACCTTCCTTAATTTGACCATTTGAGGCCGAGTAGGAAACCGTTCAAATATCCTAAGCCTCCAAGGCAGAGTTGTTTTCATACAGGTGGTCTATAAACCGTTAAAATAGCGTTTCTTTTTTTTTCATCCTTGTTTCCTATAAAACATACTTCTTCTCTAACTTTCAGCTGTTTGATCTTTTTCAGCTCTTCGTCCATTTCTAAGTTGTCGAGAATGACAGCGACGAATAAGCTTAGCACAATCTGAACAAAGTATTTTTCTGTATTCTTTTCCATTACTCAAAACTTACTAGTGTAACAAAAAGATGGTAACCAACAAAATAAATAGCCTAAACTTAAATTTTAAACTATTTGGCTAATTACAAGAAGACAATAGCCAACCACAAAAGGCACCATGGAGTCATTGGTGGATCTCAATATTTCGACCACCACATCGGTCCATCCCTCTTGGGTAATTATTTGAAACATGGACATAAAGGCTTGCGGAAATGTGCGGAATTTATCCAGCTTCTCCACATAGCAGCTGAATTTCTTTTTCTATTTATTTTTGCAAAAAACTTGAAAATGAGCACTAACTAAAGTTGTAAAGAAACAGCTGAGGTAATAATCAGCAAAATCATAGTAAAAAACACAAGTCCTCCTAGTTTTTTTCCTGGTCCAAAAATCTAAACATATTTTTTTGCAAAATTTTTAAGCAAAAATCTATTCTTGTTAATAACCTTGTAGACAAAATCTTCAAGCATAGGTGAAGCCTTTATCAGCCTGAGCAGACGAAAAACTTGAAAGTAGGTAAACACATTAGTTCCGTATAGAGTCGGAACAACATTCAGAGTGCTGCCAAAACACAACAAGAGCTCGAATTTGTGCTGGCCTCTTCTGATATAGCCAGACCACGTCAAGCCTATCATTTTCACCAAAAATTCAGCCAAGAAAAGAATCGTGAAGGCCACCTTAAACATAATTTAGTATAAAAGGTCGGAGTTTTTTTTTAATTGAATTATACCTCGATGTAATAGTATACCACCTTTCTTTCCTCGTCACTTTTGTCGTGCCGATACACAAACGATGCATTTATAAGGGCATTTAGAAGCACCAAAATCATCATGACCATCTGGAACAGAGTTGTGCGCACCATTTTAGATATAAACTGAGGAGCGTGTGTGCTCTGCGGTTGAGTCTCCGAGTCTACTGTGATCAAGTGCCAATTGCCTTCTTCGTTTTTTCGAAGTTTCTGAATACTTTTAGTTTGGATTGTAATTTTTAAGCATGGGAAAATAGTAAAAGACCAGTTGCGAGTGCAAATTGTCATCTGCGGTGGTTTCTCTAGCTTGCCACATTTCACTGAACTGCACTCTAATTTCAGCAAATGTCTCTGTGATGACAGCAATGAAGACGTTTTTGACCAGCCAGGCGAGAAAGAATATCAGGGTGATAAAATAGAAAAAAAGCAACATAAGAAGGGAAAGTGTCCAGGCAGTCATATAACACGTACACCCAGCCTTCTTGTGAGGCTGCCATATAGACCGTAAACAGGCTTGAGCCTACAAATGGACTTTTTCTTTACCAGATTCCGTCAATAGACTTACCAAAGTCATTAAACATTCCATAAAAGCCATTTTGGTGAGAGCTTAGGTCAAGTTTCATACCTACAAAACAAAAGTGCAGGTCGCTGGGAAATCGGTTACAGAAAAAAATTACAGATCATGTTGTTGGGACATTCATAACCACCCAATCCCTGCTTGGAACACATAGTGTCGGGTATAGCTAGGTCAGCAATGGTCACATTTTTGGGGTTGGTGCCTGGTACGACACAATGATACTCCATGCGCCCAAACAGCTGCACACCCATGATGGCATATAAGGCCTGTAATGGAAGTTGATTGCTTAGCCAATAAATTAAGTTAGCTTACCATGAAGAATAAGAAAAATATGGTCACATTTTGGATTTGTTGAGAGGAACGTCTAAAAATCGGAGTCATTAAAAAACCTTTTTTAAGCAGATTATAATCAAAATTTTTTGTTTAGCTAAGACTAATACTTGCTTGATGATCTGCTGAATTCTGTTTTTGGGCAGTTTAAAGCGCAGCACTGAGCGAATAAGTCGAACCATAATAAATGGTCTTGGCGACCTGACTAAAGCAAAAGACGCCCATTTAAAAAAAAATATATACCATAAATGTTCTAATAGAGCCCCCGGGGTCTTTATTTTTCAATCAACCTCTAGAGGGGGCTCTATTAGGAAGGAGGGCTCTATTGAAAAGGGGGGCTCTTTTTTTCAACCCACGGAGCCTAAGGCACCGGCGAAAATTTCAGCCATAAAATTTAAATTATCCACATTTTTTGTTCGAAAATTTGAACAATAATCAAAGAGTTAACAATTAATAACAGTTTTTAATGATCAATATCGAGGGATTTATTGCTGGGTGGTGCTTTTTCTAGTACCAAAACACTCTTTTTTCTATTAGAGAGGGGGTAGAAAGCGGGCTCTATTGAAGAGGGGGGCTCTATTAGAACATTTACGGTAGATTAGTCAAAAGCTCACCAACTCCGTACCATGAAGCATACACAAAGCCTAATTGGGGAAATAGCACAGTAATTAACTCGTAGGTGTGAAAGATCATGGACAAATAATGAAAAAACAGCAAGGCTAAGTCAAACTGGCACCAACGGTCTCGAATTGTTTTAGTATTAGTCTGAACATCCCCTATATTACTAAACATAAATTTTTAGCAGTTTTCACTAACCTTTAGCAAAGCTTCAACCGTGAAAAATGAGGTTACCAGAAAATCAATTACAAACAAAATATACTGCAGTGATGGTAAAATGGCTATGGTTTGAGGCGTGTGAAGGCAAACTTAAACAAAAAACAGTATTGCTAGTTTTAAAAATTGAAAACATTTCAAAGCGGTGAAACTGAAACGTGTCGGCTAATATCTGAAATTTCCCTGCTTTTTTGTTTATTTTTCAGGCTTTTTTAAATTTTTTGTCAAAAACTGAAATCTGCCGGCTTTTTTCTAAAATTTTACGACTTCTTTAGAAAATGTATGAACTTAGTAGCAAAAAGTCATAATTTAGCAGCAAATTTTGTTTTTGTTCTTTTCTCCTTAATTTACTGAATTTTTAAAAGAGAAAGAGGCAAAATCAAAATTCGCTTCGAAATTATTACTTTTTGCTGCAAAGTTCACACATTTTCTAATTTTAGTTTTTAAGGCAAATTTGAAAAAGCCGGGAAAATAAATTAAAAAGCTGCGAGATTTCAGACATTAGCCGGGACATTTCAATTTGATCCTAAACTATGGAACCTTCATATTTTTATTTGCCTTTTTGCATTTTACCTTAAATACGAAAAACAGGCTAATATCAATTTGTGGGTTTAAGCCACGGCTCGCAGATCGTCTGATTTATCAGAAATGTACTGATTTTGGAGTGTCGAATCTGATTTTTTTCAAAATCTCTTATTTGGCAGAAATGTACTGATTTCTGAGAAAGTGTCTGATTTTCAAAAATTTAATGAATATTGAAGTTTTTACCCCGTCGGTGTAAAAGCTTTTGCTTCATTTGTGTAATTTGTTATTTTTAGTTGTCAAACATGGCGCCTCTAAAACGCAAGCAACAGTTCAGCGCCGATTATGCCAAGCAATTTTTCCGGATCAAAAAAAGCAAAAAAAGGGCAGAATTGTGTTAACAGTCTGGTGAATAAAAGAGTCCTGATTGAGTTTGGCTTTTGTTCTATCAAAAATCGACTTTTAAAAATATACTGATTTTATGGGGTCAAAACTGATTTTTTGAAATTTTTGTCTGATTTCGAGAAAAAAAATCTGCGAGCCTTGGTTTAACCACTGAAGTTATTTTTTCTTGATAACTTGATCTTCCGAGCTATTAGATTTTTCGAAAAGTCATGAGAAAAACCACGTGAATTTTTTTCGAAATTTGTTGAATGATTTTTTTCATACATTATCATTTTTGAGTACGTTGAAACATTTCAGTAACCATCACAACAAGAAATAACAGAATCCAAGCCAACGAATATTTATTCAACAAAATAATCTCCATCATATTCAACTACTTTTTCCCATCGAAAGGGCAATCTTCAAATACCCTTAACAAAAAACGCAGCAGGTTTTCCATTAAAATAACGTTCAAGATCTGCAAAGATTGCTTCTTCTGTTTAATATTCTTTTCCACTAAAAAATGCTGCATTGAACGAAATAGATGATAGTCTGACGGCGCCAAATCAGGAGAATACGGAGGATGCAACACTTCCCAACCAAGTTCACGGATCCTTTTCTTCACAGTTGCTGCAACATGAGGGCGAGCATTGTCATAAAGCAGCATGATGTTCTTCTTGTGCGGACATTTTTGCAATAGCGCTTGATTGACTCAATCCAGCTGTTCCGCATAGACAATCGCATTGACTGTTTGATTCCTTGGCAAAAAATCGTGATGGATTATTCCTGCACATTTAAGTCGTGTACACTCTTAACCAAAGGAAAAAAGGATACCTTCCCCGTCCCACCAAACGCAAAGCGATATCTTCTTCGGGTGCAGACCCGCCTTTGGAGTCGGATTTCCTTGAGATCAATCCTCGAGTGACCCATTCCTTTCTTCTTTTGACATTTGCATACAGTATCCACTTTTCATCACTTGTCACAATTCTATTGAGAAATGGATCTTGCGCATTCCGATCAATGAGATTTCTGCAGATTTGCAGCCGCTTTGCCATATTTGCTTCTGTTAGGCGATGAGGAACCCACATTTCGTTTTTTTTATCCGAGAAGAAAGCTTTTACCTAAAGCAAAAAATATCTGATTCTTCCCTTTCAATTTGATGAAGGTGGTCATGTATTGTTGAAAGATAGGAGCCAAAAACTAATGCTAGTTCACGAATTGTCATATTTGGAGTTTTTATAATTTTTGACTATTCTCAAGTTACAAACAAAAATCAGGTTAGGGGACCGAAGCATCTAAAAATCAGGAATGACTATATTCCTACTTTTTTATTAATTGTATGAAAAATATAAAAAGTGTTAAGAGCAAAAAAATTATGGGGGCTTACACTTCACTAGTTTTAAATTACAGTAACCAATATAATTTTTAAATATTAAATTTTTAGCAATTTTTAATTTTACCTGAAACCATGGAGAAAACGCAAGCTAGCTTGAGAAAAAATTCGAAGAGTCCCATGCAGACAATGTCGTCTAAATTAACTCGATTATCCTGGCCTCCAAATAGCATTCATTTCAGCAAAAAAGAACTAAAGTGTCTTTCCTCCAGCAAAAGGGTCAAGTTTATATATCTCACAATGAAAGCTGCACTTAATTTAATGAGAAGCATTAAAAATAATTCTCTTTTCTAATGCAAAATGTGCAAATTCACTAGTAGTGTAAAATAAAAGAATCTATTAAATTTTTCACATACCTAATGTTTGAAAAATTTAGAAATGACTTCAAACAATAAGAAAAGCTTGTTTAAATAGGAAAATTTTGTCTGCTGTATTATTGAATTATCTTTTTCCAGGCTCGTTATATTTTTTGTGGAAATGGAAGAAAAAACCGGGGTTTGCTACATGAGCTCAAATATTTGATGTACCGGGTGGGGCGAAAAAACGTGGGCTCTACTACAGAATCGGTTGCAAAAAAGTGCTTGGTCCCCCCTGTTGTTTTCAAAAATATTTTTTTGAAAAATATTTGTTTTAAAAATATTTTTGAAAACAACAGGGGGGACCAAGCTGTTTTTCACAAAAAAAAACAACAGGGGGGACCAAGCACTTTTTTGCAACCGATTCTGCAGTAGCGCCAAACGTGGACACTTTTGAAAATTTTTGTCAAGGGCTCCTGTGCACCGTCTGGAATACAGTTTTTTCGGTGTAAACAAGGATGTTAAAATAACAATTGTGAGGTCTGTACCGAGTCCTCTCATTCTGCCATAACCCCGGGTCTAGCTCCCTGTGAAGGGACTAACATGGCTTGCACAGGGCTAACTCACTATATGGTTGATTCCCATACGCATATGCTCGCACTTGAAGCTAACCGTTTGACCTAGAGCTTCAACCGTCCATTCTTGTTACACCATAATTCAATCGACCACGAGAAAAAATAAATAAAGAAAATAATAATGTGTGGAAATGATAAATACAAAATAAATGCGGCTTTAAAAGCAAATATTATTTAAAAGTGCCCGCTTTTTTTCGGACACCTTGTATAGGGCAGCGTACGTGACTAAAAATTTTAAAATAAAATGTATTTGGAAAAAAGTACAATTTGGTCATTTTTGGTCAAAAACTCTATTTAAAAGAAATTATTTTCCAAACTTTATCAAATTGTGGTACTTATGCACCTGGGGTCCCCACATCAAATATTAAGGAGAACTTATTTTAACATCAAAAATTTTATGCGGTAACTAAAATAAGCGACAAAATTATTCGATCTGAAGTTTATTTTTGGAGTCAGATTAGCGAGTATTGTATGTGTAAAAAGTAATGTTGTTAGAATTTTTGATGTTAAAATAAGTTCTCTATAATTTTTTATGTGGGGACCCCAGGTGCATAAGTACCCAAAGTGTTGCCTACCAGACATTTTCTGTTTGTTGACAGCTGCATCCATAGACAGCATTTCTGCAAACACAGCGACTGATTCTCTAGCCGCTTGAACTCTGCTGGAAGCAACACCCCCTACTCCAGTTCCCGCACCTGTGTATTGAACTTTTTCTGCAGAATTGCTGCCTCCAGAAGCGCCCACATTCAGGGGCAACCCTGGGTTGACTGATACTTTCCTCTGGGTGGCCAGCATGGCTGAGGAGATGGTTGCCGCTTTACAGGCTGAACAATACTACTATATTTGCTGTATAATAAAATTAGGTTAAACATTGGGACACACACAAGTTTTTGGCCAATAAATTACTTTATTTTTTTCAGGGCTGTGCACTTAATTAAGAAGACAACCAGAAATTCAATAAATTTGCTCCTTGCCTCATTAAATATTCAGCACAAAAAATATAAATTTTTTCTTTTTGCCAAACTAAATAAGCTGTATAACATTTAATTTTGAAAAAAAATTTAAATTTTTTTAAATTTTCGTTTAAATTAAGTTTGTAGGAATAATGCAAGCAATAGATTTTCTGTTCTTTGAAACCTTTTTTTAATTTCCTATAATTTTCAAGCACCTCAAAACACTTTTACTTTTAGTCATAATATTTGTTTTTTCCTTTTAAATAACATTTGCAAATTTTGCAGCTTTGTGTAACTTTTTTCACATATTTTTGAAAAGTAGATTAATTGTGCAAAAGTATTACAGTTTACTCTTGATACAATGTCGCCAAAAAATTTGTGGGGTACAATGATATTTTAACTTCGAAAATCGGTGACAAGAAAAATATTTTCGGGGATAAGAGAGATTCTTTCGATGTAAACATTTTTTAAGAAGTTGCAATGATTAACATTCACCAATCACCGTATATCCTCTAAAATTCCGCCATGGCAGACTATTGTGCGACACCTTGAAAATCGGCGAAAATTCGGGTCATATATCGTGATTTTTTGGCGTAAAAGCAAAATCTAAAAAGGCGGAATCAGTAGAACTTGCTGGTAGTTAAGAAAATGCAAAAAAACAGCGATATAAAATTTTTGATAAAAGTTCTCAAAGTCAAAAGGTCGAATAATTAGAGGTTAGAAATTATACGGTAAATGTGACCAGTTTTTAAAAAAGTTTCAAAATAAAGCAAAATTTTTCTGCAATACTAAAGTGATCTAAAAGAAAAGGAAGAATGTATAAAACAAAAGACTTTTTGCAATCAGTACACATAAATTGGAAGAAGACCTAAAAGTTTGAGTGGGGCAAGAAATAAAATTTGGTGGTTTGGATGGCTGCTTAGTTCCTTATCCTCCTGCTACTCCACTCTTCTCAATGAATAAGGGCCTGCGGAATAAGAAGACCAAATTGAATCATTAAGCCAGTGCCTTAGCTGGGCCACCTCTCTCCTGCATATTTCCGGACCTTCACTAAACAAACATCTTGCTGGGCAAACAGCTTTTCCTAAATTATTCCTCATTTTTTTCGGCAACTAACTACTAATGGCCATGGAGGAAAAAATAACTTAAACTTAAAAAATGTTGTAAGTGTCCTGCTGAGTTTTCTTTTCAATCAAAAACTTTCTTTGTTTTTTTTCAAACAAAGGCATATGAAGAGCGCTGAAATACTTCTTCTAAGCCTTTAGAGAAATATTAGCGATAGAGTGAAAAATTTTCTGCATTTCGCCGAGCCACCTCATTTTCAAACTTTTTCATTATGAATTTCTGTAAAAATAAATTTTCAGTAATCAATGACTACTAATCACTATTGATTGCATATGAAAGAAGGAATGAAAGAAAATATCAGCACTTTTGAACTTTCCACGCCAAACAAAATTAGAAAAACGACTGAAACAAAGACAGAGCTGTTCCAAATTCATTCATACTAGCTTTTCTGGCCGCCCGCAGGTGGGCCTATCAAAAATATTATCAAAAAGGCCTATCAAAATTTTTAATCAAATTCATCAGTGATAGCTGATTGATGCTTAATCAGGTTTGAAGCTTATTTTCCTTATGTTTATTAATTTGTAATCCTAATAGAATTTGTATTATAATTGTAATGGTATTTGTAATCGTACTTTGTAATCGTAATTGTAACCGTAGTTGTGATTAGAGATGATGACGGGACGGGACAATCCCGTCCCGTCCCGTTAATTTTAGAGAATCGTCCCGTCCCTAAAATTTTTTTTTTTGACACCTGTCCCGTCCCGGTTTCCCGTCCCGAAATTTTTAAATTTGAATTCTGACCCGTCCCGTCCCGAAAAGGTCAAGCCATCATCTCTAGTTGTGATCCTACTTTTTTCATCATAAAACTTCTTTGAATACAATATTTTTCGTTTACAGACTGTCTTCTTTTGATTCTCCAAGCTTAGCTTGAAAATTATGCTGAATTATGAACAATATCTTGGAGAAGCTTTTCTGGCCCCCCGCAGGGGGCCTATCAAAAATATTATCAAAAAGGCATATCAAAATTCTAATTTTGTGCATGACCGCAAACAAACATCAAGACTAATCACAAAAAATATTACAACGTTTGTATTTCAAAAAAACGCGCCAAAATTTGTCGCGCTACGACAAAGAAATTTCAAAAAAAATTGCGACTGACGGACAGAGACAGGTGTTCTTGATTAGACTAGTTGATTTCTGCCAAAGAGATACAATTAATTGTGTGCTTCAGCAGTTGGATCGACAAAATTCACTGAGAGCTTAACTGCTGGATGACGGGTGGGGTGGCTTGCTCAAGCAACAATTTGGGTAGCTAGGTAAAAGGCAGGTGTACCGTTTTTGGCAGAACTACGCAATCTTAAAATCGCTCAAAATCAACTAAAAATATATATATTTTTTGTGCTTTAAAGGTCAAAACGTATAAAATGAACGACAACTTTTCAAATTTCTCCGATTCCAAAAATCGGTTGCTGGTCTCAACAATGGGCGATCTTTTCCTTGAATCCGTAAACAACATGAAAAGCACAACATTCTTCTTCGTTTTGTAGTTTTTCACAAAAAATGCAGTTAAGTCTCAATATAACACCATCCCGACCACAGAACAACCAAGAAAAATTACTCCAGATATAAAAGAATCTTATAATTCTGACGAAGAGCCGCAATAAAGACGGAAAGTAATAATAATTTTCAAAAAATTTTTAAAAATAATTTTCTCGAATGATGATTTTTTGAGATCGTTAATTTACAGTTAAAAAATTAAGAAGTAGACCTACCATTGTCTTGTTAGTTACAAGTTTTTAATACTAATACTAAAGTTTTAAATACTAATAGACATGAGAAAAATAGAAAAACGCTAGCTTAAAAAAGATACTAGGAAAAAATAATGAAATATGCAAAGAAAGGTTTTTAATTTGAGTAGAAACATTTGCTCACACTCTTTTTGCAAAAACATCAAATATTCAAAAATAGGAGCGCAGAGATGATAAACAATTAATTTGACACTATTTGTGTACATATGTGTGTTGTTATGTGATGTATTTTATTTTTAATCCCTTCTCAGACTCCCGCGAGACAAAAGTCGCGAGACAAATTTCAACTGGTTGGTAAATATAATTTTTTTATTTCACTTTTTAGATATTTTTCACTCAAACTGATCAGAAGAATATAGCAAACATTGAGCATTAAAAGTTTTCAAAAATTTTAGTGAAAAGTTTGTCATTGAAGCTTGTCTCGTGACTTTGTCAAGTGTCTCGTAACTCTGACCCGCGAGACACCTGACAAATTCACGAGACAAACTTCAATAACAAAGTTTTTTTAGTATTTTAAAAAACTTTTATTGTTAAATGTTTGCTAAATTCTGCTGGTCAATTTGAGTAAGAAATATCTAAAAAGTGAAATAAAAAATTAGGCTGAAATTTGTCTCGCGACTTTTGTCTCGCGGGAGTCTGAGGAGGGCATGAAGAATGCTTGGAAGAAGTTGGCCGGAGAAGACACTGAAAGGGATCCAGAGAAGCAGTACACTGGTGAAACTTTCGACTGGATTCTTTTCGAGGGATGCAAGGCGTTCGATCCTGCAATCGATCTGGCGGCGAAGGACATTTGTGCGAAAACGAAGATTGCCGAAATTCTCAAGTACTGCGTGGAAGCTGCGAAGTTTTTCCGGTAAAATTGTTTTTCGGGCTTATTTATCTTCTCTTATTTATATTCTCTTTCAGAAAGAAAACACCGGAACTCATTCTGTCGAAGGCACAAGTGGAGCAAAGCGGAACGTCGGCAATTCTTCAACTTCCGGTCAAGACTCGTTGGGGAACCTACTCGAAGCTTCTCTTTTCTATTGTCGCCAGCAAGGATGCGCTGAAGTTTGCAGTCTGTGCGCCAGGGATTCTTAATGATGTGACGCTGCAGAAGGAAGGTGAGCGACTGCGGAAGATGCTCTGGGAGTCGGACGACTTTTGGCTCTATGTCATGGATGCGCAAAAGATTCTCTCTCCGCTGGCCGTAGCAATTACATCAATCGAGGGCAACGAAGTTAATTCGAGATGGTTTGCTGATTTATTGTAGTGATTACGGTTAAAGTGTTTGTTTAGGGCTTACATAAAGATGCGTGAAGCATTCTCAAAATTAAAGGTCGCAGTTGAAACAAGTAGCTTTCTCGACGAGATGAAGCAAGAGATGATGGAGGTAATGCTTTTTGAGAATGTTCTCTTATAAAGGTTTGTTTAGATTCTGAGCAACCGAGAAGAATTTGCCAAGTCGGACGTCGCCTATCTGCTGGATGTGCTAGAGCCTTCCGATCGAGGACAATCACTAACAAATGATGAGAAACAGAAAGCGATCGTGCTGCTGGCAAACAAGTTTATGAAGAACCCGGTGTTTGCGACGCAGAAACAAGCGGTAAAATTTCGTATTTCGTTGACTTTGAATTGAGATCCTGGTATTGGCGGAATGGGCTGTGGCTGGCTTGCACTGGAATCTTTGCCAAAGAGAACCACAAGTACGCGTGGATGCAGTCAACACAACGGATGCGCTAACCTGGTGGACAGCCTTCTTCTCGGACACGCTAAGATCTTCCAGATGCTTCACAACGTTCCAATATCAGCTGCTCCAACTGAAAGGAACTGGTCTCTCCGAGGTGGAATTCAGACGAAGCTTCGCAATAGGTTTGTATTTTGTTTGAGTGGCAAGTTCTTATGATTGCTTTTAGAATGAAGGTCGATACAGCCTCTCAACTGACTTTCATCAAACAGAACTTGACGCTGGAGTACAAGGATGACTTCAAGAAAGCGCGAGTGGAACAGCCGATGGAAGAAGCAGAGGAGCAAGAAACAGGAAAAACTAACATTATTGAGGATGAATTTGATGTGTTTATGGACGATTTTTGATGGAATTGTTATGGTTTATCGAATAAAATGCTTAGAGTGTTATTTTGGCGAATATGGCCGAAAGTGGCCGGAAAAAAGATAATGGCCGGGAATATTCCCGAAAAGATTGTGGCCGGCCATTTCAGCAACCCTAGTTTCTACACAAGTCACTCGTGTTTAAGAAACAATTTTTACACAAGTCAGTCGTGTTTGAAAAATGTTCCTACACAAGTCACCAATCGGTTTCTACACAGTCTGCTGATAATGATAATTGGTTAGTCGCTACCTGGGATCGAACTCTCAATATGAAACTTGGGTTGTCGAACAACCTACCCACTATACACCACCACGACTCACTGGACAGACAATTTCGTCATCGGCAAAATTTTTGTCTCTGTTCAGAGACACCATTTGGAAGTTAGAGAAGCAAACCCAGTGTTAGGTTAAAGACGCAGAGACAATGTTAGTGGACAAATCTTGGAGGTAGACTACTCATATCGTTGAGGTGTTTGCGATCATTATATGTACGATTTTCGCTAAAAAGAAACAAGTGCGTCAATTTTCCAAAAAACGTTGTCGATCCTTAAATATACAAAATTACGTGTGATAAGGCCAAAAAAGGCCAACATGCGGCAAAACTTCCCATTCCAATTGCTGAATTGCCATTTTCGTTAAATTTGCTGTGTGTGGCCGTGCGTTATCGTGCTGCAAAATCACTCCATGTTGTCGATCTGGCCGCTTTTGCTGAATTGCTTCGTTTAAACGATTCAATTGCTCGCTGTAGACCGCCGCCGTGATTGTCTGGTTCCTCGGAAGAAGTTCGTAGTGGATCACGCCTTCCAATCCCACCAGATGGAGAGCACTGTCTTGCGCGGGTGCAAATCAGCCTTGGCACGTGGAGTCGCTTGCTTGTCTGGGCTCAGCCATTCTTTGCGCTGCTTCATGTTGACGTACAGGCACCATTTCTCATCACCGGTGACAATAAGCTTCAAAATGGATGATGTTGTTGACGGGCAAAACGATGACGAGCAAGAAAAGAGGCGCAGATGGTGGAGCGATTGATCTTGTTGTTTGGCGTCAAAACGTGCGGCACCCAGGCTCCGAGCTTTTGGACCTTTCCCATCGAATGCAAGTGGCGGGCGACTGTCATGTGGCTGCAATTCAACTCCACTGCCAATTCCCGAGTCGTTTGGCGCGGATCCTCGTGGAGAAGAGCGTTGAGAGCGTCCTTGTCGAGTTCGGATGGCCTTCCTGCGCGTGGAGTGTCATTCAGATCGAAATCGCCTTCTTTGAATCGCTTGAACCATCTTTGGGCAGTTCTTTCGTCGACAACGTCCTAAGGATAAACGGCCGAAATATTGCGAGCAGCCTCCGCGGCCTTAACACCTTTTTTGAACTCGTAGAGTAGGCAGTGTCGCGTATGCAGCTTTTTATCAAAATTGTCTTCCATCTTCTTGAGCCTACAAAAGGAAAGAGATAGCAGATAATCAAAAAGTTTAAAAAAAGTTTTGTAGAGAAAAGCATGAGCTATCGAATGGTATATAATACATATAATGTATTATTCTTCACTTCGGCGTTCGAAAAAAACCGACAGAACTTATGTTACAACCCAATAAAATGCTTCAAAGATAAATGAAATAGGTTTTTGAAGTGTTAAGCTGTAGACTAAAAAAATATTAAAAATTGTTTCAGCGTGAAAGTCTGATAAGTGATAGTGAAGCCTGTACTTCTGACACCGGATTCGTGTTCAGCATGGTCGATTTGCTTATGAATTGTTATTCGAATTCAAAACTCACTGACAAATTCTGAATTGCGCTCGAGACAATAAATATTTGAATTTTGAATTTTCGACAATTGAGCAGAACTCAAAATTTGTCAGTGACTTTTGAATTTCAAGAGCAGTTCTATAAGCAAATAGACCATGCTGAACACAAATCCGGTGTCAGAAATATAGGTTTCACTACCGCTAATCGGACTTTCACGCCGAAAAAATTCTTTTTTCAGTCTTCAGCTTAATACTCCAAAAGCCTATTTTATTTATCTTTAAAGCATTTTTCTGTGCAGTTTTTCTTGATCTGTCGATTGGTGCATACTGTTTGCTATAAAAACGACCTAATTACAATTAATTTTGCATATTTAAGGATCAACAACGTTTTTGGAAAATTAAAGCACTTGTTTCTTTTTAGCAAAAATCGTACATATCAGGTCTGTACCGGATATCCGATATCCGACATCCGATATCCGGTATCCGATATCGAAAAAATCGCTGAATTTCGGATAAATCGGATGAGCTCAGGCTTTTTACGATATTATTTTAAAGAATTTTTTTGAAATAATTTTTCTAAAAACCATATTTTTCGGTCATTTTATGCACAATCTGTTTTGCATTTCGAACCTCACATTTCCGACTTTTCAGATGTCTAACAACCAAAAATGGGATGCATTTTTCGTAAGAAATGGAACCATAGTAAAGTGCAAAGCTGAGCATTGCGACTTCTCCATTGATCTTGCGTCAAAGAAGGGAACAAATCAGATGAAATTGGCTGAATAAAGCTTTGTGAGAAAATTTTTAAAAATATCCGATATCCGGTATCTGCTAACCGATATCCGGCACTTTTTCATATTCGATATCCGATCCGATATTTTTTTGACATCCGGTACAGCCCTGGTATATATAATGATCGCAAGCACCTCAACGATATGTCGTTAGAAAGCCCGGAATTTACACTTTCTGTTAAAAGTTAACACGCATTATGGCTAGAGAAATTTAAATTAGTTATTGCAATGAAGGTAAATGATGGCTTCGAAAAAAACTAGTTTTATGAATTGGTTTTTTAATGGTCATAAGGTCCCCTTAAAAATCTGGAGTGAAGCTAGAAACAATCAGCGAGAAATTCTGAGCCTATTGCAGGAGGGCCGGGCGAGTGTTAAATTAGCTGCGGATGGGCTAAATTACCAGACTAAGTTGGTTAATACCTGATTTACTGGCTACTAGTCAAATCTTTGGTTTGAACCATCTCTTATCAAATTTCAGACATTTCAATCTTTCACAACAAATTTTGAACATAAATTTTAAAGATAAAATTTACTTTAAAGAATAGAAAGCTCAAGAAATACAATAAAATAAAAGCTAGTCTATTACTTATTTTTAGCGTATTTACTTGTTTTTCAATTTAAAACTCCTACCAAGTATTCTCGCAGTGCCTTGCATATCCAACAAAGGTGCAACTCCGATCCAGTCTTTTTCGATGCCATCCGAGAAGCTGTCCACTGAACAATAAACATCAATTCAACAGCCCAAGTCTCACATTTATCAACAAGGAATGCAGCACAACAAAGACTACTTACCACTAATGCAGGCCTGTCGTTGCAATCTTGTAAATTTTCGGCCAGATGCACTTGCTGTGGAAAATGCCTTTCTCATTTCGTAGACACACAATAGAACTCAATTTTATTTTGCTATTAGCTAGCTTAGCACAAAAGTATTCGATAAAAATCAAATTATTTAAGATGTGCACAGCCAGCTACTTGACCAGAAAAAATGTGTTTTAGAATTAGTGTTCTACGACTGCTATTACCACCAGCAGCAGATTTGTGCCTATGCTTTGCAGTCGGCTTATTGGCCTCACTTTCACTCAAAAACCTTGCTCTTTCCGCATATTATACAGACTGGCTGAGTGGAGTAGGAATACGGCTTAGCCTCTAGCATTAGTCCTGCGCCTTCCTGGGATAATTGGTTGTGACGACAAGCACAAAACAACCTTCTGCATTTCCCCCTTACTGCTTTTTTGAACAAGAACAACAAAATGTGGGAAAGGAAAAGGAGAATTACCCAGTAACAGGACTGGAGACACATGTGAAATGTTTCTTGGATAACTGAGCTTAAACAAAGCCAACTAAAACTCAATATTTTTGAAGGGTTGCATTGTGATCAGTATTTTAACTAGTATAATAATAATGCTCTTAAGAACATTTAAAGCAGTTTTCGCAAAAAAATTATCCTTTAAAATTGAAAAAATCTACTTGAGAGTTATAAAAATGTAAACAAATAAAGAAAACTAATTAAAAATGTAGTGTACTAAGCCGAAAAGCTATAAATATTAGATTTGATTGCGCAGACATTTTCTAGAGCAAAGAAATATATTGGTAGTCGTTTCATGTGGTAGAAGGGCAATTTTTGACGGTTTTACTATCAGAAATTTTTTGTGTTTTTATTAACAAAAAGTAATTTTTATGAATGATTTGAAACTAACCGCCTTTTTACTACAATTCTGTTCTTGACTTTTAATACTAGTAAAAGTGACAAGAAAACTAAAAAAAAATTAATTAAAGCGAATTTTTTCGCATCAAGATATAGCTTAACCCTCAAACTACTGAAATTTTCAGACCTTAATTAGAATGCATGGGTTTTTTCGACCCATACATAATTTAATCTAGATTTTTGTTATTATTAACCTGTTTAGTTATCTGTTTGATCTGTTATTCGAAAGTACTTAATATGAGGAAATTTTTGAACAACAGTATTTCACAAAAAAATGTAAAACACTCATATCTGAGACACAAAACAGTCAGAGTCCAAAATTGACCATTTTTTTGAAATTTCTTTTTTGCGCCTACTTCTCCTAACAATAATGATTTTGAACTTTGGGCCCAGTGGTTACTTCCGCATTTTATGTCCTAAAGTACATAATATTTCAATGGTAAATTTAATACATTTATAGGTATCCAAGCATTTGTAAGTAGTGTATACTGTAGCCAGGGTGGCCATAATGCCCCTTTTAGGGGGCAAATGCCCCCTTTTTTAGGAAAAAGGGGGCATATGTGCATTCGGTTAAACCCAATACCCCAATACAATATTTCGTACTTCTATGGTTTAGATCTCACCTTCAATTTTTTGAATATATTTATTATTCACAAGCATACAATTCAACAATTTGTGACCACAAATAGAACATAACATCATTACCAGAAAATTTTCTTCTCCATACAAAATCAGAAACATAGCTTTGGAACATTGACTAAAAATCAAAAAAATTGAAGGTGTTATCTAAACCATAGAAGTACCCAATATTTTTGGTCATTTTTGAATCCAATCCCAATACCCAATATTTCAAAAAAACCCACCCAATATCCCAATTCAATATTTATGACCCGAATTGGACCCAGTACCCAATACCCAATATCCAATATGTTGTATCGAGTATATCTCCAATTAACACTTCTTATCCCCTCTTCTTACTTCTCTCCGGCTGTTCAAAAACAGAAGCGTAATAATTTTCTTTTGTACTTTTTCATAGTCATTCCGTTTACTCATGAAACTTCACAATGAGCACCTTGACCACTTAATGAGCCCAGCACCTCATTAAAACTCACATGCATACATAATGGTAAAGCTATAATTCAACTAAACTAGCACAGTTTTTTACAACGAATAGATAGCTATTCGTTTTAGTCTTTATTTGTTCATTAAAAGTAATTTTTATTTTGACGGAAATTTATTTGAGTATGTATTCATTCGAGACTCTAAATTTTTTGAAGTTTTGAGATTTTACGTTAAAATCGGCGGTATGACGGTTGGCAAAAAAACCGGTTTTTTTGCCAACCGTCATACCGCCTTAAAATCTTTATTTTTGAATTTCAAATATAAAAAATCATTGATAAAATAGCACTATTTTATAAAAATCCAAATTGTAATTTATTTGGCAAAAATTACTTTATGCAAAACTTTGAGATAGGAACCCTGTTTAACTCTCAAACTACTAAGGGGGTCTTTTCGACCCATGAATATCTTGTCGTACTTTTATTATACCTTATCGTACTTTCTTGTATCACTTTTTCATATCTTATTAGTAGCGATGAATTATTATTATTTCGATGAAAATGACGTCTTCAGAAAAAAATTTAAAAAATTAGCGAGTTCCTGATGCATATAAAAACGTAAGGATACCATAGTTTCTTCATGCGAGATCCAGTCGTCAAAACTTTTTTCAAAAACTTGCCAAGAGAGGCATTAATAGCATGCAGAGTGGAGAGAAAATTTAAAAAACAGTAATATAATATCGAGGAATTTCACTTTAGAGTCTAAAAACATAGGATTTTGTCATTAGGGCAAAATGGTCCAAATGTGGGTTGGATACCTATAAATGCTACAATCAGGGTGGCCATATCTTTTTTTGAGAAAAGGGCATTCGTTCATGAGAAGGTGCATTTATAATTAAAAAGTTCCAAAAAGGGGCATTTTATAATTTTTTACTAATTAAGTCTTGAAACTTTCCGATGGCATAAATTTCGCAGTAAGGATACGCTGAGAAATTAAATTTTTATTCTACGACAGAAAAAACAATCGAATCATTCAACATCCCCTGTCAATAGTTCATTCAAAACTCATATTTTTCACAAGATTTAGCTTTCTTTATCACATCTTTCTTTGATAGGAAGTAGTCGAAAACATCAGTGCAATCCAAATCGGTATTGATCTTGAGTGAAATAAGCGCATTCAAAGTGTCGAGATTCATCCTGTTTCTTTCATCTGACCAGATGATCTTTTCCAAAGAAAAGATTGTTTCGCAAAAGGCATTTGACGGAAAGATTGACAACATTTTTTACATTTTTTGTGAAATACTGTTGATCAAAAATTTCCTCATATTAAGTACTTTCGAATAACAGATCAAACAGATAACTAAACAGGTTAATAATAACAAAAATCTAGATTAAATTATGTATGGGTCGAAAAAACCCATGCAGTCTAATTAAGGTCTGAAAATTTCAGTAGTTTGAGGGTTAAGCTATATCTTCATGCGAAAAAATTCGCTTTAATTATTCGCTTAGTACTCCCTACCAAAAAGTTACATACATTACAATTAATTTTTGTTTAGTTTTCTTGTCACTTTTACTACACTGCGGGTCATATTTATAGGAACACCCCATTTTCTGCTAGTTACGCCACATTTCATTAGTCCGAAAGAAAATCTTCTTTGCAAATATATGTGAAACAACAACAAAGTTAGATTTTCGCAAAAAAAATTAGATTCAAATTGACAGAAAAAAAGGTTTTTCTTTAAACTTTGATTTTGAAGTGGTTCATATTTATAGGAACACTTGTATTAACACAAGAAATAACGTGTCAAACGAATACATCAATTCTTTATTCAAAGTATAACAAAATTTTAATGGTCCGTAACACCACCAGAGCGATTACTTACTCGAAAAAGACGATTGTTCGTACTGTCCAGAAGGTTTCGAAGAACTCTCGGCTCAATTGATTTCAAAGCTTCGATAATTGCTGTTTTGAGCTCCTCCTTTGATGCATACTGATTATTTTCTGCATAACTTCGACGCACGATGAATCCCCAAAGGTTTTCCATGGGGTTCAGATCAGGTGAGCAGGCTGTCCATTTCATAACATTGATATGGCGAGGCAACTTTCATCATCTTCTGTCTTTCAATATTTCAATTCCTCTGGATGGCGCGGAGAGCGGTCTTCTTTGAAACTTCCAGATTTAGAATACGCTTGATTTCGTTTGCACTCTTCGCCGAATTTGAGACTTTTTTAGAGATTCTTCGTACATCACGTACATCACGCTTGCTAAGCTTTCTTTTTCGTCCAGAACGCTTTGTTTGACCATAACTGGCTGGATTGTCCAAGTAACTCTGCACAACATGAGGAGACCGATCGAGAAACCGCGCAATTGAACGAAGACCCTTATTCTCCGATTGTAGAGCAGTAATTTGACCTTTTTCGAATTCAGATAGCTTTAATCCTTGAGGTATTTTCTAAAAAATAGAATAAAGACAAGAAATAAAGACAAAAAATCAGGATGTTAATACAAGTGTTCCTATAAATATGACTCACCTCAAAATCAGTGTTTAAAGAAAAAACTCTTTTTCTGTCAATTTGAATCTAATTTTTTTTGCGGAAATCTAACTTTGTTGTTGTTACACATATATTTGCAAAGAATATTTTCTTCCGGAGTAATGAAATGTGGCGTAACTATAAAAAATGGTGTGTCCCTATAAATATGACCCGCAGTGTAGTATTAAAAGTCAAGAATAGAGCTCTTGAAGGCTTGTGTTTACCAAAAAAGGGAACAAAAAGATTATTTTTTTTGCTAAATTTGAGATAAGGATTTTGTCACCTTCGGAAAGGAGAGTTACTAAGCTAAATACCGTTTTTATTTTAAATAATTGTGGTAGATACAAACAGTCGGAGCAAAATATATCTATGAATTCTTCTAAATTGGATTACATGAACTCTACTTCAGAACCAAATGTAGGTTTACAAGTTTTTTTCTGAATACAGAATAAGTCATAAAAATTTGTGCTTTTGTAAGGTAAAGAAAAAAGTGGTTTGGACAAAACCACACCTGCAACCAAAAGTCACATAAACCCTTATTCAAAACCTTAAAGTTAATATAGCAACTTCTTACAATATGAGTTCAACATAAATCCCCAAAAGACTAAATAAAAAAGAACTTGAGCATAGTTTTGATAACTTGGTATGCAACATATTTCAAGCATACACAGTCACTTTCGAGTGATTTGTGTTTAAGGTATGTGTGCGCATCTGTTACATATAGGTTAAATTACGACCGGGTTCTACACGTGTAGCGCAGTGGGTTAGCACCCCACGTTTTATAAATACACCAAAATGGGGTACTCGCAAGTTCGATCACGCAAGGGTCCCGATCATTTTCAATTTCTGCCATTACATTCGGCCTTCCCATTCGACGTTTCAAATAAGTATTACAATACAACGGAGGAAGTAGGTGGTGATTTCACTGAAAAAAATTCGTACCGATTTTTTATTTCATGGCTATGTCAATAATTGCATACACCTAGAAGAGGTTCTGACATGGGAGCGTCACCTTGCGGGTGGTTTACTCTGGTTCCTAGTAGCCGTGCAAACAGTTAACTATAAGTCCATTGAAATATACCACGGCGTGTCAAGTGCAAAATCCAAAAAATCGAACATTAAAATCGAACAGTAGAACATTAAAATATTTGGTAGAAGAATTAGCCCTTAAGATATTGCCAGCTACATACTGGGCACACAAAGAAAACAAAATGATTCTATACAAGAGGCTGCCTAGCGAGAGTTGTCTTATAAAATGTTTATGTCATTCATTTTCAGGTCTAATAAAAACAAGAAAAAGATCGCAAAGCTCAAGCTCTTCATGCTTTCAGGTATAGAAGTATAGTATAGAAGTTGACGTGCTCCGACAGTTATATTGCATAGACCTAGCCATACTGCACGAAGGCAGATAGAGAGTAGCACTTTGACCACGTCCAGCCCGTCAAAGTTCATAGTCCACAAAAAAAATTAACGTAGCGCTACATTAGTTCATGAACTTGTCCAGCCGTATGCAGGGTCAGTAGGAAATGTGTGAAAAAGTAAAATTTACCTGTCCAGCGAACCTAAAAATTACAATAGAAGCTTCTGTAAAAAGCTAAGAAAGATAATAAAGGTTAGCGAACCAACGCTCCCATCCAACGTTTCGGTCCACTTTCGACATGCCTTTTCACGAGATCTTCTCTCTTATGTCTGTGTAAATCACCTGAAAACAATAAGATAAGCCATAAAATAGAGACTAAACCCCTAGATGAAAAAAGGCTATATAGAAAAGTAGCTGAGCCGACGCAAACACGCAAAACTACTGTGAAAACAGCGCGAATTAGTGCAACAACTGTGTTAGCTACTGAGATTTTCGGATGCTGCACAAAAAATTCACTTGAAAGGGTAAAAATAGACATGAGGGAGTAAAAATTTGAATTTGAGGGGTAAATTTTAAATTTGAGGGGAGATTTACACATTTTGTACGAAATTAAATTTGAGAGGGTAAAAAATAAATTTGAAGGCGGATTTACACATTTTGAGGGGGGTTTCAATTTGAGCCAAGTTTTTCTACCAAGTATCACGTCCGTTCAAATTTAAATTCTATTTTAGTTTAAAATTAACAAGCCGCCAAGATTTTTGAAAAACATTATCCTATTTTTCAAAAATTTTAAGTGATTACTGACTACAACATGCAAATTTTGATGAAATTTTTTAGCAAGGATTACAGTTATAAACAAAAAGTTAACAAGACTAGACGATATCAAACAACCTTTTACTGGTACGAGTCAAATCTATCAAACCCATATTTCAGGCTTGTTTGTTACATTCACCAAATCAATATGCAAAATGCATTTCTTATGTAAAACGAACATCTCTGGAAAAATGAAAAAAAAATTAGAGTACATCACCTTTGAACCAATACTTGGAAAAACGAATACGAAACAGAACATAAAAAATGACTTTATTCGCACTACTACAGAACATAGCGATGTCAAAAAAGCTAAGCAGACAATTTCGAGTCTTGTATTTAAACCACATCTGGCTACTTTCTTTTCGCTTCTTTGAGCTTTACCCTAAAGATAGGAAAATAAGAAATCGATGTTAGCTGAGAAAAAAACAAACACAAAACAGCACTTTCGACGATCCTTCCAGCTTAAAAACGGTGTGTTGTTGGTGGAATAGCGGCAAATTTTTTACGCACATGTTCTTGCACAGCGTAGATGTACCTAAACCCTTGTGAATTTGGCTCCCGTTTCTGAAAGCCAGAAACAATTTTAGGAATGACCCATATAGCCCATGGGTCAGTTATGAACAGTACGAATATGAACACAACGAAAAACAAGATAAAAATAAAAATTTTCAGTGAAAATTTTCATTTTCATCG
This sequence comes from Ditylenchus weischeri, assembly GCA_029231635.1. NCBI lineage: Eukaryota > Metazoa > Nematoda > Chromadorea > Rhabditida > Anguinidae > Ditylenchus > Ditylenchus weischeri. The sequence continues at coordinate 223,253 of JAMRYI010000106.1, forward strand.
AATGAAAATGAAAATTTGCATTTTCATTTTTTCACTGAAAATTTTTACTTTCACTGAAAACTTTAATTTTCATTCCATCACGTTGATATTTATGTCTTCTTTATATGTCGCTCTCAACTTTTTTTGACTGTTTTCTGTTTTAGTGAATATCGCGATGTCTCAGGAAAGCGCAAATGGTTCATCAACAACTTATTCACCAAGTCCGAACTTGAAAAGAAAGCGCATGCATCTAATTAAGAGCAAGTTTGACGAAGTATCGAAGGATGATGTCTTATATCTTCGGTGTATAACTCGCAAAAAGGTACCGTCTCTGCCCTTCTGTGACACTATTATTTTTTGATAAGGAATACAAGGTTGACAAGTACCATTGGGAAATGAAGCATTCGGAGGATGAAGTTTCCAGAAGCTCAGCTGATACATTTACAGGTCTTGTTATTCTTAGCGGGTCCCATTTCTAGCAAATTTTACGTCTTTTGAACCTTATGCTTTTAGGACGTAAAGGATCAATCATGCGTTCTCGAGTGTGCTGGCTATCCCGTCAATGTCCATAAATTGTATTCTCCACCCTGTAATAAGAAATTTTATTGACCTTATCAGCAAAGATTTCAAAGTTTGTTTCATTATCTTTTAGTCCTGCAATTTTTCGAATGTAATTACACTTTTAGCTGCCAAAGAGCCACAGTACATTGAGAATACATCAGACAACCGGGATATTTTCTGATAATTTCACTGCAATACGAGCAACGAAACTGCAAAATTCTGTTACATCTACCGGAATTTCACATTTGTAATTGCGGAAGCATACAAAAGAGAAGGGCTTTCAAAAACTGCAAAAAAGATGCCCTTCGACAAGCCAGAGAAGCTAAAGATAACTCACAACCTCGCCTAGCAGCCCGAAAGGCACGTGACCTCAAAAAAGAGCTGACCACACTCAAACAGCAACTTGCAGCAAAAGATTAGAAAATCAACTAATTGCAAAAATCCGGCGGAAAAATGGTCCAAAGGAAAAATAACCACCAAAAAATGTAACCACCATAAAAAGCGTGTCAATACTCCTAATTAAAGACACAAATATGACGGCGAAAATAAAAAAATCGGTTCAAATTAATGAATTTTTGGTCTGACACGATTTGGCAATTTCAGTCATTCTGAGACGCCGTGATACATACATAATTAAAATTGGAGATTTTACATATAGGTTAAATTACGACTATTTATACAAGTTCTACACGTGTAGCGCACTGGGTTAGCACCGCACTTTTTACCGACAGCATCACAACTCCAACGACCACATCCGATCGAATCAGTGGGTGGCAAGCAGTCCAAGCTTACAGATGATGGCAATAATTGTGAGTTAAATTTGAATTATTAGAACAGGTTCCCATGCAGCCTCGTGAGAATTTTTTCGGGGTTAAAAAATAAACGCCACAGGGCGTTTTATTAAGAAAATACGTTAAGTTAGACTGCAAGCGGAAATCCAATACCTCGAAGGGGTCAAAACTAGAAATCAACCGATACTCTCTGGAGTACACGAAGATATTGAAGAAACGTGGTACACGTGTAGTGACTCTGCAAGGAGAGTTGAATCCTTTTCATATCGAAAGCGTATCTAGATCCACTTCCCTCTGGGTTGAAGACAAACACTACACAGAGACAAAGATCGTGTCGGCCTTCCTAAAACGTGAAATAGTCATGGAAGTCAAGAAGAAGCCGCAGCAGTCGTCGTTAGTCGTAATTAAATGAATCGGCCTTGAAGTCAAGAGGTTTGCTCCTCGTTCAGCAGTCGCTTCCACCAATAATTTCAACCTCAAGTCAGTCCATCAAGCAACCGAAGGGTCCCCTCCTCATCCAACAGTCGCCTTAAGTCAAGAGTCCAACTGAAAACTCCAAGTCGCTCTCGATCCAGTCAAAGAAGTCAGCCAGTCTCAACAACTGAAGCATCCAGAACTAGATAGTATCACTATTGTATTGTAAGTGTGAGACCCCTAGTTGGTCTCGATTGAATAAAGATGGACCCTTTCATAAGTTTTATGTGTGTTTTTCAGTTGTTTCAATTAAATTTGAATAAAAAAAATTAGATCAAAATATTATCTTTGTTATTTTACCGATTTTTCAAATAACAGTTTTAAATTTATAGCTAAAATCTCCAAAAAATTTTGGGATTTCACCTGTCTGCAAAAGCCCTTCACAAAATTTTTCATAAATTTTAAAGGTTGTCTAAGTCTTGCGCTGTAGTCGGCTCTTGCTTAAAAGACAAATGTCATCCACACCTCTTTTATTAAACTTTTATCTTCACCTACGCTACTGCTAACATCCCTTTTTGCTTGAAAGATGGTTAAAAGAATAAATACCATGCGGCGTTAATTCGAGAAAATTGACATTCAAAAACGGCAATGGTTTAAACTTCACAAAAAAAGTTTTTAGCTTGAACAAATTCTTGCTGATGGTCCATTACCAATATCAATGACAGCCATAGTGCTTGTGAAAGTGCTTACTGCTTTGTTAGGATGTGTGCTCAACATAACTCTTATTTATGTGACCTACAAGCAAAAGTTGGTTTGTTCTGAGGAATACACGGCCGGAGTACACAATGTGTACCTCGCCCAAAAATGTCCGAAATCATCTTTATCTTTTACACATTTTTCGCCTTGATCCCTCAAAGCAAAATTTTTTTTAACAACAAGTTTTTTTTATAAAAAGTGCTTTCCCAATCCTAAAAATGTGTTTTCTTAAAGTTAAACATTGAAAGAAGCACGATAAAGATGATTTTGGGCATTTTTGGGCGAGGTACACATTGTGTACTTTAGCCGAATACACTGTAATTTATTTTTAAGAAATCTTCATGGCATTTGCAACATCCTTATTTGTCTTAACGCTTTTTCTAACCTGCTTTTCCAAACTAGCTATAGTGTTTGGCCAGTCTTACTAATGTCCGGCATAAGACTTATAATGTTATCTACATGTTTTTACATCCAAATTTTGCCTTCTATAGGAAGTACAACTAACGTTGCCATCTTATTGTTTATAGCTTTAGATAGACTGTTGTGCGTTGCTTATCAAAGGTCAAATAAATTTTTGTATATAACCTTACACACTGAAAGTATGTTTAGATATACAACAATGAACAAGCAGGTGTATTTCAGCATTATTGTAATGGCTATTGCAGTTTACAATGCTTTGCATTTTATCGCGAATTACCAGTTTATAATCATAAACCCAGATAAGTATGTTAATTATAGTCAACCCTTAGTATAACAGCGTCCGTGAGGAATACACTTTTTTACGGAGCTAAAATGTTAAATTTTCAAGGTCTGAGCATGTTTTAGGCAAAAAAATGAGTGGGAAAGCACTTTTACAAAAAAAATTTTGACCAAAATTTAACTTTTTGCCGTGAATGACTCAGGCAAATTAACCTAAAACGGTATTTAAATACCTGAAAAGAAATTTTGGCGCTACCGGAGTATATTCCACCCCCAAATGAAATTTTATTTGAACTTTTTCAAAACACCATTTTAACCATTTTTAAGCATTTCCTACACGCTGACCACGATAAAAAAGGTGTTTTCACTTACTTTTTTCTATAAAAAATCGATTTTTTTTAAATCTTGAATTTTGGTATTTTTAGTTTATTTCTGTTTATTATAACTTAGTAAATCAGATGTTGAGGGTACCTCGGCCCCAAAAAGATGGAATTTGAACATAGTTTTGTTAACTGGGGCCTACCGCATAAAGAAACTCTGGTATGCATACATTTTTTATGCATCCAGAGTCACTTTCCAGTGATTTGCGTCTAAGGTATGTGGGTGTGCGCATCTCAACCCCAAGCAACCAAGCCCCTTGCGCATAATTCCGAGCAAGACTCTTGATCAAAAATACATTTAGAGGCTCTTTTTGCCCAGCTCCAGTGACCAAAACATGGTAAAACAGCCAAATAGTCGAAATTTCAAAATGCCCAAAACTCAATTTTTTATTGACCAGAACACAACACTAAAATCACACTTCTGCGGTGATTTTAGGTTGATGTAGAGTGTTTGGAAACACTTTTAAAAAAATTCCATTTGGGGGTATACTCCGGTAGGGTCGAAATTTTGAATCAAGTTTTGTGACTGAGCATACCGCTTCAAGAAACTCTGGTATGCATGCTTTTTTCATGTATCTAGAGTCACGTTTGAGTGATTTGTGTCTCAGGTATGGGATACAGTGCACTCTCGATACAATGTAACTTTTGATATAGTGTATAGTTTTCTCGGTCCCGACAAAGGAAACAACTCTTGAGTTTGTGTATATTTTCTAATTTTATTCAAATTGTTGTTTCTAAAATATACATTTATTTGTTTTTTTTTGTAAATTGAACAATGAGTACTCAGAAAAGCGAGGTGTGACTACTTTAAATGATAAGAAATCAATAATCGAGGTTGCTAAAAATGAAAGCACAAAATTACTTAAACAAAAAGTACGATGAACTACAAGCTCGAATTTGTGGACACTTTTCATCTTCTTTGCCGTGGTTGGGTGAACCGAAGAGGAATGTAGCGAAGGGAGCGACAGTAAGGCAATCGAAGCCAAAGCAGTAAAGGTGGAACAACTAGTTAGCCGGTTGGAAGCTTAGAGTGCGTTTGGAATAGAATCTTGATGATCCTGCAGTGCTTAGTTTTCAGGCTCAGGCCTTGCATTGGACGAGTAATTTCAAGAAGAGAGGCGAAAAAACAGATGCAGCCGAAAATGACTAGTTATTTCTTTTCTAACGGTTGATGTATTTCTTGTGGTACCGTTATTATTATTTGTTGAAAAAAGACATTTTCGATTAAGGTTTTAGGCCAATATGGCAAAAACTCTTGATTTAGTGTATACCGGGTGGGGCAAAAGTTCATCCGGAAAATAGAAATCAATTTTTACACAAATTTTTAAGCTTTAATAATTTTTGTTTATATATCATTTTAAAGCCCTATTCTTCCTCTTTCTAATGGTGTATCAAACGTTTATTTCATTCAATAAAATGACCACCATTTGCATCAATACATAACTTGATTCTTTTAGGGGAAATTGTCCATGGCATCTTGAATCATCTTCTGCGGAATTGCATCCCATTCTTTCACAAGGGAAGCATTCAGTGCAGCAATTGTCTTGTGAGGCTTGGAGCAGGCCTTTGACTGAAGATACGGCCATACGAAAAAATCCATCACATTCAGGTCCGGCGAGTTGGGTGGCCAGTCTCCAATTGGGTTTTAAGTTAAGGTATTATACTTAATTTCCCTAAAAGACTCAAGTTATGTATTGATGCAAATGGTGGTCATTTTATTGAATGAAATAAACGTTTGATATACCATTAGAAAGAGGAAGAATAGGGCTTTAAAATGATATATAAACAAAAATTATTAAAGCTTAAAAATTTGTGTAAAAATTTGGTTTCTATTTTCCGGACGAACTTTTGCCCCACCCGGTACTATTGACTGTTTTGTTCGAAAATCTTGGAAAGAGTGTACTCTCGATATAGTGCATATTTTTCCTGTCCCTACGCACAATACTGTATCGAGAGTGAACTGTAGGAAGAATTTTTAAACAAATTGTTATCTTAAAAAGTGGAGCAATCGGACGCTTACATAAAATAGTCATTTCGATGATCTATAGTGTCATATAATGTTTTCTAATTTTGCTCAGTCACTATTATAAGTTGCTTGATAGTAACAAAAACCATAAAACCATGAATCAAACGAATATTTAGAAAAGTTTCATGTATATCAATAGAACTTCTAAAACCATCAATAAAATATACAGATCGCAAGCGCTTGTGAATGGAATCTTATACACTCGAAGCAAACAACAGGGACAAGCAGCCATGTTATAGGTCATATTACACTCGAATCTGACAGGGCCGCGAAAACTGGATAAAAGTTCTTATTACACTTGAAGCAAACAACAGGGCCGTGAAGCGGCCCTGTGTGGATAAAGACTCTTTTTACAGGCGAAGCTTAATTTCACACAACCCTGGGTTGTTCGAAGCCCTGGTTAACATACATGAAATTAAGTCCACTTGAATTGTGGTACGCTAGTTCCATTATTGGCTATGGCATTATATTTGCTTCTATTGCCGACATTTTAATTCTCTACAATTTTAGGTATTTAAAAAAAATCATATGAAACAGCATGCATTTTTTAAAACTTCACAAAGTTAAATAAAAATTCAGTGATTCATTTATTTTAGCACTGAGTATAAGGCAGCAATAAAACGTCAGTTTATGAAAAACTACACTAATTTCACCTCAACCATAACGAAAGTGAAACAAACAATAAAATCTAAATAAAGTTTAAACTTTGATCAATATGAAAAGTTCCTTGAAAGTTTTCATGTTTAAATTATGTTTTGTGTAAGTTTCAAATTTTTTTGAATAAAAAGTTGTAATTTATTTTTTTACACAGTCGATGCTGAACTGACCAGCTGCAAAGATTCTTAGAATTGAGTGTACTTTTTAGATCGAGCATTCTTCGCGGCGTGTCAAATCGGTAAAAATCGCGAATGGGTAGTACTAAATACACTTCAGCAGCGCAATTGGACAACAAAAATTGTAAAAGGTGGGGTTATTTTAACAAGACTATTTTTGCTGCCTTAAACGGCGCAAATATAATAAAAAAACAAAGCAAAAAGTCGCAGCCAAAGAGCGGCGCAAATATTGTTAACTTAGTGTGGCTTTGAAGGGCGCAAAAAATTCTGTTAAATTACTGCAGCCAATAGGAGCAGCAACCAAAAATTAATATAATAACTTTGCTGCCTTCAACAGGCGCAAACTTCAAAAGTAAATTTGCAGATTTACAGGCGCACTAAATTAACATTATTTGGAGCTTTTACAAGCGCAATGATACCAAAACCAAACTTGCCGCCTAAAATTGTCGCAGGTAAATTACTTATTAATCTCTAACACAGACCTGACATGGCAGCAATTACAAGCCTTTACCGCAGCATAAATCGAAAAAAAAAGCTTAAATTATGGCTTCATCCATCAGAGGCCAAATAAAACGATCAGTAACAGTTCTCAAGCTATTGCTCGAAGACAGTGATCCGGAAGAAATTGCGATTCCTCAGACTGATTCAGAGGCACAGAAACCGTTCAAAGTCCAAAGCACCTTGGAATTGTGGCGGTCAAGTTTAGATGACTTCGTGATACAGTTGCGGAAATTTGAACGTGCCCAGACAGCTCATAGCACACTAATGCAGAAAGTGACGGGTACCAAGCGCCAAGCTGAAGACCAGAAATATGAATCAATGCAAGACACTCTCCTCTTTATTTGGTTGAAAAAAAACCCAGCGGAGGTGTAAAAGATGACAACTTATTGGTGTACAGATTTGCTCGAGTAGCATTTAGTCATTTCAAGCCCATTTTTTGCTGGGTGCCACAATAACTAACCATCTCTCAAAGTACAAGTATCCTATTGTTCAGGAGCTCACGCGAAATGCATACGTAGACAACCACCTATTCACAGCAACCACTACAGATGAGGCACTGCAAAAATGCAATCAGGCTGAAAATATCTATAAAGACGCTGGCATGAACCTAAAACAGTTTGCATCAAATGATCCTGAAGTTATGAGAAGACTTCTTCCTGAAGATCGTGTCGAGGGTCCAGTCCACAAGGTGCTAAGAGTAGAATGGAATATGCGCAGTGATCAGTTAATTTTCGAATTGCCAGAAGATCTGTGTAAATAACCTACAAAAAGAATTGTCCTGACCACAATAGCTAGAGTTTTTGATCCGCCAGGCCTGCTAGGCACCGCGTTGCTCACTTTTATGGTCTTTTTGCAAAAATTCTGGGCCTTTGAGCTGAGCTGGGACAATGAAATTGACGAAGATTTAAAACAGGAGCGGCAAACACTGATGTTAGGATGGATGTCTTCTGAGCCAGTGCAAATAACAAAAGGAGTAGTGATTTTTTCTTATTATCAGCCAAAGTTTGAATTGCACACCTTTACTGATGCTTCAGACAAAGCCTTTGCCGCGGCGGTGTACTTGTACTCTCAGGTAGAAGATCGTTGTGAAGTTAATCTCTTTTTTTCAAAGAGCCGAGGAAAGCCGAAACAGAAGCCAGGAAAACACCAATGACAATACCAAAACTCGAACTACTTGGAGTCAGAATTGCAGCGAGGGCAATGCAATTTGTTCTGGATCAGCTTGATCTGCCTATTTTATCGAAGATTCAGAATGCGTTATACATTGGCTTAAAAGCGTTGAGAAACAAAAGTGTTTTGAAGAAAATCAGCTAAGAGCAATAAGGGCGTACGAAAAGCTGACAGTGAGATACGTTCCTACGTCCGAAAATCCTGCTGATGTAGCAACTAGAAGTTGCACTTAAGAAGAGTTGAAAGTTAATCTACTGTGGTCGCACGGGCCGCACTGGCTGAGCCAATCCAACTATGCTCTGTGGCCAAAAAAAAGCTACAATTTGACTCAAACTTATATGTAGCTAGAGAGAATGAGCCTAATGGGTTTGAGATAAGTTTAGCTACAGTTGAGCAACCAAAGCCATGGATTGAGCTTAATAGATTCTCGTCATGGAGACAAGCAGTGAATATAGTAGCTATTGTGGTCAGATTTTTGAGCCGCACAAAAAAAAGATTGGAAAATAGCAAAAAATCACCTTCTAAAAGGTTTGCAGCAAAATTCTTACACTAATCAAATCGTGACCTCAATGGAAAAGGAATCCGCAGAGAAGATTTTGATTCTGCTTTCACAAAGCGCAAGATATGAAGATATGATGTTTTGGACTACACCAGCCAAAGACAACTGGCCAAAGACTTCGAAAATCGGGCTAAAAAAGTGTCAGACCCTAGGCGGGAACGAACTTTTTGGGGGTTCGTTATATCGAGAGTCGACTTTATAAAAATCTTCACAGTTGACTGGACTTTAAACATGAAATAGATATTTTTCAAAATTTTGATTATGACTTAGAGAGTGTGATGTCAGTTTATTTCTTGAACACGTGACTAACACACTTTTTTGCATACATTCTCAATTATTTCCAAGCATATATAATTTCCAGCATTCTTGATAAATAGAGTTAGTATAGTGTAGCACTGCAAATTAGAAGTTTAAATTTATCGTATTAAAATCTTTGAAATCTTTATGTTACTAGTGTTTTCACTGCCCCTGCCGGGACCGCATCCATAAGAATGCAGTTTCCAAATAAAAAAAATATACAGCTCCTTATCTAATTTACCTACCCACCCCCTGCCAGGTCAACTTACTTTTTTGAAATACCTACCAACCTATCAGACATAACTACTAACTCCCCTACCACGTCCACTTACCGCTCTGACATACCTACACGCTCTTCTATGACACCTACCTACTCTCCTTCCACATCTATATATTTTTGTGGCACACTTACCTACTCTCTCAGCATACCTACATTTTTATCTGACATACCTACTTCCCTGCCATGTCTTCTTTCTCTTTTGACATACCTACCCACTCTCCTAAGATACTCACTTACTTTCCTGACATACCTATCTACCTAATTTTCTGACACAACTACATACTCTCTTGACATACCTGCCTCCTTATCTGGCACACCTAACCACTCTCTTGACATACCTGCCTCCTTATCTGGCACACCTAACCACTCTCTTGACATACCTGCAGAATGAAGAATGGGCCGTCGACTGCCCTAAAGTTGCTGGGTTGGGATCCGGAAATTAATAGGCTGTAAGGCTTTTCAATAGTAGAGTATCTTCAGTGACACAAATACTCAAAATACTCAAAACACTTCATGACCACTTTTATTAAACCAAAACACTCAAAAATACTTTAATAAAATACTTAATAAAAAATACTTAATAAAATACTTTAAGCCCGAAGCCTGGTTTAAAATGTTTAATTAAACTTTCAGTTATTGCCTCCGAAGCTTTCACAAAATTGATACAATTACAAGATATGAAAACGATCATTCTTTATTGATAACTACATTCAAACCAACATTAATCAAAAGAAATTTTCTTCTTCAACAGTGATCGGACAATGCAGATCGATGAAATTGGTTGTGCAGACAGGCTCTCTCAGCTCTCCTCCACCAGCAGGCGCAACTTGATGAACCACTTCTCATTCACTGATGAAGACGCAGGAATTGATAAAATTCTTCTTGCCAGCTTCGCCAGATTTGGAAACTCTTCAAAACTACTTCGCTAGAAGTCGCCGAGATTTTTCGGAGCATGGGTGATCTTCTTTTGGATGTAGCGGTCCACCTCATCATCTGGAGTAAAATCATCATCAGGAAGGAAGTGGATGGAGCTTGCCTTCCTCATGAAACATGCTGCAGCAGATTTGGTAGGGCTCTTATGAAAGTAAACACCTTTATTGGTGTTGGGTGAGGAGGCCAGATTTCGGAATTCCTGTCGCAACTTGTTAAAGTAAGGCCAAACGGCGTAGATCGTAGGAGTTTTTCTTGCCTAAAGATTTGAAGGATGATTTAAATATACGATAAATTTCATGATCCGTGCTTTGTAGCATCCTCTTCCTCAATGGAATTGCACCCTCATTGGCTCTTTCATCTTCGTCATCAGACACTGTTGGCGTAGTATGGGTTTCCATCGTTGAGCTTCTCTGAACCTGATAGGATAGAATAGAAGCTCGAGAGTTTGACTACGCCCAACGACAGTGTAGTCATCTACCTAACAAAAAGGCAATCCCCACAAATAAACTAATTGAAGAGTCCATCATGAAGGTCTGAAAAGTCAACTCCCAGCAAACTCTCAGTCAACAATACAGTCAACGCTCCCAATACAGTCAATTCTCAATCAAAAGTAGGGTCAACGCTCGTAATACAGTCATTTCTCGTAATGCAGTCAACTGTCAATTATTATCGGGCTTCGGGCCCAAGCCCGGCCCGGACATTTTTCAACCCGGCCCGCTGGGGGTACTGCCCGGCCGGGCCGGCCCGTGTCCGCTCTTGTAACGTCCATCTTCTGGCCACAAGCATAAAAAATTGTACCGGGGAAGATCATTAGAGACAAATACAATAAAAGAGGACTAGTGTTCAGAACATAAAAGGAAAGCTGTATGAAAACAAGATGGAAGGTAGACATACATTGCATATTCAGCTGATAGGGAAAACGATTAACTGACAGCCGACTTCTTCAGGCTTGTGATAAGTTCATATTCGCTCCGTTGCCCATCATCATGCAATTACAAAAGCGTTCGTTTTGGGTTCTCCCCAATTTGACAAGTAAATCATCGATATGTTCATTAAATGTTTTCTTTTTGTTTGTTTATTAGATACTTGTTTAAAAGTTAGCTTATTTAAGCTAGCTAAAAAGAAACCAAAATCCTGATTGACTCTCCAGCCCTCAGTTTTAGCCATATTTTTCTTATCTTAGTTTTAGCCCCTTAGTTTTAGCCATTATAAATGAAGCAGCCATGCAGGAGTGCCGATGGTGGCGGTGCTTCTGTTTGGAGATCAGTTATTCATCACTTCTTTGGTCAATCACAAAGCAATAGAGGAGTATATAGACATCAGACAAGCTGAAGACCCTCAAGTTATAATTGATGCTACAGACAAAGTGCTGAACAAGTCAATTTACAGACGAAATGGTAGATTACTGCAGAAAAATCTTCAACTGAGTTCATTTGAACCAGCAGAAAAGATAGTCAAGTGGGTGGAATTTGCTGCCGAGTTCCCTGTTTTTTATTGAGCTAAACTTACCCATACAGGAACTAAGCTTTTTAACTTACTATTGTTTAGACGTCATACTTTCCAGTGTTTTTGTCTTAATTATTGTATTGTGGTTCGTTGCAGTTGTTTTTGCGAGCGTTATTACCTGTTTTGTACTACTAGAAGGGTGTTTTAATTAGGTATTCAGACAAAGTGTAGACAAATTAGTTATTTATACAATTTCAAAAACATGTCTAAATAGTATTTAGATTATGTCTGTCTCGATTTTCACTCAAAATTTTGTCTTCACCGTAAAAGTTTGGTAACTAATGCTTTATTATTACTGTTATAAACAGCTTAACGCAGAATTGACGAAAGGGGGGGGGGTGGACAATTCTATACTAGCACCAAAGTTTGCTTTACTTGGCACGTAGCTCCTTAAAGTAGGAATGACGAACTGAAAACCAGCCATCAGATTGTTTTTTTAATAACTAAATCTGTGTATTTTTGTGAACTTTACAGAAAAAAATCTTTGAAATTACGTAAACGCTTGCGTTACAGTAGTCTCCACCTATTTTTGTTGAAATGACACCACACAACTGAGTGCTTTTGGCTGCCACCAAGGATATTTTAAAAACTGGTCATGTGGTCCATCATCTTAATCAACCGCTTTACTAGTCTGTCAATCCTAATGATCTTTTGGTTTTTATTACTGCTAGATGAGTTGAAAAAACTAGGGTTTACATTAAACATTAGAATTTGCTTAAAACACAGAATGTGTAAAAATGGAGCTCTTCTCGAGGAAAGATGACCATGACGTAAGAAAGAAATTTTTTTTATTCCTATCTTGTACCCTTGAATCCAGCCGTTTGGAGCTCCCCAGAGTTCAGTCTACAAAATAGGAATAAAAGAAATATTTTCACCTCTCCATCATGGCGTCGCACTTGTCCATTCTTACAGACTGTGTGTTTTAATTTTTTTTAATAGTCAATTCATTAAAAAATAAATACCTTAATAAATACCAAAATAAATACCAAATAATAAAAAATAAATACCATTAAAAATAAATACTTTATTTTAATCTACTATTCAAACAATAAACATTAAATCATGGTGAAATTTTTTGAGATACATTTTACAAATTATGTAACAGTTTTCCTTCTTTCTTACTGTAGCGTATTTGACAAAGTGTTGACCTTGTTTGACATGTGTTCATAAGACAACTAGTTTTTGGACACTTTTTTCTACCGTAGCATGTCTTAGAAAATGTCGTTGTTTGACCTTGTCTGACATTTGTTTACAAGACAACTAGTTGTTAAATACTTTTAATACTGTAGATGTTTTACATAATATTGACCTTGTATAACACTCTGCTTAACATTTTTCCTTGCATTTATGTGTTCATGTTTTTAAGTGTTTTTATTTTGCCGTTGAGGGTCATGTCTTTCTAAAATTTTTAGTGTTCATATTGTTGAATTGGGTTTAAAATTTTTGATGTATGGTTTCATATTGAGTCTTTAAAAAAGTGCAGCGTTATTTGGAATTGTATTTCTTGACTTGATTACGATATACGCTCCAGTCTCAGTGCTCAATAATGGTATATATTTGAAGTGCAAATGTGCTTTTGATTAGTCGATTGTGAAGCTTATTGGAAAACACGACTTGACGATAAAATCACAGTTCATTCTGATAAGCATTTGATTTAAGTCTCAATTCACACCTAATAGATGAGTTTGAAGTCAGGCGTGAATTCATTTATGAATGAATGTATGAATTTCACACTTGATTCCCATGTTTTTCGTCTTGACTTTTAGTAATTAATTTAGCAATTAAATTAAATTTCAAAATCGATTGAATCGTTCGAGTCTTTTTTGAATCTTTTTGTTTATTTGCAATTTGTTTGTCTCATATGGTGCTTCATGGCCTCACGTCCTATGTGTCAAGTTCCATGTATCGTGTCTTATGCCACATGTTAACTTCCTGTACCATCATGTCTTCGTAGCACCTGTTGAATTGATCCAGCTTTTGTTAATAACATTTGTCTTGACTGAAACGTGAATCATTGATATACTTGGACTGGATTGATTTCTGGTTGTTCCTAAAGTCTCATGACTCATGTTCTATGGTTATGATTTGCATTGTTTCTCTTCGTATGTCATCTCTTTGTAATTAATCTCATGTGATATGTCGCATTTGATATCTTCACATATTTATGCCTTAATTTCTTTGTCTCATAGTTCATGTATTACAGTCTAATTATTTTATGTTATTGTGCATACTTCATATGGTATTGCCTGCAAATATTTGGACAAATATCAAGTGTGCATTCAAGTTTTTTTTCCACCAGCTGTCTTTATTGAGAATATAAAAGCAGTATAAAGCTCTGCCCTAACAACCACACGTCAATAAAATAAACGAAAAAGATGGAACGCTGGACTTTCTTGCAACACTACTTCTTCTTGGACAAGTTAAGAATATAATTTGTTCTCTTGTGCTTCTGTTGTGATTGTAAGCAATAAATGTGTTGGGAGCAGTATTATTTAAAACAGTATTAGATGGATAAAGATGAATGCTGGGGGAAATTAAGAGATAAGTTTTAGTGTAATTGGATGTTTTAGAAGTTCCTGATTGAAAATAAGGCACTTGTTGGGTTGGGGTCACCACCTTAAATTTTTTTCCAACCTTCTCGAAACACGGATTTTTTTTATTTATTTTTCATTCACAACATACATCTCTGATATTTGACACCACAAGTGAAAAAATATGTCTGGACCATTGAATTTTGTTCTCCACACAAAATCAGACACGTATGACAAAAACAGAGTTCTGGATGTTCCGAATTCATTCTTATGTCGAACCTTATATTTCTGCCAGACTGACTCAATTGCTTCTGCTGATTTTTTTCAGCTTCATAGGCTTTCCAAAAACGCAGATAAGATTGGAATGGAGAAGCTTTAGATTTTGGAGCCATGAGATAAATGTCTGATCATCCCAAGTGAGTCTTTCATAGAGATCGGCCAGAGTGAAATTTTGAAGCTCTTCCATTCTTCATTGTTTTGGTACTTGTTTAAAAATGTCAAAGGAAAACACTGTAAAAAACAGAACCGCAAATTTAAATAAAAAAATCTGTGTTTCGAGAAATTTAGGGTGGAGGGCCCCAAGCCAACAAGTGCCGAAAATAATTTTTTTTTTCATAAACCCGAAGTGCTTTTTGAACGTCAAACTATGAAAAGAAAATAAGTGCTTAATTAATAACATTGAAAATGCATGCTGCCCGTTAGGCCCGCCAAGCGCTAGCATGCAATAAAATAGTAATTAAAAAGTGTTGACTGGGCGTCAAACAAGGAAAAACCCTACACTTTTTTAAGTTTTTATAATGGTTAATGCGTTTAATTGTCAGTTTATTTGTTAAACAATATTAACAATTAACATACTTTTTTCACACTTTCTTGAAAATTCACAAGCATTATTTCTTTAAAAACTAAATTTTTAAATCATTCCTTTCAAAAATTCATAAATTTGATAAAGGAAGTAGGGTCTAGAACCTAATTCTCATAAAAATAAAGCTGTATATTATAAGAAAAATAAATTTTGTCAACTATATTTTTGCTTAAACAGTGTTTAAGTTTATTTTAAAATTGTTATTGTTTATTTAAGGAAACTATTCTTAACATAATTTGCTGTTTGTAGATGTCGTCTACTTTGCCTACCTTGTCTATAGAAAATTTTATTTATTGTCAAGATGCGGATATTTTATCTAAAAACATAATCTTCAAAGCGATTATCTTTTTCAAAGGATGTGCTAATATCATAGCTATAATGGCCTTTGTTTTTCATGTTACTACACAGGTATGGACTGAGCTTTTGCAATTGTTTCCATTAAAAATCTAGTGAAAATTTAAAAAATCTGCTATAACCTTTTTAGCGCTAGTATAGAATACCCCCGAATCAGACCCCTCAAAAATCGCTGTAACTACCTTTTGAAACAACAAGTTTAGGCTTAGCCCTTAGGCTCAGAGGTAGCCCAGCTTATGGAAGTTGGACTAATAATAGTTTTACGCATTTCGGGGCGGGGGAGGTGGGGTTTGGTGTGGAAGGGTGGTTGGTGTTGGTTGTCTTGAACATATGTTTGGGTGCTTTTTACTTAAGTTTTAGAAGGTATAAGTTTTGGGGGAGGTATTCTATACTGGGGTCACCTATTTTAACACTCGTCCGGTCACGCATAGGAATTGCAGAAATAGCCTTAGGATTTCTCGCTGATTTTTTCTAGCTTTTTTTTTTATTTTATTGCCATAAAAAAGCCGATTTATAAAAATTGTTTTTTCGGAGCTATCATTCTGAAGCTACCTTCACTGCAATAATTAATTCAATGTTTTCGGCCATAATAAGCTTACTAACACTTACTACTACGCTTACTAATAACTAATTAATAAAAAGCTTTCTAACGACATATTGTTCAGGTGCTTGCAATTATTATATGTACGATTTTTGCTAAAAAAAACAAGTGTGTCAATTTTCCAAAAACCTTGTCGATTCTTAAATATGCTAAATTACGTGTGATAAGGCAGGGATGTGCACGGGCCGTTTTACGGGCTTTTCTTTCGATCTGGTTGCCCATGTTTTTTTCTTTCGACAATATGCAAGTTATATTCCATTTGAAAGTAAACATTCAGGACTATTTTTCGTCAAGCTTCGGGCCGCGGATTTGCAACTTTTTGTAAAAATGGTAATGGTAAAACGGTAGAAAAATAAATCGGAATGGTAAAATTCTGAAGTTTTTAAAATAAAAAGTAATGCTGTTTTCGTTTACATATTTTTGCTTTACTCTGCCTTGATGCGTTCAATTTGTTGCTATTTTGAACTAAAAAATTAGTTTTTAGAAGCAAGTAATTATACACCATCCTAACACTAAAATCATCTATCAATTTATTTTCGCAATGGCTTTTTTAATAGCTCTTCATTTGTTGCTTTTTTACGCACTTGAACTCTGGAGGTAAAACTCTCAAAAATTGCTTTTTTTTCACTGATTTTGGACTTTTAGACTGTCCTATCCACTTGACAACCCGTGTGATCGGTTGTGGTGGACACCATTGCTATTTTATTTAAGAGCTTCTTATTCTGTGTTTGTGACTGGAATGAACTCTTCCATGATTGTGCTTTGCATAGAGCGCATAGTTTGTAATTGTCGAATCAGCAGCTATGAGCAGAGCTCCAAACCTAAGGCTATAGCCTTGACCCTAACTATTATGGTTTGTATATAAAAATCTTAGAAACAACAAGAAAAATCGTTTTAGACTATTTTATTTTCTGTTGTGTTTGTGCTAGTGTATTCTCCTGGCATAGAATGGTTCAAAGGACTAGCTATAAGCACTGTAAGAAACGTCAATAATGCGTATTATTTCCAGGTTAGCTATTTTTTTGTATAAGTAAATTGCCACTTTAAAGGTCAACTTTTTTGTTTGCTGAAAATAAATTATTTTTTCTTGAGAGAAATATATGACTAGTGTAAAACCTACATTTTTACATTAAAAAAAACGGTTGAATTAGTCAGACAGTTTTTTTAAATCCGTAGTCCATATTTTGCTTGCTAAGCTGCATATTATACTAAAATGTTTTTACAGTTTTGTTTCGCTCTAGGATATTCGCAACAGTACCTCTGAAGACACTTTCACTACTAAAATACAAGGGACCACAGGCGCCTATCGGCGCCTCTATAGTATTTCGAAATTTCAGTAAGGGGCTATGACTTTATTCATAAAAATAGGTATATTCCCTATTAGAACTCATTTTTTTCACCTGTTCTTTTTTTAAAACGAAAGCTGACATTCTGGGGAACACGATGGTATTAGCGACAAAAGTTATTTCGCTATCTACGACCCGTTCTGGCCTTCGAAGTAAAAAAGCGTTACCCACCCACACATGCCAAATACTATATAAGATGTCTTACGCACTTTTTCCGGGGTCTGAGACTAATATTTGAGTACTTTTTAATAGTGTTTTAAAAGGAAAAGTTATAAGGATTATTCGCTACTACGGTCAACTTTACTACCTCTTATGGCGAGAGATACTATGGAGAGACCAACTGCTTCAAATGCGTTGCAAAATAAATTTTTAAGCTAAACTTTTTTAGATAACCATTTGTTTTTTAATGGCAATGGAGTGTATTGGTCTTTTCTTTTTTCTGTTTATTCACAACTGGAGCCTGTGGTACCGAAAAAGAGTGCGGAGCTTTCAGCAGAACAAAAGCAATGTTCTTTCATTTACCTGCTTGCTGTCTATCAAATTTCAAATTGAAGAGACACTTAAAATGACTAAACTATTTCTGCCATTGGTCATTATAAAGTGTTTCATTATGCTTTTTTCTATATTGTCCCAAATTTTTGTCTATCAGGTAATTTTTATTTTTATTTTTTTGTTTTGATACCAGTATTTAAGGTTTGGCCAAAGGGCTTCTCAGTAGGCCTACAAATGATAATTTACGAAGGTGTTAACATGCAGTACATTCAATCGCTGCCAACTGCTTTTTTCTTGATATATGGCAGTGGGCAGCTGGGAAGATTTTTTCCTATTAAACGGAATTATGTAACGCCAACTGAACCGACTCTACAAAGCCAAGATGAACATTTCAGAAGACTTAAAAACTTGTTTGAAAAGTAATTTTTGTTTTAAGGTCAAGAGTAAAAATGCATTGTTGACATAAACTAAAATGTGTAAGGAGTGTTGAATTCCTACTTCCCGCCTTTCAAAGACAAAGCCTTGCTGAGAGAAAGTAAAAGCGGTAGTCGTTTTTTGTGGTTGTCTGGTGGGGTGGTAGATCGTCAACTCTCCGTATCCACCGACTAAAGTTCGAATCCGCCAGCGGCCACATCCTTTGTTCATTCCAAATGGACATATACTAAAATTGGAACAATACAGAGAAGATTAGCATGGCCCCTGCGCAAGGATGACACGCAAATTCGTGAAGCGATAGATATCTGGACACCTGTGGATCTAGTAAACTACAGATGAGTGGGGGGAGTATACTTGATCTTCTCTTTGAGAAATGTTTCAAAAAACCAGAGTTTCCTCTGGCTTCATCAGTAGCTTGATAGAGGACATATCCATTCTGAAAAGCAAAATTGTCTGGCAGTTTTTTGCACATTGCGCCACTGGATATCTAACCTTTGGCACATCTGGCTCAGGGTCGTAAATACCAAACGAAAGCAAATTCGTTGATTATGACAGATTCATGGCAACACTAGTAGGGTGTTTTTCCGCTAGTGTCATGTTTTTGTGAAGTGGATTGCCTACCGGATGATTTTGGCTGTTGATATACGTCTTTGCTAATCTAGACGGAATCAGTGGCTGTTTCACTCTGGACGACATTTGGCATCGATCTTCCGACCTGAGCTCAGTTGTGATTACCTGCTGAACTTAAGCATATCAGTAAGCAGAGGAAAAGAAACTAACAAGGATTCCCGTAGTAATGATACCAATTCTAGTAATAGTCAATAGATTACACCTAGTGTTAGTAGTAGTTGATTCGTGTACACGGAACATTACTTTTTTTTCTGCCTGTTTCACACAACAGCCCGATTTTTCTAAAGCCTAGGGTTTTCTTCCAAAGCTCGGGAATGTAGTTATACTCGGTAAAGCGAACGATTAGAGGACTTGGGGACGAAATGTCCTTAACCTATTCTCAAACTCTCAATGGTTATCTTTTTAAAAATATTTTAATCTTTTTAAAAATATTTTAAGGAAAACAGATTTAAATTATCTTTTAGACTTATAATTGTATTTGATAAAGTGTCATATCATTGACTGTCTATTGTAAAGTTTATAGTTGCGTTTTGAACGTAAATAAATAAATAAATAAATAATAAAAAGTCAGGTCCTGCTACAGCCATTGAATTGATTGAGTGTTGTTGATGACGGTCGACAAACTGAGACTTAATAATAAAGACTTAATAATTAAAGATTAACAGACAATCAAAACATAAAGAAGAATTATACCTCGTGTTCACTGGGACAGTATGCAAGCTTGATTGAAGTTCCATCTACAGCTCTACACACAGTAGGCATTCCTTACTGATTCTAACAATAAAGTCTGTATGATACCTGGGTTTGCCAGATGAAAGAAACATGATGCGATTCTTCTGCATTCTACCTCATTCACTGGCCACTTGATACGATTTGAATGCTTCTTGTTGATTGTCGATTGTTGATTGACATGCCGAACAGCTTGGTTAACTGAATGCTTGGACGGCCCTAAATTGAACTAGCTATCATTAATACAAAAAATAGCTACCAAAAGAAACCTTGAGCGTCACCGAAACTGTAGAAAAAGTTATTAGAAGCGTAGAATCGAAGTTCACAAAACAATTTTTCCTTGGCTGACAACGCGTTTGACCGAAAACTAGAAGACTGCAATTGCTCACCAATGACACCAAGAAGAATATCTGCCTGTCGCTAAGTAAGACGAAAGCACTCACAGAATTGCGTCGGATCAGTTACAATAGCGCTTGGCCGAAAAACTCGCTTCTGCCGTCTCTGAATCCTCCCTTCTTCAAAGTTCTCATCGCTTGACGACATCTTCCTAAAATAAGCAACCGTATAAATAAACTAAGACGGAATATACGCAGCACATAATAACCAGTTGAATAATAACGGGGTGTGCAGTTTCTCAGTATTGGTTTTGTTGTTAGTAAAATCACTATTTTTCAAAGTCAAGAGGTGCTCAGCGCACGATTTTAGGTAGAGAAGCATGGTTTTCTGTGTTAATAAAAAATTTTCCAATTTTCCAAAAATTCGTAAACCGTAGCCTTATTCATCAATTTTCCATGGAAAATTTTCTAATTTTCCACTTTTCATTTTCCACTTTTCAAATAGTAAGACAGAAGAGGAAATTTTCCATTTTCCACTTTCCACTTTCCATTTTCAATTTTCCATTTTCCATTTTCCACTTTCCACTTTCCATTTTCAATTTTCCATTTTCCATTTTCCAAAATGTTAGTAAGACAGAAAATGATTTTTCATTTTCCACTTTCCATTTCCATTTTCCACTTTCCATTTTCCAATCTTCAAATAGTAAGATAGGCCACAGAGGTTCAGTTCAAGACAGTCCGGCCCCAGTCCTCAGTCAGTGAGAACAGCTCCAGTTCTGCGGGATCAGGACATTTTTGTGCCGATATTTTTTGTGCCGACTAATTTTGGGAACTACTACACAATGATGACCCCAAAATATTTAATTAACAAAATACAGCATCTGAAAGAGACCAAAGAAGAAAAATATGAACAAAAAATTTTTTGGGGTCATCATTGTGTAGAACAACCCAATTTTGTGCCGACATTTTTGTGCCAATCAGAACAATCGGGTTTGGCATTTAACTTACGTTGAGTATATTTGTATTTTCTTTTAGATGAATGAATTACTAATCAGTGAGCATGCGGCAAACTCAAATCAGGGCAACCGGAAATTGGTGCACGATGAAAGGATGTACTTCAAGAATCGAGACCTTAAAGACGTTAACGAAGGAAAACTTTCGGCGATTTGCGATGAAGCAGTTGTTTCGAAATGCAAAGGACGGGCATGGTTTCGCGCTAACAATAGCACGTTCGCAAGGTATGTTTATTATGTTTTCTTTAGGGATGGCTTTGTCTTTCCGATTGCAACGGGATTGTTGCCGAATAAACGAATGGTTACTTATCGACAGTTTTTCGAGATGCTTCGTGCTGCATTTGAAAACCTTTTACCAACAGCTTTGAGATCGGTATACAGAATGCGGCAAAAGGAGTGTGGCCAAATATTTCCGTTAATGGTTGCTACTGGCATTTGTGCGCAAATCTGGCAAATCTCGCAACATCTTCAAGACGAGGGGCTTTCGGTTCGCTACGATAATGATGCGATGTTTTCTCATGAGGTATAATTGCTGTTGATGTAATGTATTGACCATTTTATTCAGTGTCGGAAAATTGTTGCTATGGCTTGTGTTCCTATAGAGCACTTGAATTCTGCCTTTTGCGCGCTTCAAGCAAATCTTCCTCCATAACTCGCGCCTATTTTTCAGTGGTTTGAGCGTTATTATCTTGGTATGATATTGTCTTCAAGGAAGATGTACTAAAGGTTCTATTTCAGGGGAACAGAGACCTGACTTTATTCGAAGGACTTCAATGTTTCCAATAAATTCGTGGAACTTGGTAGAAAGAATTCTGAATGACGAAGCTAGGACGAATAACTATGCAGGTTTAATTTCCATATATAATCCATATATTGTTTGGTTTTCTTTTTAGAATCACATCATCGCAAAGTGGCTGGTCAGTTAGGAGTGGCATATCCGACACTCTGGAAGTTTATCAAATCAATGAAGGTACTATCTTAGTTCTTGTTATAGTTGGTTATTTTTGATTTAATGGTCCAACGATGAATTGATGGCGTTTATGCGGAAATGTCTCTCGGACGGAATCCCCCACTAAAACGACTGAAATACAGAAAAGCGGATGACAGGATGAAGAAACAAGTCGTGAAAGCAGCAACAAATTGGCAGTTAGTAGTTCCGTATCGAGTATTTGGGCAGTATCGCGTACAACTTCCGCATGGCGCAAGGGCCTTATGTGAAGCCAAATGAAGTGGAAGCCGAACCAGACGATAGGTTGGATATGGAGTTTTATTGAATTTACTATGTTTATTGTTGTTATTGGTTTGGATTTTGTTTGGATGTATACCGAAATAAAGTTGTTTGATTATTCTGATTGATGGTTTAATTTTTCGATTATGAATGCGAAAAAATAAATAATAGAAAGCAAATTATAAACTGGCACAAAAATGTCGGCACAAAATTGTCATGTACCCAGTTCAGCTTCCAGGTTTCAGTCAGTGTAGCCGAAGTCCAGTTTGGTGCAGCCCTTCCAGTCTCTCCTCAATCCAGCCTTGGTGGTAGTCTAGCTCTCCGTGATTTGTCCACTACACCAACCCGAGCGCAGTGGTGTCAGAGAAGCTGAAGAGTGCAAGTCTACAAATAGTTTATCTTTCGTTGTTCCGTGTGTTCTAGTAATAAAAATCCTGTCTGCGTGTCCTATCGGTGCTGCGAGTAGTTCCCCTAGGTCTTTGGATTGTTCTGGTTTTGGGTCCCCTGTCTATGTAGTGCATTACAATTTTTTGGTGCCTCTCATAAATATACCCCGCCGTTACTAATGCTTTCAACATCTTTAAAGTTTTATTTATGTTCAAAATTATTTATGTTTTACGCATGGATGTCAAAAGCGATAAAAAATTAAAAAGCGATAAAAATTCAAACGAGAATTAATTTGTTTAAAAGCGATAAAATTTTTATCGCAAGCGATAAAATATCTCATAGCCTTTTTATCGCTTTCATAAATTACGATTTGTGTTATCTTTTTTAGGATTTTTGATGTTGATTGAGCAATATTTATTTGTGCTAGTAATCAGTAAGTAGTCTTGTGGTCAAGTGTAGCAACGCAAACCGGTGACGTGTCTGCCTACTTCTTGGAAACTGAGCTCGTAATTTTTGCAGTTTCTTGCTTCTTCTCCAAATAAAATATTGTTTTAGTTCTCTAGGGATGTGCGTCCAGCTATCAATATCAGTCTCTCTGTCTCTCGTGTCGCATTCACTGCTCAAACTAAATCGATGAAGCAGGTAGTGTGTTCGGTGTTGTTTGACTTGTTTTAATGTTTGCTTTTTTGAGATTGCTGGATCTATGACGTTTGAGTTTGCTCAGTATCGTCAAGTTGACGCATTTGCTCAATTCGGGTCGGGTTAGGATGCGTCAACCCAGCAGCACCTCAATCGTCGTGTTCGTTTAACGGAACTGCTCAAGCAAGAACAATATGTACCGATGGCTATCGAAGAGCAGGTAGCTGTCACCGGTGATAACTTTTTGTAGAAGTCTAATTCACATGGTTCTATCCATAGTTGCACCGCCGCCAAAAATGCCGCCGAACTTTTTCAAAAACAGCAACGGCGGTGCCGCTACCACCGGCGCTGGCGTTTGGCGGTGATGCTATTATGGTTCTATCATGTTTCTTTTATACAGTGCCAATGTTTCTCTAAGATGATGAAGGAGACAAATGACTATGAAGATGTGCGCAAGGCGTTAGGGGCGTAATCGTTTCGCAAAAAAAAATTCGCCAATGAGATCAATCGCCAATGGTATGTTTCTTTTCTCAAGTAATTTTAATTCTTTGTCAGGCAAATTAACACTCATTTTGTAGCTCATCTCACTGGCTACAAAATGAGAAACATACCATTGGCGATTGATCTCATGGGCGAAACTTTTATTTGCGAAACGATTACGCCCCAGGCGTTCAAGGTTTTTTTTAAATGAAAAATGTAAGTATGTAAATTCGGCGCTACCGGAGTATCACTTTTTTTTGTAAAACACTATTTTAACCATTTTTAAGAATTTCCTACACGTTGAACACGATAAAAAAGGTGTTTTCACCTACTTTTTTTCAATAAAAAGTCGATTTTTTTAATCTTGAATTTTGGTATTTTTAGTTGATTTCTGTTTATTATAACTTAGTAAATCAGATGTTGAGGGTATGTTGGCTTTGACCAATCCCCTTCGGGGGCGCAGGGGGCTTGGTTGGTTAGGGGGCTTGGTCGGTTAGACATATTTCCGAGCAAGACTCTTGATCAAAAATGCATTTAGAGGCTCTTTTTGCCCAGCTCCAGTGACCAAAACATGGTGAAACAGCCAAATGGTCGAAATTTCAAAAGGCTAACTCAGACAGCAGAAGCCACAGCAAAATGTGACCATTGTGGCTGTATATTTACAATCAACTTGATGTCATCCTCTGAAAAGAGCAAATATAAGTGGGCAATAAGTGTAAATGTAAACAAGTGCAAATAAAAGTTATTAACCTTGAAATTTTACAATAAATAAGAACAGAAAGACACTTTTCAGTGTGATTTATAAAAGCGATAATAAGCGATATAAAAAGCGATAAAATTTCTATCGCCCTTTTTAACGCTTTTTATCGCTTTGGGGTTTTGACAAACGCCAAAAATTTTATCGCTAACAGGCTCTTTTAACGAACAGGTTTTCTTGAATTCCCCATCACAAAAATAACGTTCCAGTTTTCCAACAAATATTGCCAGATGTACAACAAAAGATGCCAGAACGCCTATTACCCTCTATCTCTAAGATTCTACATTTGACCATAAAATATTTGAGAAATAGGCTTTTAGATATAAAGTGAATTTTCCAAAAAGTTTTGGTGAGCTTAAAAAACTTTGACTGATACTAGTTTTCAGTTTCTATTTTTTTGGAAAACACGATTTTGTCAGTCTAATTCTTCATGTTTTGCACAAGTATAAGAATGCGTTTGAAAGAACGTTTTTAGGGCTACATTTTGGATATAAGCATTCTGAGCTTTTATTTGAAAAATAATTCTTTTGCAGTCATTCTTTACGAGGTGTCCCTTTTTGAGGCGGACAAAAGTCTTGCCTAACTCACTAGCATCCACACAACCAAAACTGCACGATATATAAGTAAAACATTTATTCAACAATTAATACTTCGTGGCGTAGCCCTTCGAAGCAATAACAGCAGCACAACGAGCAGGCATAGAGTCAACTAACTTCATAATAACCTCCAAACTGATTTTCTTTCATTCTGCACACAGAGCCTTGAACTTATCGCCCGTCTTGAAATAGATGCGAGTGCAAATTTGCCGATCCAGGTGCTCCCAGAGATGCTCGATAGGATTGAGATCCAGACTTTGAGGCGGCCACTCAGAACCTCCACATCGTTCTCGGTGAACCACTTCTTCAGGAGTTTGGAGGCATGCTACGGGTCATTGTCCTGCATGGAGATCCAATCGTCGGAGAGACAAGAGATGGCGTGCTCAATCATGTTGTCGTCCAGAATGCCTTTGTCTCAGCGTTCATCTTGCCTTCGATTCGAAGCGACGGGCCGGCACCATCCCTCGAAAAACAGTCTGAAAACGTCAGAAAATGCATGGCCGAAAAAAACAAAAAAAAAAATACCCCAAACCATAACCGATCCACCTCCGTGCTTGACAGTAGGAACTTGGTACTTTTGATCATTTCTTTTGCCGCGCGGACGTCTCACATAATAAATCCCATCCCAAGAGAAAAGATTGAACTTCGATCCGTCGCTCCAGAGAACCCTCCCCCAATCGGCCACAGACCAATCCTTGTGAGCGCGTTCAAAACTGAGACGTTCCTTTACGTTCTTCTTCGAGATCCACGGTTTCTTTGATGGACGAGAAGCAGGGAGATCGGCCCTCCTGAAATAAAGGTTCTTCGTACTTTTCCCCAACAAATTTGAAGCTTACTTGAGAATTCTTTCGGCTGTGCGTGTGCTTATTCCGAGACCAAGACGCTCATTCGCAAGTTTGGTGACATCAGTAGCAGTCTTCAGAGGATCCTTTTTGACTATTCGAACCAAAGCTCTGTCATTCTTTTCGCTTGACTTGCGCGGCCGACCACTGCAAAGAAGAGCTTTATCGCTGATTGATCCGCACAACGATCTTCTGGTCCACACCGAAAAGCTTCCCTACGGCTCGGCTTGATAATCCACCCAAACTCGCCCTTCGAATAGCTTCTTTCGTCTGCTCGGCAAGGAATTTAATCTGTAAACATAAAGGAATATAAGTTTTTACTCAGAAAACACTATCGTTGCAAGCAATATGACGAAAAGAATGCAGTGAAAGTGAGTGAGGCAAGACTTTTGTCCGCCTCAAAAAGGGACACCTCGTAAAGAATGACTGCAAAAGAATTATTTTTCAAATAAAAGCTTGGAATGCTTATAGGCAGGACTTTTGTCCGCTACTGTATACCGTCAACAAAATATGCGTGAGAAACAAATATTTTAAATTCCCAGACTCTTAGATGTTTTCATAAATGTTTTCATTTCTTGATACAGTCTTGTTTAAAAAAAAACTTGTTAATTTCCTTGAAAGCAATGAATAATGTTAAAACTCACATGCATTTAAACACAATAACGAATAAAGCTGTGAGCAAGTTTATTATAACTACAATTTAGATGCTGAACGATCAAAGCTGTTCACAATTTCTAAGTAGCTTTTGTTATTATAAAAAGCCAGCCCTATTTCTTTTGTGAAAAGTTTTTTTAAATTATTTCAAGAAGAAGTTTATTTTTCGAATATACAACTTCTATTGTATGAATTTTATCATCTTGTTAAGCTGAATTTTTATTGTAAAAAATTAATCGTTTGTTTTTTTTTTATAGTAGGTTTATAATTTAAAAGATTAAATATTCTGTGAATTCTTTCGAGTTTGGCTTAATGAACTCTACGTCAGAACCAAATGTAACTTTTAATTTTTTTTATCAAAGAGCTGTCAAAAAGAGCCGTTCTTTGAGAATAATAAGAAGGGTGATGACCATAAAGCCATCGATACGGCTATCGAATAGTAATAATTTAAAAGATATGGCCGGCGATTTCAAAACGGCCGACATTTGACCAACCCCTTTTATTTATTTATTATGGAAGATTTTGCTAACTGTGTCAATTATTGGTAGAAATGACTGTGAAAATGGCCGGGTTGAGTTCATATGGCTGGTCATATGCCCGGCCATATGGCCGATTTCAAAAGGGCCTGCCTTTTGCCCAACCCTAATAATAAGTAAGGTTTATTTGCACACCGTCCAAACTAGCCTTTGTCGTCAACAGTTTAATCTCATAACACACTGCACATTCCAAAACACGACAATAAGGCTCTATTGAAGACTCTTTCTTCTTGTTGTTGCGTGTTGCCACCACCATGATGAGACTCCAAAGACCGGTTTGTAAACTGTATGACCTGCGGAGATCCAGTCACCAGCTCGAAGAAGCAATTCTGATTCACCACCACCAAGCTTGATTTCTGCACGCAGAGCTTCTTTTTTCTTGGCGTCCATTCCAGCTTCTCTTCATCGGGTCTGCTTTGGTCACTTTGCTTCCTTTGGGTCCATGTACACCAGCTTAACTCGGGTCTCTAGCTTTACCAGGGTGCGCTTTCCATACGTATCTCAGTCATCACTTTGACACTGAGTCACCACTTTTCGGAAAATTTAGGCTAAGCAAAACGAAACTGGCTGTAAATTTGACTCAAAGTAATTTTTAGCTCGAACAAATTCTCGTTGATGGCCCATTACCGATGCCAATGATTTTTATATTGTTTGTAAAAGTGTTTACCGCTTTATTAGGATGTGTGTTCAATACAACTCTTATTTATATTACCTACAAACAAAAGTTAGTTTTGCTGCAAAAATTTTTGTGTAAATTTTTATACATACACCCTCCAGTCAAGTTCGATATACACCCCCAGTTTACTCGGTCCCCAGCTGATTTTTTTTCAAATTTTTTCCAAAGTGTTGAACAGCGTTTTCTTATATTAGAGTTAAAAAAGGCTGAAAATGGAAAAAATCAGTTGGGGAACCAAAGTAAACTGGGGGCATCGGTATATACGGCGCTATTGGACAATCTGTTTCCCCTTTTTGCCTTGATCCCTGTTGTTTTTTTCCCCAAAAAATGACTTGGTCTCCCCTGTTTTTATGAAGGTGATTGTTAAGGTGATCATGTTAACCATAATCACCATATAAACATTACTTTAATGGACAGGGGACCCAATCATTTATAAAAAACAACAAAGGTGATCAAGGCAAAAAGGGGAAACAGATTCTCCGATAGCGCCGTCTATACCGAACTCGACTGGAGGGTGTATGCCAAACTTTTACTGGGAATGCATACTGAAATTGCTCCAAAATGTTACCTAACCATTTATTAAGGAATCTTCATGGCATCTGCAACATCTTAATTTGCCTTAACGCTTTCTCTAACCTGCTTTTCCAAATCAACTATAGTGTTTGGCCAGTTTTGCTAGTTTCGGGCATCAGACTTATAAAACTATCTACATGTTTCTATTTCCAACTTTTGCCTTCCATAGGAAGTGCAGCTAATGTGGCCATCTTATTATTTATAGCTTTAGATCGGCTGTTGTGTATTGCTAATCCTGGAAGGTAAACTTAATATTTACATAAGAACTCACAAGCTTAAAATTGGTTTGCAGATATGCAACAATGAACAAGCAGATGTATTTAAGCATTGTTGTGGTGATTGTCACAGCTTATAGCTCCTTGAATGGTTTTGTGACGTATCATTTCATAAGCCAAAGCCCAGACAAGTATGTTGATTACAGTCGACCCTCGACATTACAGCTTTCTCGAAATTAACGCCTTAAATCGAAAAGTTCTTATCAGTGTTGTAAAAGCACCGGTGCCGGTGCCGAATTTTGACTTGGCACCGGTGCGGTGCCGGTGCGGTGCCAAAAAAAGGTCCGGTGCTGGTGCCAGTGCGCGAATTTTTTGAGGTGGTGCCGTATTTTTTATCTGTTTTCTGTTAAAATTGTGATCAACTTTAAGAAAAGCTGAGCTTTTATTTGTAAAAAACGACAGGATGTTACTTAAAAAGTGTCAATAAACAAATATTGTTCACAGATGCCGATTCAAATTTCCATGTTTATGATTTGAATCAAGATTTCTTTTACGTGGAGTTTCCACTCAGCTTTGGTAATTTGAGGTGGTGTAGGCTCTGTTGAATGTTCTTCTCCGTCCTCCCACCAGTCCACGAGTTTATCGGACAACCAAGAGAGACCTAATATACCTGCGGCATTGACAAACAGCTGCTTAAAGCTACTGACTCCAACCAAGCGCAAGAATCCAGTCATTATATTACAGCACTAGTTTGGACTGGCGCCTTAGGCGCCATTTGTTTTTAAGCTATAAATTTTTAATATCGGCGCCCAGTTATTTGGCGCCAATTTAAAAACGTTACGAACAAAAGTTCCGAACAAAAACTGAATGTAAATCCTAAAAATAAACTTATCCGACTTTTAAGCCCAAATTTTTTTGTCCAATAAGGCGATGTGAAGAAACCAACACGTATATGATCTTCCCTAGTTAAAGGGCTATCGAATGACACCAAGATCTCTACATTGTGTCCACAAAAAGTATGATAAATCGCGTTACGAACAAAAGTGACAGAATGGAGCGTCACAGAGACATGCCTAATACTATATAGAGATAAACAAAGGAATTCATGCAGCTGGAAAAACACTCTCTTTGACTGTCGACGTTGTGACGACAAAGGGTATGCTTCATAGCTATCTAGGAATCGTAGGGCACTATTATGATTCATCAAAACAGAAAATAATGGTTGTTGGACTGGACATCGTCTAAATGATAAAAAGACACACCGGTAACTACATTAGAAAAGAGTTCTTACACATTTTTATTCATTACACATTTTAAGCTAACTGTTGTCTAATTTTATTGCTGCCATATTTGCATGACGTTTTCAACCTTCATTAAAAACAAAATTTTGCATTTTCGCTCATTTTGCTGTCTCTTACGATATCTTTCAAAAAACTATCTTTTTTACCTAACATTTCAAGTGGTCGGTGCCGGCACCGGTGTTTTAAGACGGTGCCGGTGCCAAGCGGTATGTCCGGTGCTGGCGCCGGTGCCGGTGCCAACTTTTAGTTTTTTACAACACTGGTTCTTATACTACGGGACTGTTTTAGGATTTTTGTATACTGATTTGTAAAGTATACATGATTTTTGT
This sequence comes from Ditylenchus weischeri, assembly GCA_029231635.1. Lineage (NCBI taxonomy): Eukaryota > Metazoa > Nematoda > Chromadorea > Rhabditida > Anguinidae > Ditylenchus > Ditylenchus weischeri. The sequence goes on from JAMRYI010000106.1 coordinate 253,479, forward strand.
AAACACATCTATTTTAATAGCCACACCACCCTAGTACAAAATCGTGTTCTGGTGTGTATTGACCAACATTTTGAAGACTGCTGATAGACAAATCAGCACCTGTTTTGTAGACAGTGAGACGAGCTACAAATTGAGGGGTAATTTGCCTATGAGCATTGCTTAAAAAATAGGTCATAAACACAATGCGAAAAACTGGATTTTGAATTAGGAGATACGGCACTATTAGAAAAAATATGGTAATATTTTTGAATTTGTTCTCTAGAATCTGATACTTTCTGTTTTATCTAACAACCATCTTCGAATCATCCATTGTAGAGCTCCAGGATATTTTGAACGCACTATTCCACATCAGGCATGTGCACGGGCCTTGATTTTGGCGGCCCGGCCCGCCCGGAAAATTTTTTTTCGGCCCGGTCCGGCCCGCACTGAAAAAAAATTTTTCGGCCAGGCTGGCCCGGTTAGGCCCGGCTTAGGCTTAGGAACCAGTATAAAGAATTGCTAAACATTCTCTCATCTTCTGCCGTGGCCGCCGGTATAGACAGCAACTTGCGAGCGAGCTTCGTTGTTAGACGGATTTCGAAAGCGTTCCCTAGAATGGATAGTCTTGTGATAAGAATTTGATGATAGTTTGGTGGGAGAGGTGGGAAAAAAGTCAAGTCGAAGGAATAGGTCGAAGGAAATTTAAAAGGGCGGGATTTTGGAAAGTCATATATGGCGGGCTTTTCGGGCCAGCCCGGGCACGGAACTTTTTCGGCCCGGCCCGCTTAGAATTTAAAAATTGCAGCCCGGCCCGGGCCAGCCCGATCACATAAAGGTCATATTCATAAAGGTCATATTTTAGTAGAGTTTTGTATCAAAAGTAACCACTTCCTGTCTCTTGCTACCAAAGCATGATTTTACCGTAGTAAATTAAGAGTAAGGGGTAAGGTCAGTAGTAACTCTTGATTTTGTGTATGACAAGCTTACTTCTAAGAAAACTCGTATTGGAACCCATAAAACTAAAACCTATTTAGAAAAGTTCCCTGCACCATATCAGATCTTTTATCTCCTACCATGAATAGCTTTATATTAATCGTCAACTTTTCATGCTGCTTATGCTATGGTCTTATGTGGAGAATTCTTAAAACTGGTTTATGGGGCAGTAAAATGAGAGACAAAGCTACACAACGCATTTTTAAGTCTCTTGTAATAATTTTACTGGTATCTGTTATGCCATGGGCCATTTATATGACTTTTAAAGCTTCTTTGACATACATCAAATTGAATCCACTGGAGTTGTGGTATGTTGGTTCTATAATAGGCTATGGCCTTATACTTGCTTCTATTGCCGACATTTTAATTCTCTACAATTTTAGGTATTTTAGAAAATTATATAAAAAATTTCGCGGTTTTGAAAATTTTGCATAGATGTATTATAATTAGAGTACCGCTAAACATTTATCAATCCTCCTTACCAAAAGTGACAAGATATAACCAAAATAACTTTAATTCCAATTTTTTATTTAGATTTTTATTAACCCTCATCCTGTAAAACTGGGTCAATTTGACCAAGTGAAATTTCAAATGCTCATAACGAGGGACCGGATTTATATACTCTTAGAAATGAGAAAATATGCGCATAAAATATACACTAAGAACCGTGAAATATGCCATAAAAATTGCAAAATATGCCGGAAAATTTACAAAATATGCCCTATTATAATAGGCTAAAGTAGGCTGTTGTTACAGATAAAAACATAATCGCGGTTTTGCGGTTTTTCCACGTAATTTTATTTTACAGTGCTTTATCGAAACAGCATATTGGATATATACAGGGATGATAATGAGAATTTTCAAAAATAAGTACATTTTTCAAAAAAATCAGATTTTGACCCCGAAAATAAGTACATTTCCCAAAACACGCTAAAATCGCTCAAAAATCGTTTATTCCCCATTTTCACATACAAACATAACATTTTCAAACAAAAAAAAATCATAATCATTCCCATTTTTGACCACCTTGAATTTTCTGTCGGAGTTCTCCATCGTTCATGAGAAGCTTGTAGACATCAGAACAGTTGATATCGAAGTTCACCCGCACTTGTAGGAGAGCCTTTACCGTTTCCACCTGGAGCAAATTTCTAACATCCGTCCACTGCGCTTTGCACAAAGAAAAGACTCTCTCGACGAACGCATTGGCCAACTGGATTGAGAGGATGATGCTGACAAGACGGTAGAGATTGAAAAGCGAGTCGTTGCCCTAAAAGAAGTAGAAGTCGTTGCCTTAAAGAAGGGAAAATTCTTGCTTACCTTGAAAATATTTTGCCACTTTGCTTCCGCTGGATCAGCTTCGAAGACTTCGTCTGGGATTTGTCGTAGCATCCGGTTCACTTCCCCAACTTCATTGAAAAGCTCATCCTTCTCTGCGATTTCTGGTGCCACTTGCTTTGCCAGCTCCAGCGCCTCGGTGTAGTCGATGGACTTCGTCTTCAACATAATCCAGGAGATGTTGGTCGGCAGGAACTCCACGTGAAACCACTTGTCAATGTATTCAATAACCGTCGTGTAGAATTCCTGAAGGAAGGAGTTACAAAACACAGGAATAACAAAAACGAACCAGGAAACATGCGCTCAACCTTTCCTTTACTTGCACGTCCAATCGACCGAGAGAAGTAGCAGTTGCCGCTCCGAAGAATTCCATTGCTTTACGGTACACGATCTTTTGCTTTAATGAGTCAACGAATCAATGAGTTCCGGTAAAAGAGCTGTAGATTTCTGAAAGCATAGCAAAATATTAACAAACTGAATAAAGAGAAAAGAAACCTGAAGTTGAAGAAGCGGTTTTCAAAGATTCCCAAAACACTCTGAAGAAATTGGAGAACTGGCAGCGATTCCACGGAAGCGAAGAAGTTCTCCAGAAAGATAGGCGATTTGTTGGCAAATCCGAACAGTGCAGTCAGCGGATCCCAAAGTCTCAAAACTTTGTCGATCACCTTTCCCAATGTCAGCCAGCGAGTTGGTCCATGCGTCGGAATTGTCTCGTAGTTTACCTGAAAACAGCATGTGAAACACTAAACAAAATAAGTGAAACACAAAAACCTCGAGAAAGTCGCACACATCCTTTAGATTCTCATGCCTGCTTGTTGATCCCTTGAAGTAGCTGGCCAGTTTGAAAACGAAGGTTTCGATGTCCACCGGAAGACGATCGGCACCCTTCTGAGCTGAATTGTGGAAGATATGAGCCGGGCATCCAACAGGAATCAAATTCTTCTTCTTGACGAGCAGCTTCTTGAAGACGTTATTCGACCTTGCATTTGCGGGCCACCAAAGTTTACTGGAGCATTGTCGGCGCAGAAAGAGACGAGATTGTTCCACTTGAGTCCATGCTTCTCCAGAATTTGTGCAATAAAGTCGGCCACCAGCTGAGAATCCTCCCCAGGCAAATCTTTCATATCGAGAAGGCGGACTTGGACTCCTTTGTCAGCATTGAAGAACCTGAAAGAGCATATATAAAAGTCCGACTTATGACGAGCGGAAACAACTTGATTTCCTTGTGATTCGAAGCATCAGTCGAGATTGAAAACGGCTGTTCACCCAGTTCCTTCAGAAGACTGTTGACTGAGTATGGTGCCAGCACACCTAAGCTCACAAAAATCAACAAGTAAACATAAACACTAACAAAACTTGTGAGAATTGCTTTTGTTTTCAGTCGCCCACACCCGAATTTCTTGGCCACTTCTGAGTCAGAGAACATTGTGCGGAAGAGAGCGTCTGATGAGCAGCAGTCAGTCGAGGCAAAGATTGATTGTGAGTTGCGACGTGAAACGCCCAGGCTCCTTCAGCCGCAGCGGTTTTGTCATCGATGGCAGTGGGCGCATTACGGCTTGGCATGAAGTTTGAGATAGCTCTGAAAGCATAAGCTAATAGCAAAAGCATTGAAAGCTAACAAAACCTTGTAGTGTCGGCGGCCTTGGCATTTTCTTTATGCTTCGGCTTCTCTTGGTGCACTCGAATCGCCGCTTTGCCCATATTTCCCAGATTGATCTCATCGTTGCACGGGATACAGTGAGCGTGGTTGTCGTCCTTTCCTATTCTGATACCTTTAAACTCTCTTGCGAAATCTGCCTTGTAAACGTTCTTCCTTCGAGGCTGAGACATGGCGATTGATATTAGCACTAAAAATTTCAAAATTTGAAAAATAAGCACAAAAGGAGTACACAAGTCGAAAATAAGTACAAATCTGATTAATAAGTACATTTTATTTTCATAAGATTCGGGATTCGAAAATAAGTACAAATCTGATTAATAAGTACGATTATCATCCCTGGTTTAGAGGCCTTATAAGTGCAGAGAGAAATAAGAATGCTAGCAACAAGATTTGGCTTCGATTCATTGTTTTCATTGCTTATCGCCTTCTTCGCATGATTTTCATTTCATGATTTTTTAGTGAGCACTCTTTTAAGTTACCGTATTTTCTCTATTGATCCCCCACTCTGTGATAAGTCCCCACTCTCTAATAATCCCCCCACCCCTAAGCCTATTAAATAAACGTTTTATTACATCATATTTCAAACAATTTAATCAATAAACGTAAAATAATCATCGTCATTGTAATATTCTAGGTTTATTTCTTCGGCTGTTTCCTTTTCCAGCTCGCCTTCTTCGAGTCCAGCTTCTTCGAAGTCGTTGCGACCATCCCTTGACTTGTTTTCAGCCCTGATGTCGCGAAGAATTTCTAGCCCTTTTTTGCCAATGGATCCAGTAGGCTTGAAGCAAGTGATCTGATCATCTTCTGTGTGAGAGCACATGCTGTGAGTAAATCATTTTAGATCAACTGACAAAAATAAAATCTAACCTTTAAAGGATTTGAGGATGGTTTCTTTTGAGATTTCTTGCCAAGCCCTGTCTACCCATTCCAAGACCAATTCGAGAGCTATTGCCTTTTGATTTCCTTCTTTTGTGAATTCCTTGCTTGCATCGTTGGCAATCCAAATTGTGTAGTAGTTGCGGATCTTCTCTTTCAATGGCTTATTCCAACTGACATCTGGAGCCTAAAAAAGATAACATTCAAAACATCACACCGATAAATAAATACTAACCCGGATGAATTTGGTACAACCTCCAGGAATGAACGCCGCTTCCACACCAATTTGCTTTAAGACTTCCAATGTGTTCACACTTCTCATCTGAAAATAAAAAATAATAAGAGAGCAAAAATTGCGGCAACGAAGAATGAGACAGCAAAAAATTTTTTTCTTTCTTTACAGGGCTAAAAAAATTGCAACGAATTTTTTGTCGAAAAATAATCCCCCCACTCTCTAATAAACCCCCACCCTAGAGAGGGGTTGAAAAATAATCCCCCATGGGGGTTTAATAGAGAAAATACGGTAACTGTTTGAGTTGATAGTTTATAAACTAGTTAACTGTTTGAATTTTGAGAACAGTTTCTCGAGATGCGGTTAACCGCGGTTTTTCATCTAAGTGCGGGCGATTTTGCGGTTTTAAACGCGGTTTTAACCACGCCCCGCAACATTACTCAAAAGTTTTAATTTAGTTAATTGTTAATGAAGATGTAAAGCCGCACAAACTTTAAAATTTATCAAAACTATTAAAAATGTGTTTCTCAGACAATGGCGACTATTTTCCTGAAAAATGTTTGACCAAAAATAAGTTTTCGCTTCGGGGAACCAAGGTGATTCAGATAAAAAGCTACCCTAAAATAAAAAAAATAACAGAAATTTAGCATAGATGTTTATTATTTATAACTTTTGAGCAAAAACAGTCCAAATATGACCAAAATATGCAAATATGCTCTCAAAATGCAAAATATAACACAGAGCAAAGATAGCTGAACCTAAAAACAGGATATTCGCTTTGAGTTATTGTATAAAAAGAAAGTCATGAGTAGGGACTGGATTTATATGTTTTGGCATATTTTTTTTGCTAATATGCTATGGACTAAATACACCTTAAAACGCTTTTCAGTTTATAAAATAGGTAGGTAATAAGTAGTAATAATATGTAGATTATGTCAATTTCAGGAAGGGGAATTAGTAAAAAATATACATTCATAAAATTATGTAAATTTTTGTTTTTAGCACTGAGTATAAAGCAGCAATCAAACGTCAGTTTATCAAAAACCACGATGTTACAAGTTCATAAACGACTCACGTGAAATGACGTATAAAATCTAGCATATCTAGATCATTAGCAGTATCAAAAGTTTATTAATGTCATAAAATTTCTATTATATTTAAATTTGTAAATTTTAAGATATCTTTTAATGAAATTTTTTATTTTGTTGGCTTTTATATAACAGCTGCTATTAAATGAATACAGTCAAACCTGGGTTATCCGACACCCAAAGGGACCGCCCTTATGGTGTCGGATAAACGAGGTGTCGGATGACTGGGGTGTCGGATAACCCAGGTTTGACTGTAGAGCTAAATATTCCTGAATATTTACCCCATAAATACTAATACAAAAATAAATGCTTCAAGATATTTATGCCTAACATGTACAAAATGATCAGGTTAAGGGCTCTCCCGAGTTTTTTAGTAATTGTGGCTAAAGTGCTAAATTCCTGGTTTGCCTGAGGTAAACCATTAGAAACAAAATTTATATCTTAGTGCAGTTCAAGACAAACAAAATGCCAAGAATGTTTTCTGTGAAATTAAAATTTTTAAACAAAAATTTCCCTTTTTTTTGTTTATTTCAATTGTTTCCACGGTTATAACAATTTTCCCTGCGGAACTAACATGGCATATATTCTGTTGTTTAGCCGAACCACATGATATGCATTTTTTAAAAGTATGTTTTGATGTGACATGGGTTTCGTGGATGAGATTCTAACAACTAACAGTTAGTTTACGAACACATACCAGTATTATAACAGCATTTTTTTCTCACAAAAAATAACACAATTGGTCATAAACATGCCAAAGCCAACAACGAAAAAAACCAGATCAGGCATACTAAACAGAAAAACTCTAAAAAGGGTTAAAAATGACTCTTTTTGAAAAAATTTCGTTTGGCACCAAATTTTTTGAATGCACTGTAATTCAAATTTTAGGGAACCGTGGAAAGGAATACGTGGATACCCCGAATAAGATAAAATTTAAAGACAGAATCTGGTAGGCATGCATATCTGATGCATCCAGAATCACTTTAAAGTGATTTATGTCTAAGGTATGTGTTTGTGCATCTAAAAAACACAGGGTAGTTCAAGAAATTCCTCCGTTTAATTTTTTTCATATATTTTTCATTGAAGCAACACGTCTTCACAATCTTTTTTTTAAAGCCTACGTTCCGAGAAGCAGTTTGACATAATGGGTCGGTCCATAAGTTCGCAGTTGCTTATACACGAAACATAATATTTTTAGTGGTCTTATATCGAGGGTGGTCTTATATTAGGGGTAGTCTTGTATTAAGCGTTTTTCCTATCAATTTATAAGGTTTTCTTATACTATGAATATTCTTGCCGCTTGATATAAGATTACCCTTGCTACAAGACTTATATCAATAGTACATTAGAAAAATAAAATTTATATGAATAATAAAGATCAAATACAAATATCAAAACCAACAATTCAATGAAAAACAGAAACAAAAAATCCATGAGTAAATGAGAAAAATTTTGGGCCGATTTTGAGATTTTTGGGTGCTCAACCAAAATTTGAAAAGCGGGATCGGGAGCCCTGGTGCTAATTAAGAAAACGCAAAAACAGATTTGCAAAATTTTCTTCTGGGTTGAGATAAATATTTTAGTGCCCGTTTATTAGAGTAAATACAGTATCAAGGGTTGACTGCAGTAATAAAAGTGAGTAAGTAACCAAATTGCATTTTTATTTGCATCATGAAACCGTAAGTGTAAATACAGGGTGAGTTAAATATTGCACAATTTTTAGATAATTTTTATCAAGGACTTCCGCGGACCGGTGAAATCCCCCCAATATTGAGGTTTCAGCCGTCAATTTTTATAAGTAAGCCACAATAACAGTTAATTAACATCAAGAATGCATCTACTCAACCATTTTTAACCTTAAATTTTATTAAAACAACCGAAGAAAAAGGTAAAAAGGTTGGAATTCAAAACATGTTAAAGTTTTTACCCTGTAGTAGTTTAAGGCGTGTTAAGGAGTGTTTACAATATCAAAAGATATTTACACTTACTGTTACAATGGTGATCAATCCATTAGTCTCACTCGCCTAAAAAAGCAGAAAAAAACAAGACGGCTACGTAGCGGCACATATTGTTTCAACAAAGCTAATTAATTTGTGACTCAAAAATTCAAACTGAACTTCCTTGCTCTAGAAAAAAGATGCACTTGAAAATCATTTTGTTCCTAAACTTCTCTTGTAACTTGAAATATTTTAACTTTGGCTGTTTAAAGTTTAAAACATACATAAAGCAATGTTGTTCATTGAGTTGTTGAACATTGAGCTAAGCTTTTTGTTTACTGCCTAACACAAGTTGAATAGACATTTTTACAATAACTGGTATGAATACATCTTTTTTCTTTGTTTGAAAACTATTTCTAAATAGTGTCGCGTTTAATGTTTTAAATTGTTTTATAAAGTAGCATAAAAGTATTAAGGAACTAGTGTAAATGGGATAAAGAGAGGAAATAGGGAGGGGAGGTTTCAAAAAATTGTGTCGGAAAAATGACAATTTTAAATTTTTTGGCGCTACCGGAGTATACCTATAAAGTGGATTTTTTTTAATCTGAATTCTGTGTATTTTAACTCAGTAAATCAGATGTTGAGGGTACCTTAACCCCCAAAAAGATGGAATTTGAACATAGTTTTGTTAACTGGGGCCTACCGCATAAAGAAACTCTGGCATGCATATATTTTTTATGCATCCAGAGTAACTTTCAAGTGATTTGTGTCTCAGATATGTGGGTGTGCGCATCTCAACCCCAACCAACCAAGCCCCCTGCGCATAATTCCGAGCAAGACTCTTGATCAAAAATGCTCTTTTTGCCCAGCTCCAGTGACCAAAACATGGTAAAAGAGGCAAATCAAAATGCCCAAAACTCAATTTTTTATTGACCAGAACACAAAAATAATGTCTTTTTTGAACTCCTGAGGTGATTTTAGGTTGAGATAGGGTGTTTGGAAACACTTTTAAAAAAATTTCATTTGGGGGGGAGGGTATACTCCGGTAGGGTCAATTTTTTGATTACATGATCATATATTTTTATTATTTTTCACAATTATTTTAATTATATGGCTCTTTAAAAGCCATATAATTTTAGAAAAAATACTTAAAAACATTCCACCACATCACATGGCCATTTTCGTAACTAATTTTTCTAAGTTTTTAAAAATTCAATAACACATTCTTGTAAAGCGTAAAATTTTTGCACTAGCACGCATTAAAATTACGGGTTGTCTTAGGATTGTTAAAGAAATGTAAAAAGTGACTTAAATTTAAAAAAATTCTCCATATTTTTTTATTTCAATTTTAGAGTTGCGGATTTGTTAACATTAACCCATATTTGATTACAAGTCCAATACGAATGTTCTAAAAACACGAAAATTTGCCGTGAATTCAATGTATTTTATGTCCCATATTTGGGACAATGCATGAGTTGTCTATGAAATTTATGAGTTGTCTGAAATATGGGTTAGTTCCGCTCAAGTTTGTTCTCGCGGACGAGGGTCAACTGGCGGCCATCCTAACGGGCAGCTACTATAACTACTGTCTAGTACCCCAACAACCTAAAGGTACACCGGTGTACGGTCAGTTCGCGAACTGGCCTGAACTAACCACATGTAGGGTACCGCAACTTTCCAAAACACATCTTCTGACCAAACTAGCGGCTCGAGTGTGGCCGCATAAACTCTTAATCTGTGTACCTAAGTGGTTGTACCCCAGTGGTGCAAAGGGTACAAATGGTATTTAGGCAGTGTTGCCCACGTAGCGATATCAAGGCCCGGGTATCTAAATTGGGGTACCCCAGTGAACAAGTAGTGGTACTCAAAACATTTTTTTTCTTTATCCACGAGAGGCCGGAGGCACAGGGATTCGCCTGCCCTTCAAAGAACTCCTTCGGAGGATAGCACAGGCTAGGTACTTATTGGGGTACTGTAGCTATGTAATTAATTTTGTTTGCTCTTTCAAACGGTATGTGGGGTTTGCTGAACAGACGGTTCTATCCCACCTAATTTTCACATTTAAGTAAAAAATCTTTTTGGAAAAAGGACACAATTGTTTATTTAGGCCAAACATTTTACATTTATTTATCATAAACATATGAATATATGTCATTAGAAAGCTTAGTTTCTGCGCTTTCTAACGAGCTAAAGAAATCGTACAAGTGTATATAGTACCAAATGATCTTTTATGAACATACCCAAGTCATATTTGACGCCATTCAGAAACCGGTTTAAAGATCGAGCCAAACTGCCTTTTTTGAAAAACGGTTTACAGATTCAAATTTTCCGTAAACTTCTGCACCAGAATGAGCCGGTCTCACAGTCAGGCAGGGCGTGTTAGGAAATAATGAAAAGTGAAGGAGTAGAAATAAACTACCGTATTTTCTAATACCTCGACACCACCTACTTTGAGGGTCTGTATCTCAGACCAGAGCAAATATTTTGCAAAGCTGTTTATTGCGTTTTCTCAACTTCCATGAGCTTTAACGATTCCGCTTTATGGATTCCAGATTTCCCCCAAAAATCTCGAGATCAACTCCAAATTTTTCAGATTTTCGAGGGATTATAAAATAACTTGAAATAATGAGCTATTAAAGAAAACGCGGTATCTTTAAATTGACAATTACTTTAAAAAACAAATTTTGTAAAAAAATTTGGCTGAAAACTTTCAAACGTTTTTAAACTAGGAAGGGGTTTCCTATATAAATAGAGCTCGGGTATTAAAATCGGGATCCTGAATTTGGGGTTTGCTCACGAAAATGGGTCGTGATTTAAAATTTAAACCTTTGGTATTGTACCTCATTTGACCCTTTTTTTTACTTTTAAATTTTTTGAAAATATAAACCAGGAATGTCTAGATTGACATTTTATATGTTCCAAAACATCAAAAAATTTTAAAAAAGTAGAAAAAATTATAAAGAAATAACGAAAAAACAAAATGGTCATATTCCGCACCAACCACCATCCGTCTCAAAAAAGATGATAAATGCGGGGAGGTATTCGCTACTAGGGTCAAAAATTTTTATTTTACTTTTATTTATTTTATTTTACTTCTGTAATTCGTACCAATTCTAGCATATATACCTCCAAATAATTTTCGTGTTCCATGGATATCTTGCCACTAGTGCAAGGCTTTGCCGGATGTATTTTTGCTGTAGTCACTTTTGGCAGCTTCTTTGTGCCAATAAAACGCTGCAATCCAGGAGATGGTAAATATTAGAAGTTGTGCGGAAAGAAGAATATTCTTCCTTGTGCAAAAAAAATTATGTGAAAATTCAGACCATAAATAGCCATTTTAAAATGGCAAAAATTAAAAAAATAGAAGCATACACAAATTTTCGAACAACTAAATGTATTTTTTTAACGATTATTTCATTTTGTTCATAGGTTTGTATGTTCAATGGGCCATGAGCATAGCTATTTTAATGGTTGGATTTGGACTGTACTGTTTTGAAGGATTTCCTCAGTTCTACCCAGTTTCCATGATTGGTGGTTTGTTGTGGTCAGTTGGTAAGTTATGAGCTAAAAATCGAATTCTCAAAACTATAATGAATTAGCTAGTGATAAAAGAGTTGATTGTGTATTTTTGGCAGCTTTTCTGATTTACGACTTTAAACGCTTTGTTAGAAACTAAGGTTGTGAAAATGCTCGAGCAGATTGATTTCGAGCATATTCTCGAGAATTTGCTTATTTTTCGAGCATGAGCTTAAAATATTGTGGCTGTGCAGTTAACTGTAAGTTAAACTGGGTTCTCTTTCGAAAGCCGAGCATATTAATCAATGTGCTCGAGCATATGCTCGTTTCACAACCCTATTAAAAACCTAGGAGTTCATTATCTGTTTCACTATTTGCAGGGAACGCCATTAGTGTAAAAGTGCTAGAAGAGCTTGGTTTGGGTGTCTCCATGATCCTTTTTAATGTGTTGAATTGCTCTCTAACCTGGGCCACAGGCTATTTTGGCTTATTTGGCACAAAAGCTCGTCGTCCAGATATTTTGTGGCTTAACATAGTTGGTTTATGCATGGTTGTAGCAGGGTATTATACTACTTCATTTTTTTATCAAAAAAAAACAAAACAAAAGTCTTTTAGCGCTGTGTTCACAGCTCTGGTAGAAGGAACGACACGAAATGGCAAATCCAAAGATTTAAGCGTACTTTCGACTGAAAAAGAAAACAAAGGATACACTGATCCAGAGTCACAGAGCAACTCTATTGAAAAAAGCAAAGGGTTTTCCAGGAGGAAAATTATGTATTAGCAGTTTTAAACTATAAATAATTTAAACACCTTTCTTTCTAGTGCGATGGTTATGTCTTTAATAGCTGGTATTTTCTACGGAACAGAGCAAACCCCTATTATAGCAATTGAAGACAACCCTGAATTATTTGGCTCTAATGTTTCTCAAGACAGCATGCCCCATTTATTTGGCCATTTTATGGGCATTTTCGTCGGCTGTTCATCCATATTTTTGATATACTGCTTTGTAAAGTAAGTTTTTTCAAAATCAGTTTGTTTAAAAACTCACACAACTCAATGTTCGTAGGAAAGGAAAACCAGAAATCGATCCAGAAATAACGCTGCCTTCCTTCTTCACAGGCACTTTGTTTGCTTTGTCACAGATTGCTTACTTTTACGCGACAAACAGACTGTCTCAAGCCATTACTGGCCCGATTGTTTCAATGGTACCAGCCAGTGTTTCGGTTTTGTGGAGTGTCTTTTACTTTAAAGAAATTGAGGTGAACTTAAAATGATACCTTTATAATAAAACTCATTAAATTTAAGGGTCCTAAAAATCTGCAAATGGTGGCACTGGCTATTTTTATATCAACTGGAGGGGGGTTTGCAATTAGTTTATCGAAAATTATGTAAATTTATGTGTATTAAGTTGTGAGTTTCATTATAAACCTGTTAAAATAATTGTTTTCACACATTTTAAAGTGCCTTTTTTATTAGAAGAAACAATTTTAAATGGAAAGAAAAAAGTTTTTATAACCATAGGCTGTTAAATAGTCAATCGAGTGTTTCAAAATACATTTTCTCATTATAAAAAATTCCGACCCTACCGGAGTATACCCCCAAATGAAATTTTTTTAAAAGTGTTTCCAAACACCCTATATCAACCTAAAATCACCTCAGAAGTTCAAAAAAGACATTATTTTTGTGTTCTGGTCAATAAAAAATTGAGTTTTGGGCATTTGAAATTTCGACCATTTGGCTGGTTTTACCATGTTTTGGTCACTGGAGCTGGGCACAAGAGCCTCTAAATGCATTTTTGATCAGAGTCTTGCTCGGAATTATGTCTAAGGTAAGTGAGTGCGCGCATCTCTAACAACCCCTTCATGAAGGGGGCGCAGGGGAGCTTAGTTGCTTGGGGTTGAGATGCGCACACCCACATACCTTAGACATAATCACTCGAAAGTGACTCTGGATGCATAAAAAAATGTATGCATACCAGAGTTTCTTTATGCGCTAGGCCCCAGTTAACAAAACTATGTTCAAATTCCATCTTTTGGGGCCAAGGTACCTCAACATCTGATTTACTAAGTTATAATAAACAGAAATCAACTAAAAATACCAAAATTCAAGATTTAAAAAAATCGACTTTTTATAGAAAAAAGTAGGTGAAAACACCCTTTTTATCGTGTTCAGCGTGTAGGAAATGCTTAAAAATGGTTAAAATGGTGTTTTGAAAAAGTTCAAAAAAAATTTCATTTGGGGGGGTATATTTTGGTAGTAAGTATATTTTTGGTAGTATACTCCGTAGCGCCAAAATTCCTTTTTTTTTTAAAAAAAGGAGGGCGGGGGTACACATCGAAATCAGTGCTGTAACGGCACCAGGTGTGGCACCGGCTGGCACCGGCGCCGGTTGTTGCCGGTGCGGTGCCTGGTGCCAAAATTTTAGGAGGTCGGTGCCGGTGCGAGCACTTTTAGCTCCGGCACCGGCACGAGGTCTTGAGTAGGGTCGAAAACTTTCAGCCTGAAGCCCTCTTCAAAGCAATTATTACTTTAAAATTGTTTTCATTCAATTTTATTTTGAAGTTAAAAGTGTATTATTATGCATTTTTGATTGTTGAATAGTAAAAAATCGAGCGGCTAGACTTGAACGCATGTTTTTACAGTTCATTCTAGCAACAAGTGGTTTACAAGGCACCAAAGACAAGTCGACGAGACAAATCACCAAAGACTAGGTTCATAATTATACCTTTGCTGTTTCGATTTTTTTTCATATACTGAAAAGGAAATGTCTAGTTACTTGGTACGTAGAACCAGCCTCTTTTGTTACACCGCAGGAGATCACGACTACCGAAGGTGATCATGGCTTGATCTCTGCTGGAATAAAATGAGGCTACTGGAATTTCTATTTGAAAAGCGCAAGTCCCAAATTATTTGAAAAGCGCAAGTCCCAAAAAATAAATCCGCGTTAGAAGACGGGCTAAGTATATTTTTGGTAGTGTCATTTTCAAGATCAAACTGGGCTTTCACTGCGCCATATTTGTCTCCCCAAAAATTTAATTTTAAAACATAAGACTGCAATTATGATCAGATGTTGTTTGTATCTTTCCCGAATATCAAAGTTAAAGACAGGGAGTCATTTGAAAGCTTGTTTAACGATTCCATATTAAGCACCGTTTATGAAACGTTACTGTCAAATATCATAGAATAAGAAGTAGGGGTAAGTCTTACATTAATATCTCCTTTTAAAAAATCTGATTCGTATCTACCTGTCGGTCTATTTTGCAATCTCTCTCTAAGGGGTCGGTCTATTAGAGGGGGTCGGTTTATTGGGGTGGTTTATAAGTTCGCGGTTTCTTAGATAATATTTTTGTATGGGTTTCAAACTTTTTTATTTACCTAAATCGTTAGTTTACCAACGGATGGGTTTCACTATTAAAATTTTATTACAAAAGCTGGAGCAAAACTTTTGGTGGGTTTCAAATAAAAAATTATGCAGCAAAACCATAATTTTGTAACCCATCAAACAATATCAATCCAGTTCTTCTGGCTGTACACCGAAATATACGCGCCAATTTGGTACTTGGTCGTTTTGGTACGCGGTCGTTTTGGTACGAAAATTTTTAGTAAAAATTGTTTTGGTAAGAGATTTTTTGGTAAGAAATTTCTCGGTACGCGGTGATTTTGGTAAGAAATTTTATCGTACGCGGTTTTGTTGGTAAGAGATTTTTTGGTACGCGATTATTTTGGTAAAAACTGGTAAATTATTTTGGTAAAAAGGTAACAGCACAAAGTTTTTTGAAACAGCTTGTTCTCTATCATTCTACTTCATGGTTATCGTGTTTAGAAGAATTTCGAAGAATCTTTGCTTGTCACCGACGAAGAGGATCAGCGAAATCTGCTCAGCGACTCATCTGAAGATGAATCCGAATCAAGCGATGGAAAGCTCCTTTGACAGAGAAGTCGAGTGCATAATGAGCAAACGGAAGGAGGATCTTCGATTATGGATGATGGCTCCAAGAAGATTCAGCCAAGGCCGTTGCTTCGATACGTTCCAAGCAACAAGGGAAAGCCAATACTTCTCTACAATGGTTTGATTTGAACTTCTTACTTGATCGATAATTTTCATAGATCATTTCTGGGTCATTTATTTCATCTGAAGCATACTCGTGAAGAAAAAGACAAGCAAGGAAATTTGAAGCACGTGCACATACTTGCATACTATTGCGTTTCTTCCAAAAACGGTTGTCCTATGCAAGTCCCGGTTGAAAGTTTCTATTCTAGGAACTATCTCACGTGTTCAGTCGGTGCAAATTGAATCTCTTGCAACTCCCGAGCGAACAGAAAGCGTGGCAAATTCTATCAGCGGACTCACAACTATCGCCAGAGCTTTGAGAAACGTGGAATTCGCTGCAGCAGAGGAAGGACGCGCAGCGGCTCTGGCAACTGGCGGAATCGGGCCACAGAGGACTCAAGAACTACTCGTCGCAGAAAAAGACGCAATGCTTAAAAATTATTTTACTTGTTATTATTGTCTGGATGTGAGTGGAATAAATAAATAAGTTGGTGTTATTCATCCGGCTCTGTGCCATTAGATACTGGCAGAACTTACAGGCGAAATTCAAAGGTGGCCGTCAAATTTAAGCCTTGATGTAACACATAAGCCACAATTGAACCTGACTTAATAGATGCATGAGTGGCCGATTAGTATTAGGATAAAATTCGCCCTTATCGTTTAGATTATGTGTATAAAAGCCAAAAAGTTTTAACATTTTTTAAAGTGGGGTCAAAAAATAATTTTTGTTAAACTTATGTTACCCAAAAATTCTTACCAAAATAACCGCTTACCAAAAAAATTCTTACCAAAATAACCGCTTACCAAAAAAATTCTTACCAAAATAAGCGCTTACCAAAAAATCTCTTACCAAAATAACCGCGTACCAAAAACTTTTCGTACCAAAACGAACGCGTACCAAAACGACCAAGTACCAAATTGGCGCGTATATTTCGGTGTACAGCCGTTCTTCTATTTAAATTTTAATAGTGAAACTCATGGGTTAGTAAATTAAAGGTTTACATAAAACTAAAAAGTTTGAAACCCACACGAAAATATTACCGTATATTCTCTAATTAACTGGCAGTCCGAGGTAAATCGGCATCCCCACTTCATCACTACTGCAGTAGTGTTGAACACTATTATACTGGGTGAGGCATGAAAACGCTACAGTTTTAAAAGTGTTTTTTCTCCGGGATTTTTTTAAATATTATGCATGTGAAATATGAAATTGCAGTTAAGATAGAGAACTTCCAAATAAAAAAAATTCTTTGATAGACAAAAAAGATTAAAATAAGCTTAATTCCGAAAAATCTATCGTTTTGGTAGCTTTTCTTTGACTGGTTTCGTTGATATTTTCTGACTTTTTCCTATAAGTAGGGTTGGCAAGGGTAGTCTTAAAACGACTTGCCGACTAGTTGCTGGGTTTGACAGCACTTTTTCAACAGACTGTAAAAGACTGCATTTCAGAATTTGTTTTTGAACTGTTCTGTAGATGTTGCCGTTCTGCGTAAAATAGTTCAAAAAAAGGTTTTTGAAATGCTGAAAATAAAGATTTTACAGCCTGTTGAAAAGTGCTGTCAAACCCAGCAACTATCTGCAAGTCGTTTCAAGACTACCTTATAAGTCATTTACAAGATTACATTTAAAATGTTGCTCTGCTCTCTGACTTTATTTTCAGTGTAGGGTAGTATACGTACAATTTAAAAAATTACAAGAAGACGTCAGTTTCCGAATAACGCAGAAATCCTACCTTCAAAAATACTCTTTTCTCCCTTGGTCAAACCTTCGCAGGTTACCTATTTTGCTGTGGGAAAATTTCTATCTGATTCCCCGTGAAATTCTGACTATAAAAGGTCAGAAAAAATTAGAGACGTCAATGATGTTGGTAGAAATTAAAGCGATATAAACTTAAGTATATATAAATTTGAGTGGTTTCCTTTACTTTATGGTCATTTCCATGAAATCCCAAAATTAAGATAGTTGATGACAGTAAAGCAGTGCTGGGAATAGTTGCAATCGATTGCTAGATGGTTTTCGGCCCTAGAAGTCAGTTGACTTACTAAAAACGGGGTGAAAAATAGGGAGTGCATCCGAGGGATTTGAACCTTCTACCCTAGACGATGCGTATACAAAGTCGTCCTCCCAAGCTCCATCTCCGGCATGCCGTTTAATTAGAAAAAATGCAGTATGTATTAATACATTATGTACTGTATATAATCAACCGCGAACTTATGGACCAACCCAATAATAGAGGAAATACGGTATGAAAAAATATGTGTTAGCAAATTTAAAGAAGAAAAAAACTTCCAGTTTACAAAACGAATTTTTGATTTCAGAGTGTTGAGATATGATTAATATTAATTACTATCGTGACGAAATAAAAATCAAACCCTAAAGATGCTAACTTCAACACATTCTTAGTCATTTAATAGGTGGTAATTAGAACTTTGAATCATTGTTTTTAAATACAGAGCATGAGAGACTTTATTAGAGATATAACATACTTTAAAAAGTTAAAAATTAACATATGCTTTTCACAAAAAGACGACTATTTTTTCATCTAACAGTTTTGCTTATTTCGCAATAGGTCTTCCAAAAATTTTTAATTTTTTACAATTACAGTCAAACCTCGATATAACGTACCCCTCGTTATAACGTACCCCTTCGGTCGGTCCCTTCAATAATAAACTCCGCCAAATTAACCCTCGATATAACGTACCCTCGATATGACGTACCATTTACCCGGCCCCCAGAGGGTACGTTATATCGAGGTTTGACTGTATTAATCTTGCTATTTCATATCTTGCTACCTACTAAAAAATCATTAAAACTATTGTTTTCAGCGTCTAAAACCTATTTAGAACAAATAAAACGCGTTTTTGGCTCTTGTGAAATAGTGTACTTTAGCCTCCTCCTGTTTTTTAACAATATTAATTTTCGTTAATTGACCGGAAAGCACAGGGATCAATCTAGTGGGTGGAAAATTTAAAATGTTTTTACTTTGCCAGACCTTTTGATTTTGATATTTTGGCACTACTTGCTTATACCCCTCCCAATCCTCGGACCTACTGGCTTGTACCCTCCCCAAAAAAATAAACTTTTTTATGAGTGGTCAAAAACCATTTTTCAGTGATAATTTTGCTATAAAAAGCCTGAAAAAGCAATTTGAAGAGGGACAAAGAGCTGTATAGCGAGGGGAAGGGACAAAATAGAGGCCACTTTAAAATTCCAATTTAGGGGCATTTTAGAGGGACAACTGAC
The DNA here is from genome assembly GCA_029231635.1 of Ditylenchus weischeri. NCBI lineage: Eukaryota > Metazoa > Nematoda > Chromadorea > Rhabditida > Anguinidae > Ditylenchus > Ditylenchus weischeri. Next base: position 272,389 of record JAMRYI010000106.1, read on the forward strand.
AAAAAAATAAAGATGTCGAACATACTTTTGAATACTAGGGCCCATCGCATATAGAAACTTTGGTATGCATGCTTTTTTATGGGTATAATTGTCGAATAGCGCCACCGCATGAAACACCCCGAAACGTGGTTTTTTTAACGTTTTATCACATGAAAAGCTCAGAAAACATGGTTTCGAGTGGCGCTGGGTTGTTTTTTGAAAAATATTTTTTTGACCACTTTGGGCCCAAAACCCTAGGGGGGACCCTTATGGTCAAAGAAACCAAAGAAAACAACAGTAAAAATGTAACCAACAAAAAAACAACAAAAAAAAACAACATTTTGCGCCACTCGAAACCATGTTTTCTGAACCTTTCAGGTGATAAAACGTTAAAAAACCACGTTTCGGGGTGTTTCATGAGGTGGCGCTATTCGACAATTATTCCTTTTTATGCATCCAGAGTCACTTTCGAGTGATTTGTGTCTAAGGTATGTGTGTGTGCATGCCCACCCAAGCCCCCAAGCCTTGGCTTGAGAGTTAGAGATGCGCGCACTCATTTACTTTAGACATGATTCCAAGAAACACTCTATCATAAAATTTATCATAAAATGCATATAAAGTCTCTTTTTTCCACGGCCCAAGTTGAAAAACATGGTAAAACAGCCTAATTATTTGACAATTACAATCTTAAAATACAAAAAAAATGTAGCTTGAAAAGTGCTATAAACATGTTTTTTCAATTCCTTTTTTGCTTTAACCATTCCAAGCACAATACATTTCTTGTGTTCCATTTATATTTCGCTGCTTGAATTTAGCCGACATTGTTTAGCTACAAATAAATAATAAACACTGATTTCGGAAAAAAACTAGTCCATTAAGTGTTTTTCGATTAAAAACATTTATAACAAAGATCTATATGTTATTATTCACAAAATTTTGTTTCTATTCTAACTAGGCGTACACATTTGTCAAGTAGTTGAGAGAGGCCCATATGAACTCTAGTACAGAAATTAAGGCAAGTTTATTGTTTCTTTGAACATTATTTGTCAGTTTTACATTATTCTCAATTTTGCAACTTCTGAAAAAATCGTTATTTTATGCGAAATTGTCAAAAATTTGAAAATCAGACTAAAATTTTTTAGGAGGATTATCAAAAAGCTAAAAAGTTGATTATACAATACAAGATACCTACTAAACTTCCGGGAACTTGTTGGGTTGGGGGCGAGTTTTTCACTTATTTAAAAATAGTGTTTAAACGACTCCTAAGTAATTTTTATATGCCTAAAACGAGGAAAAAGTTATTTTCTAACATTTTTCCACACAAAAAATGAATTTTTTTTGACCAAAACTTGACTTTTTGTCTTGGGGTACCAAGGTAAACTACTTTATACTAGGGTATTCTACCGCGTTTTGGTCACTGGAGCTTGGCAAAAAGAGTCTCTTTATGCATTTTTGATTGAGAGTCTTGCTCGGAATCATGTCTAAGGTAAGTGAGTGCGTGCATCTCTAACCGACCAAGCCCCCTGCGCCCCAGAAGAGGCAGACCATGAAGCTTGGAGTTGAGATGCGCACACCCATACCTAGACACAAATCACTGAGTGACTCTGGATGTATTAAAAAACATGCATACCAGAGTTATTTATGCGGTAGGCCCCAGTTAACAAAACTATGTTCAAATTCCACGTTTCAAGGGTATTTGTTAATTGTTGTTAGAAATTCGGTATTGGTCAAAAAATTTTTTTTGAAAAAATCAGCTCTTTATGTCAAAAAGTATCACAAAACAACTTTTTATTGTTTTAAGCATATAAAAATTACTTAGAAGATGTTTGAACACTATTTTGAAATCAGTAAAAAAACCGCCCCCTTCCCCAGCCCAACTTCCGCCTAAAAAGATTAACTGTGCTAAACTTTTACATACTAAACTTTAAAATTGAGTTTTAAGCTTGAACAAATTTTTGAAAATGGTCCCTTGCCTATATCAATGATGATTCATCTATGCATAAAATCGTTTACTGTTTTGGTGGGATGTGTGTTTAACACAGCTTTGATTTATGTGACCTACAAGCAAAAGTATGATATGTTTTCACATACTATTCCGCAAAAACAAAGCACAAGATTAATTTATTTAAGAAACCTTCATGGAACCTGCAACATCTTAATCTGCCTTAACGCTTTTTCCAACCTTCTTTTTCACACTGGTTGTAGTATTTGGCCGATACTTCTAATATCTGGCATTAGACTTATTAGAGTCTCTCTATGTTTTTATTTGCAAACATTGTCGCTAATTGGAACATCCTCAAATATTGCTAATCTTTTGTTTATAGCTTCAGATCGCTTGTTCCGCATTTCTAATTCGAGAATGTAAGCAAGGGATTTGTGTCTGCCAATATTATTAAACATGATAAGCACTGTCTGTTACAAGTTTAGATGTTTAGAATGTTTAGTTAAATCTTGATTTTTCGGAAAAGTAATGGCCATTAAGAAGGCCAATTTCTGCAAATTACTTTTTCAAATCTATAATTTTTGATTCACTTCAACAATTAACTTCATTAAAACTCTCACAAACTAGTGTTGTTGGCCGATCGGCCAAAAATAAGTCAAAGCAATTGGACGATTAGTGAAAAAAAATCGACAATTGCTAATTCCAAAAGTCAAAACATTTCCAGAATTTTTTTTCAATTTTTCGATGTTTTGAAATTTGGTTAAAATTTGTAAAATTTTGTAGTAAAAACTAAACATTTTTGAGATTTTATCGTCTTTGTATTAAAAAAATAGGTTAACTTTTTTTCATTGTTTACAAAAAAATATCTTTGGAAAACTGGGACCAGGACCTAGCATTTGGCTGATTTGCGATTGACCTGTCGATTACCGAAAATGGTAATTTGCATGAAAAGTGTACAGGTCATAACAAACAAAGTCGAAATGTGGGTACTTATGTACCTGGGGGTGGGGTGGCTTTTTAGTTAACTGTGAATAGAGTTTGAACCTATCCTAAGTAATTTTTATACGCTAAAACGATGTTTTCTAAAAGCTCCGCAATTTCGCAAAGGAATATACGTTTGGAAGCTGGGATGGAGAAATAGCACCTTAAAACACTTTCCAAAAATATCCGGGGAGGGGGAGGTGATGGTTTATGTGACACTATCTCTAAGTTTTTTTAACCCAATTTTGTTTTGACCCTTTATTTTCGTCAATAACCTTTCTTTTTATAAAAATTCAGTTTAAGTTCAACATATCTAAAGAATTTTACCTGCTTCGCAAAGCGTGAAGGTATGGGTGGGTTTGGGAGGTGGTTTGCTAAACACCACCGATGACCTCATAGACTTCCACCCTCCAAAGACGGTTGAAAAATAGACGCCCATGGGCTTCTAATAGAGAACATATGGTATTTTGAGGTATCGAAAGAGAGTCTTCAATGCATGTATGATCAAGAATTTTGCTCGGAATTATGTATAAGATAAGTGAGTGCATCTCTAGCTCTCAAGCCAGGGCTTGGGGGCTTGTAGTTGAGATGCGCACACCCACATATTTGAGACACAAATCACTCGAAAATGACTCTGGATTCATAAAAAATGTATGCATACCAGAGTTTCTTTATGCGGTAGGCCCCAGGTAACAGAACTATGTTCAAATCCCATCTTCTTTTGGTCTTTTTAAAGGTACCCTTTTTGGTTTTATCCGCTCGGGGAACCGAGGCAATTAGTCAACCTATGGTAACCATTTTTTTTGAAAACCTAACTTTTTATTAAGGGAAATCTTAGAAAACATTGTTTTTATCGTTTTTAGCGTATAAAAATTACTCAGGAGACGTTTAAACACTATTCACAGCTAACTAGAAAATACCCCCTCCCCCCAGGTACATAAGTGCCGAAATGTGATATTAAAAGATTATGGAAGTTACTTAATTAAAAAGTTACTAAATATTCATTTACTATAAATTTAGATACGCAACAATCAACAAAACAGCTTATTTGGGTACCATTGTGGTGTTCGTTGCATCTTATAGTCTGTTAACTTGCATTCTGGCATATAAAACTATGCTTTTAAATCCTGAAAAGTAAGTCAGACCATATCATAGTAAAATCGAACTTAGATACAAAGCGTCTTTGAGACCATTGAAGGTGATCTTATATCGTGTATCATAAAGTTTCTCCCAAAAATCTCGGATCTATCTCAAAATTTTCCGATTTTCAGGCATCCTCTAATAACTCACCCCGTGAGTTATTAGGAAATACGGTTTTGGTACATTTGGTGTCAAAATAATCGCCATTGACGGATCTATCTTTGTAATATAACAAAAAATAGTTCATAACCTTTGCAGAAAAAGTTACATGCACTTTTTTACAAAAATTTCCTGATCTAAAAATTACACCTAAATTTAAAACACATTTTTCTCGTGATTTTTTTAACAAAAATAACAAATAAAATATACGCTAAAAAGCTCATTTCTTCTTCTATAAAACAAGATATAATACTTATCTGAATATTAATGTAATCAAAAGGCACGCATCTTTTTATAAAAACTCTTACAGTGATTTCACTTTTTTTTTTCAAATTGATGATGTTTTCGGCGAAAAAGTTGTCAATTAAAAAAAACCACCGCGATAGAAAGATTCTCGATGAAATTCTGCACCTGGTCTTATGTGCTGGTCTTATAGTCAGACCTTGGCGTGTTAAGGTATTATGACATTTATTTTTTTCAGCTTTTGTGTTGCAAAATAATTAAAAATTTACAGTCTTAAAAAATTTCAAATCTTATAAATAAATACAGATCGGCGCTCTGTACGCAAAAAAACTATTACTAATTTTCAGAAAAGTGACCTGCACCATAGAAGACTGCGGCAGTCCCGAAATCCAAAAGTTTGTGTTATTCATTAACTTTTGTTGCTGCTTATGTTATTTTGTCATGTGGATTATTCTCAAAACTAGTCTGTGGAACAAGCAAGGAAAAGATAAAAAGACTCAACGACTTTTCAAATCTCTCGTAGTGATTCTGGTGGTTTCTGTGATGCCATATGTGGTGTACATAGTCCTCACAAACTTCTTTGCATACATCGAATTGAGTCCGCTTGAATTGTGGTATGCTTATTCAGTGGTCGGCTATGGAATCATCTTTGCGTCAAGTGCTGATATTTTAATTCTCTATATGTTTAGGTTAATATTTACACAATTTGTAAAAAACAAATGTTTGGTCAAATCAAAATATTAACCAAAAAAAGAACTAGAACATAATTTTTTTAACTGAGACTTATTTTGCAAAATGAAACTTTGGTTTGTAAGCTGTTTTTATGCAGTTGGAGTGCCTGTCGAGCAATTTATGTTTGAGAAACTTGTATCCATGCTTTTTGTAGGCCGTTTTTCGAAATTCTGTAAATGCAGATCGACTTAGAATTTGATAACAATTTTTTTAGTATATAATGCCAAAAACACGATTTTTGCTTGGTCCTCACTGTGGTTTGAACCTAGCCTATCCACAAGCCATCCAGAGAGCAGGACCCAAAACACAGTGGGGACCAAGCGAAAATCGTGTTTTCGACATTATATACCAAAATTTTTTTTTATCAAATTCTAAGTATATGCGTTTACAGAATTTCGAAAAATGGCCTCAAAAAAAAAATTGTGGACGTTCAAAAGTGTCCAGATTTCTTGAAATACCGGCCAGCGACAGCTTGGGACAATTCAAATTGCGACAAATCGAATTGCGACTGGTTATGACTATAACTAGCGCTGGGTGATATGAATACTTTCGGGAAGATTATCACCTGTAATTATCCTTATCCTAACTATTACTATACTGTCACCTTTCGAAAGATTATTATGAACGTGCAGTTAACACTTTCTCTCATCTAAAGGGTCTAAAGTGTCTTGAGTTGGTTTTAACTAAAGTTGACTTACTTATTTCTTTTCAGATCAAAATACAGGGTTTCTCAAAAGTATTGGGTATTTTTCGAAATTCACGCGAAATTTTTTTTATCCCTTCTTTGTGTAAAACTCTTGTCGTAGCTGACAGAATTATTAAAAACATAGCCATTATAACTGTCGCAATTCAAATTGTCTCAATTTGAATTGTCGCAAGCTGTCGCTGGCCGAAATACCCTGTATATCGAGTTTATATTAAACAGCCATTCCTTAATTTTCAGCACAGATTACAGAGCAGCAATCAAACACCAATTGTTCAAGAAACCTTCCACAATGAGCTTAATTTTCACACATCCCAAAAGTGCTTTATCTAAATTTTGATTACTTTTTTGTAATCACATGTTATAGTAGATCTGTATAGTAGTAGTAGATCTGTATTAATTTACAAATTTATTTTTTCTCTTTATACATTCTGTGAATATTTTGTATTCTATAACATTTTGCGTAAAATTATTAATTTAAAATATGCGATCGAATCAGTTTATTAAGTGACTAATCTTTTGTTTAAAGTTTTGAATCTAAATCACACAAACATCTTATCCAAAGTATTTCTCAAATGCCACTACCAGTCATCATTCATTTCAAAAGCTGTGGTTGTATTTTCTACTGATTGAGCAATTATTTCATGTTTTCTTGTAGTATTTAATCTTCTGGTGGGATGGAAGAAGGCATAGTAGACGATCATAATGCTCAAGCCAACTATGAAACATGTTAATGCAACAGCAGCTATATGATATTTGTAAGGGTAGTCAAAGCTTCCTTTCCACAAGCACAATCCCATCAATATCTAAAACAAAACATTTATTTTTTAACTTACATTTTCAAGTCAAATGGGTGTTCCCCTACCACGCCTTCCAAAAATTCAATAGTATAGGCGACTGTATATTGCAATTGGGTCGCACCTTCAGCCATATTAAAAGGTGTGAAAATGTGAATTGCAGCGTTGATCATAAGCAATCCCACTTCCATGCACGCAAAGTTGGTTTGTGTAGCTATAGCTTGAAGAGCAGAGATGTGAATGAGTGAAATAAAGTAATGCAGCCCTACGACTACCAAAATCCACTCTTTGAAAGCTAGTGTGAACATGACTAGACAAAGGTAACGACTGGTTAGCGTGAATAGATGCCAGTAAAGCTTAAAAGTAATAAAAATTTTGAAATTAATAAAAATCTTTAGAAACCTGAAGCGTTGAATCTCTGTAAGACATATTGGCTTTATTAGGAGAGGCTACCCTCAAACTCCTGTGCTGAGCAACAATAGACCAGGAAGCGGAAAGCAAAGAAAAACTCATTGATACTATTTGTACATAAACTGAATTCAAAAATATTTTTACTCGTCTAATTTAAAGATGGAAAGCATTTACCCCAATGAGGAACCACTTGTGGATTGTTGAGTCCAAGTAGACTAATTCTCCAAAAGTCTTGAGCTACTAAAAAGCCCTGCACCAAGAGTTGCGGCACAGACTCCATAAAGGATTCAAAAAAGCGTAGGAGCGAAGCATCTCTCTCTGCTTCTACCATTTGACAATAGTGTTTTAGAGCTAGGGAAGAATCCCTTTTGCTCAGTTCTTTCTTTAGTTCTTTTCGGTAGCTTAAGGCTGATTTGATGGCTTCAATGTACCAAAGTATTGGGCCTAACTAAAGTTCTGATAAATCTATAGTGGGCGACATTAAACAAGCAATGTCGAAAAAATCAATAAAATTGACCGTTTACCGCTACGCTTAAAGGACCATAGCCGTCGCCGACAATTCCACATGTTTGAATGCGCGCGGGACACTTTTTTATTCCTATAATTTACAAGCAAAACTTTTTTGAATGCGTTATTTTTTCAGAAATAAAGTTACTTATGCAAGTGGAGCACGAGTTACTAGTTGGTGTAGTGGTAAAGCAACGGCGTCAGGTAAATGTTGGTAAATGGGTTCGACTCCCTATGCCGGCTCTGCTTTTTGTAATGATTTAATTATTAGTTTACATAATTCTGAAAAAATAATTCTGAATATTTTCGGAATAAGAATAGTGTCCCGCGCGCATTCAAACATGTGAAATTCTCGTTGTCGGCAACGGCTATGTTCCTTTAACCGTCTAATTTTGACATTTATCTGTAAATTTTGAATTTGACAGTGAGTAAAAATTGAATTTTTTTTGCTTCTTTTAATGGAGCATCGAATTCGGTCAAATTTACTAATAACATTGCATTAAACTGTTTCTAACCTGCAGAAAACACATCAAAAGCCTAAAGTACAAAGTTTTTGTTTGAGACTGAGTTAAGCTTCGGCCAAGAAATTCAATCTTTTCCTCAGCCGTATTTTCTTTTGCTTGAAGTCTTTTTCTTCGGCTTCTTTGGTTAGCAAATTCATCATCAACCCACCAGATGGCTGCAACTATGTTGAGCACAATTGAAGGAAATATGACCAAGGAAGAAATGAATATACATGACCAGTACTGAAAACATTTTTTAATAAACTCTTTAGAGTCTCAGCACAAAATTCAAAAACTTTCATATATTTTTTTCATATCAAATGCTCAAAAGCTAATTTTTAGCAATCAATCAACATTTCATTAACTCAATTCGCAGTTTATAACTTTTATCCAAATTTATATTCATCGAAAACTTTTTATTCTTCATCTTCCAATTCTTCTTCGTCCAATAAATCACAATTTTCCACAAGTTCCTCCCACAATATTTCTATCTCTACGAGAATTTTTTCTTGTTTCTTTACCAAAAATTTACAAAACGGAACAGCTCCAAGAGAAAATGAAATACAAAAGAAAGTCATAAAGAATGAAGCAATTTCTGAAGTGTTGTTTTCTATATCTTTTTTGCCAAAATTGGTAGCAAAAACAGGAAGAGTAAGCATAAGAAACATAACTAGAAGAGCAAAGAATATATAAACACAGCAATATACCACATCTAGAGTGTCCACTAAATCTGATTTTTTAAAAAGCTCAATTCGTTTTTCTTCTGGACTTTTTTCTCTTTGGATGTGCAAGTAATCATGCAAACTAAAGTATATTTCTTCATTCTGTTTTTTGAGCTCAAAATCTACACTGAATCTGTCAGAATAATTGCGTATCTGAGTTTGTATTAGTCCAAGTTGTTGGTCGTAGATATTTCTAAGATAGCTTTCTTGGTCAAGAGAATAGAAAATAGAGTTTTGCAAAGATGCTAAGTTGGTTTGAAATCGATAGGTTAGCTCTTCTTTTTCAGCCACTAATGATTGTTTTTTATTTTTAGAATCTTTGCATTGAAGAAGCAATTCGTTGGTTTGAGCAGAAAGAATAGCAATATCTGAGTTTGCCTAAATTTGAAATAAAGGTCAGTTCAATGGTGGAAACGATAGAAAATGCAAAAAAATAAGCAGGAGAGCACTTCAAAGAACAATTTTTGACTAAAATTTGACCTTTTGGCTTATGGGACCGAAGTTAACCCACCTAAAAGGGTATCCAGATACCGTGCAAAAATAAAAGCACTGTATCTCAGGGTATTCTACCCGATAAAATATTTTTTTTTGGTTCAGAATGTCTGTGCTCGCATCTGAAACTCTTCAACCCCTTGGGCTTGGAGGCTGGAGGTTAATATGGGCACACACCTGAGACACAAATCATTCGAAAGTGACTCTGCGGTAAGCTTCGGTTAACAAGACTATATTCAAATTTCCTCTTTTTAAGGTATCTGGATACTTTTTCAGGTTTTTTTACCTCGGTTCCCCAAAGCAAAAAGTCAAATTTTGGTCAAAATATAATTTTGCTTAAAAAGAGCTTTCTCACTCGTTTTTCTGCCTTTTCTATTGTTTTCAGCGTCTAAACATGCTTATACATAAATAAAATGAGGTTTTGGTTTCTGCGAAATTGTGTACTTTAGCCGAGATCTCTCGTTGAGAAAAGATATCTAGCTTTGGTAAGATCGTTGTGTTTTGTTGAAGATTTTCAGTTACCTGTTTGTATTGAGTCCTAATTCTGCGTTTTACAGCAACACTAAATTGGCTTGAAGTAATCAATAGATCAAAGCTTTTATTAACAGTCAAAAATCTCATACACTCCTCAATTACTTCAGGTGCTAATTGAACGGACATAGAAAACACTACAACATGTGTCTAATGAAATATTTTATTTTAAATAATTATTCAACCCTATGCTTGTTATTTGTTTCAAATTTACAAGACTCCCGCGTAATTTATTTTTGAAACAAAATCAAATGTAAGAATCTTTATAACGACTATTTCTATTTTCAAATTGTATGAAAATTGGGATGTTGATATTTGCAAGATTTTGCTTTCTAAATCCTGATATTTTTGTGGAAAATACCGACTTCGAGGAAAAATTACGTTAGCACCAAAATTAATGGCATAATCTTTTAGATTTCTAAGTTTCAATCAGTCTTTAAAGATTCTTGACACAACAAAGCAATTCAGTTTGCTTTTGACCCGTAGACTTGATGCACAATGGAAACAGGTATGAATGACAGCTTTTTATAAAAAATAAAATTTATATCATCGTGTTTGATCTAATAGGTCGACTCATTTTAATTAACCCACTTCTTCTACTACGAAGACTTATATCTGAGCCCGAAACAATTGTTTTACGTAGTTGTTTTGTGCGCTTGATCTACCAATTTAATTAAGAACCTTAGAGCACCCAAAAATTTTAAGATGAGCGCTAAATTTATCGGGAGCTTAAAAGATAAAGCGACATGTTAGAGTATTGAGTTGCTATTAAAAGTTACAATTATAGCACGACGGAATTACTTTTCGCGGTGTAGGGCCAGTTAGCAACGATTTTGTAAAAAATCTTTTTAATATCCCAAGTACCAAGTCTTTCTTGGACTTAGGTGTTTAAGCTTTAGTCTCGGATTTTAGTCAATTTAGAACACACTTTAAAACGATTTCGAACTTCTGAATTTTTTCACCGTTGCCAACTGACTTGGATGCTGAATTGCCGGTCGCAAGGCTTAATCGATTGACAATGAATATGAAATTAAAGGGGCATGCTCGTCGCCGAGGTACCAGGTCAATTTAAACGAGAATTAAAATGTTGCATTTCAGTAAAAGTCGATAAAAAAAACGTTGCTTCCCTTAAGTGCAAACACCCCCTAGAAATTTTTAAAAAAGACGGATTCTTAAGTCGGTCATAACATGCGCTGGCCTACCCTTGTCTAAGCCTAAATAACTAAGGTTGGTTTTTTCGCATTTTTGAGAGACTTAGAAAATTTTCAAGGGGGGGGGCATGCACTTCATATAGGAAGGGGTGCACTTAGGGGGTGGTTGCACTTCAATTCATACGTATTCAGAGTACGCCGCAGCTTTGCCACTGAGCAACACATGTTATTAACCGATGACAGTGTTTTTATCACTTATCACAGGAGGGTACTTAACGAATTTGCATTACAAAATAATTCTTTTTTGAATTGACCTGGTACCCGGTTTTCAAAATATTCCCAACGGCAGCGAGCATGCCCCTTTAATATATTCAACTAAAAAGTGTTTTCGACAAAAAGTTTAATTCTATATTGTAAAGGATAAACTTCTTTTTTCTTTAATAATTGAAAAAATCTAGCGGGTATGCTTGCTAAAACGTCAAAGTTAGCTTGGGAAAAAAATAATCTTTCAAACGTTTCGGATGCGCACGAGCTTTTCCATCAGTTTATTTATTGCTTTGCAAAAAAAACTTTTAACAAAAATATTAAGGCACAACTGGACATTTCGAAACTCACGACAGAAATCAAAATTCTGCAGATTCAAATAAACCGTGCCTTAAAAGAGCAGAAAGATAAAAGGACAAAGATGATTGACCAATATGATGGATGTTCTTCAATCTTTGCCTACTTACACTATACATCAACAAAACATGCTTCAACATCAGCATCTACAGCAACTTCAACCTATCATGCGAATCAAGGATCTCATTAATCACTTAACTAATATTTCTAGTGAGAAAAAAAGCTTTGAAAAAAGTATTTGACTCTTTACACAACCATCTATATATTTGTCCACAAAAAACTGAAGAAGAAAAGCTTTGCAAAGGATTGCTTGACCAACTTAATGTGCTACACTCCAAAGGCACCAGAAACAAAGTGTGTACCGGTTTTTTGTTCACTTTTGGAACTTTTTTAATTATAGTAATGTTTTCGCCTGAAATATTGACACCGTTCATTGCTTCTTTGCTTTCGATGTTGAGTATTTTCGTTACTGTTATACTTTGTGAAAAGATCGGACGAAGAAATCGAAGAGCAAAGGTCACTTACATCAGATAAGCTTGAGGTTATTAAGCAAATGATGAAACTGAAGAAAAGTAAAAAATTGCGTTTTTATTGCGTTTTCTTAAATCCCGCGAGCTCTACCGATTCCGCTTTTTACATTTTGGTTGAGCACCCAAAATTTCCGAGATTGACTTCGAATTTTCCCGATCGTTGAAGGTTTGAAAAATAATTAGCCCGAGCTAATTAATGGAAATTATATGTTATATTAGAAAATTTGTTAGCACAAATCTACAATTTATGGTGCTGGTGTCCATTTTTGAATGACCTACCCTTTTATTAGCGTAATGCATCCAAGCAACTAACACATCCAGAAACATATCCGCCAAATAAGTGAATATAGAAAAAAAGTAGCAGAGCAGATCGAATACTTCAACTTGTAGATTTTGTGGCAGGCGATCTGCTTCTTCCGTGCCATTTGGTTTGTCTCCATCGATGTGTTCAAGTGGTTGTTGTTTTAGTCGGTTTTCTATGCTGACCGTTGATGGAGAACTGATTTTAATTGATGGAATAACAAATAGTGCAGACGGAGCAGCAGCAGATGGTGCAAAGCTGCTTGAAGAAGCTGCAAAATTGTAAGGCAGTTTGGGCTGACGCTCTCCGAACAACCTTTTATTCAAAAACAACTTTTGACTTTTCATATTAAGAAGCCAAAAAACACTGATTAGAACTGTTGTTATTCGTAAGTTGAAAATGGCTGAAATTTGAGTAGGTTTCATTACAAAACCACTATAAACCAATAATAAAGAACGCAACAACGGGAAATTCTACTTCTCACACGTGTAATACAGGGTGTTTCAAGAAATTCGCACACTTTTAAACTGCCATAATTTTTTGTTCTAACGCAAATTGGAAATTCTGTAAACGCAGATCGTCTCAGTTTGATGACAATTTTTTGTATATAATGTAAAACACGATTTTCGCTTGGTCCCCCTGTTGTTGTGGCCTTACCCATCCAAAGGCCACCTACAGACCAGGAGCCAAACAACAGGGGGGGACCAAGCGAAAATCGTGGTTTTGACCTTATATACCAAAAAAATTGTCATCAAAAACTGAGACGATCTGCGTTTACAGAATTTCCAATTCTCGTCAGAACAAAAAATTATGGCAGTTTAAAAGTGTGCGAATTTCTTGAAACACCCTGTACTTGCTCATTTGATGCAAAAAATAATAAAATACGTTCTCGAGAAAACATTCTTCACTGTAAAAAACCAAACGGCTAATTGCAGTTCCATACTTTTCGTATGAATAATAAATTGTGTGGCACAATGGGCAGAAAAATATGATAAAATATGAATTCTATATGCTCAGAAACCCCACAAAAATATGCCTTAGCTTCTCTGTTGTGTTTTTGGCTAGTGCTTAGGCTTAGGTTAGACTCAAACATATATTCGGAACTACAAAATTTGACTTTTCAAAGTGAGCCGAAAAAATCAAACATTTTAAGAAAATTTTGATCTCGACATGTAAAGTTCTAAAAAATTCAAGGTCTAAAAAAAAACTTCTTGTTAGTGGTCCCTCTGTGATTAGTGGCCCCCTTTTATTCCCTTTCCCTCCCAATACAGCCCTTAATCCCTTCAAAATTCAAAAGGCGCCAATTCAAATTTTTCAAATTTTGGCTAAAAAACCATGATACCCCCTGTAGTTCGAAAATTTTTTTTTTCGAAAAATGGCTTTCCCACACTTTTAAACGTGTTTTCTACGTGTTTCACGCCATAAAAAATACTTTAGAGCCCTTGAAACCCCGTTTTCGGATTTCCGGTAAAGTGTAGTTTAGCCCGCAAACACACCCCATCCCATACCAAAAAGACTTTGAAAAATAAACGCTCCGGGGCGTCTATTAGAGATAATATGGTACATAAAAAACACTTGATTAATAAATAAAACTTAATCGACCTATTATTGAGAATAAAAATTTCTTGCTGTTTGGGTTAAACAGAAAAACACCGAGATTTATGAAAAATTTGTCAAAGGCCTTTGCGCAATTTTTCGGTTTTCGAGCCAGCAATATGAAAAGAGTTTTTTTGTAAAAAAATAAAGAATAAAAATAAATACAGAATGTCCACATACACAACATACCAAAAATTTAGAAATTGTTCCTAGATAAAAAAACATCGGTCTTTTTATGTGTCACCGTGCATATCATTTCAACTTATAACTGACCATATTAATAAAAAAAACATTTTTAAAATGACTCTCTATCTTTGCAGCCCTAATGAAAGTTGAAAAGTTTTTAAGCACGTCAGATTTTGGCAACAATCTCGTAGCTCAACTGTTATGTCAAAAGAAAGTCTGACAATTGAGCAATGTCGACATTAGTAAAAGAAAAGGACGGTGTGGTGATAACAAACAACAAATGCTTGCAAATAATAATCAATAAATGAATTATGTCAACCTTTTTCACAATTGACTATCAATTCGATCGTGAATTAAATCGAAAAAAATATTTATCGATTTGTGATATTCGGTGAGGGAAACACAAAAAATGCCTTGGTTCCCCTGTGGTTTAGGGAAAGAGCTAGGTGGTCAACGGTCTGAACCACAAAAAAGCTAAGAACAAATGGTGTTTTTTTACATTGTGCACCAAAAGGTGTCTTATAAAAAACTTCAAAAAACTTTGTGAAAAAACGTTAGTGTGGAAACACAGAATGAACAATAAAATAGGAAAAAATGTAATTCCGACAGTCTTGGATTTTGTTGGAATTCCAGTAATATTTCCAGCTAAACAGTTTTAAACAAATTCATTAGCGGTAAAATATACTTGAATTGGCATTTTGTTTTTTTTCTATTTTTGCTGGCATTTTTGCTAGGTAATTAGTACACCTTGATTAGTCATGATATTGCTATCATCATATACTTGAAATTTTTAGCCTAAACCCATTTTATTATATATTATATTTATAATAATGATCTTTTGCCCTGCAACATTACTTCTGGCTTTTCTTCTAATGCTGCATTGTCGGCACATTCAGACCAATCTGCTAATACCCGGCATTATGACTGAAACTGTGGAGTTGTCGGCAAATACGGTTCAAAATTTAGAGGTTTTTTAGATCTGAGTGTTTACAACAAAATATTTTAGCAAGAATACCTCGGTTTCCTTCAGTCAGCTTTGAACGGAACTGAAGTAGAGATCCGCATCAAATGCGAAGATGAAGTGGATATGGAGTATGATCTGCAGTTTGTGATCAGAAGCTCGCCATGTGCTAAAGAATTCATTATTGACCGAAGAAGGTTCTCACAAGTCAGCAATTTGCTGGTGACTTATTTTAACTAAAATTCGTTTGGGAGTATCTAAGTTTCACGAAAATTGCAGCAATTCTACTTTGACGAAGGCGACAAAACGCCTCCAGGCTACCACTACGACAAAATTCTTTTTTTCAAGTCCCAAAGACAAAAGTTTTCATGCAAAGACCACAATGGAGTGTCTTTGTTCATGGACCAGACTCCAAGGAGGTCTATGGAGGTGCACAATGTTACTGAAGACATGGTTAGATACATTTTGTTTTCCATACCAAAATTACTTGATCTGTTAAGGCAGCAACCTCCGAGCCCAATAATCAAGGACAGAAAAAGATTCGCAGACTCAAAAGAACCATCTATCCAGGTCTCAACGGCAACTCTGTTGATGGAGGAGCCAGCAAATCGCTAACGTGATATTTTTGATGGCCTTTGAGATTTTTAAGTTTTAACCTAAAAGTTTGATTTAGTTCGTGGCACCCAGTGCAAACCCTGCCTGCCGACTCCATCTATATTCTTGTGCTGAAGATATCAGTCACCAAGTTCCCCGTCGGTGATAATTCAAGCCACAAAATAGAGACAGAAGTACAGTGGCGAGGTCCTCACGGCTTTTTGAGCGCCATAGACTACCCTTTGCTGCGTTTCTATGGCTTTATGTGCTTTTTTTACATGGTGTTGGCCATGGGTTGGATGATGTTCTGTATCAAGTACTGGAAAGATCTGTTAAGAATTCAGTTTTGGATTGGTATGCTCCCTAAGAAAAATAGCCTTTTTGTATTGAAAATTTGATTAAGGTGCTGTAATTCTGGTGGGAATGATAGAAAAAGCTGTTTTCTACGAAGAGTACGCCAATATGAATGAGACTGGCAGATCTATTCAAGGATTACTAGAGGTATGTGTGTTTGCCACACTAATTTCTTTTGTAAAAACTAACCCGAAAATATCTAACGCGTACATAAATTTTGCAAATGGCTAAAACATATATTTTAGCTGGCTGAGCTAACGTCATGCTTAAAGAGAACAATGGCTCATGTGCTTATTATCATTGTCTCCGTCGGCTTTGGTGTAGTCAAACCGAGATTAGGTGCTACCCTAAATCAAGTGACTGCAGTGGGCATCATCTACTTCATATTCTGTTCGCTGGAAGGCCTTACAAGGGTGTCTAAGGTAGTGATTCCTAAGTTAAGATTACACTCATTCTAGAATTACAGCAATCCACTGAAGCTATGAAAGAAAAGCAAATAGCTAAAATACCATTAGCCTTGCTAGAAGTAATGATTGCCTGGTGGATATTTTCCTCATTGGTCAGCACAATGAGAGCATTGAGGTTGCGCAGAAATGAGGTTTTATATTTTTGGTAAAGCTCAAGGCCAAAGTGTCATTTTGTCAGGTGAAACTCTCGCTATACCGACATTTTACAAACGTGCTAGGTATAGCCCTGACAGTAGCAGTATGCTACATGGTCTGGTCACTCTACTTACACATTGTCCAGTACTGCATGAAGGATTGGAAAGAGCTGTATGCTTTGATTTTATTGTTGATGTCATTACTATTCCATGTTTAAGATGGGTAGACACTGCCTTCTGGCATATATTCTTCTGCACCATCTTAGTGGTTATAATGTTCTTGTGGCGTCCAAGCTGCAATAACCAACGCTATGCATTTACCCCTCTATTGGACGACTCAGAAGACGAAAATGAAGATGCAGACGATGAACTGTTCAGCAATAGCCAGTCCGGTGTGTATGCTTTGGTCAAACAAAGAGGAATGTCGTCAGACCACCAACAGCATAAAAGCAATAAAGACGAAAAGTTGGAGGTAAAACTATTTGATTTAATTCAAAATACCTGAGGCAGAGGGTTCTTACTCAATATATTTTTTAAAATTTTGCAAGGTTTCAAATTCCCTAGCAAGACCCAAGTATCTAATCTAAGTTATAGTCACTTAGGGCTACATTTTAGTCAAAACCTAAAAGTTATTAATATAAATAGCTTATAGCTCTTTTATAAACGTTGTCGTCATCGTTGGCACTGTCCTTACTCTTTGGAATAATTTTTGTACAAAAGCGTTCTTACGCCAACGACGACGACAACGTTTATAAAAGAGCCATAAGTTATGTATATTAATAAATTATTAATAAATACAATCCATTAATAAATCAAAATTAGACAAATTTTGCATTTCAAGTCCAAATTTTGGTTGATAACAAAATTTCGGCACGTTTCGGTCATTCGAGGAATATTTGTAAACTCGTATTTTATTCCATTTCCATACTCCTAACATAACATTAACAAATGTTCCTCGAATAACCGAAAAGTACCAAATTTTCTTATTTTTTTTTCAAAATGCAAAATTTGTCTAATTTGAAAAAAAAATTGCTGTCGTTGGCGTTGTCGTTGTCATTGGTGTTGTAGTTGGATTTTGTTTAAAAGGGTTGTGAAAGGGTTGAGAAGCGTGAAAACGCTTTTATAAAACGTTTTATCTAACAAAAACGTATATAAAGAGCCATTAAAAAAGCATCTCAAAGCACGTTAAGTGAGTTTCAATACGCCTATTTTGCTAACTAAATGTCAAAAAGTCGAAAGGTTGTGTGTGATTGCTCAAAAACATCTAAGGATGCAGAATGGGGCTGAAATCAAAACTTTTTAATGTAAAAAAGAGATTATAGGATGACTTGAAATGGATTGAAAACAATATTCCCAGCTCCCTGGCTGAAGCTCTAATTGACGAAGATGATGACAAAGAGCAGAGAGAACTGGAGATGTCTAAAATGTTGTAAGCTACAAAACCATATTGCCGAAAACTATTATTATTATTTACTTGTCTGTTATGTTGGTGATAAAAACTAAGTTCCATCAAATTTTTTTTTACTGAAATTCATGCTATTAACACGCTTTTGTTCGATAAGCGAAAAGTTTCAGCATACTGTCTGCTTACTAGATAACTTATTACTGCCGAGTCCCGATACAACAGCACCCGTTCAAGTTAGACACCAGCTAGGTGCAATACGTTTGTAAAGACAATCCAGTTGAAAACTTCCAAAGCTTAAAATTTCGGCCATCATTACTGTGAATTGCCCACAGTTTTGCAGTAGAAGGCCGCTGTCTTAGATATTAACAGCACCATATTTTTTTAAAGAAGGCTAAACCGAGGCTCTTAAGGTAAAAATTGTTGTCATTCACAGAAAAGATCGGCAGAACCAAAAGTGCTGCAATTTTATGAACAAACTGACTGGAGAGAGTGCCGAATTAGTAGTACTCGACTGTGTATTAATTGGAACAATTGTTGAATAGCGCCACCTCATGAAACACTTTTTAACGTTTTATCACCTGAAAAGCTCAGAAAACATGGTTTCGAGCGCTAGGCTGTTTTTCGAAAAATATTTTTTTGACCACTTTGGGCCCAAAACCCTAGGGGGGGGCCCTTATGGTCAAAGAAACCAAAGAAAACAACAGTGAAAATGTAACCAACAAAAGAACAACAAAAAAAGCGACATTTAGCGCCGCTCGAAACCATGTTTTCTGAACCTTTCAGGTGATAAAACGTTAAAAAAAACCACGTTTCGGGGTGTTTCATGAGGTGGCGCTATTCGACAATTATACCTATTAATTTTTGGGCTAGAAATTGTTAATTGTTTTTGCTGTATATTACTTTTTCAAGATTTCTGTATGCTGGTCAAAATCAAAGTTCCGAAATTGGAATTGCCAAAAAGTTTGAAAGGATAAAGCATTTGAAGTTGTGAATTCCAATTTTTGGTTAACTGAATTTCGTCGCCTTGATTTTAACATAGTGGCAATGTACTACAAGCTTTGCTATTCTTGTGCAACTATTTTCAATTTATTAAAATCTTCTTGAGTTTATTGTGTCTCGACCACATCTTGCTCAATCAATAGAAGAGACTACAAGCAACAGAATAATACCAAACATGTATAACAAAATTTATCAAAACTTATGTTCTTGTGCCTTTTTAAAAGGAGCTGGATCAAACAGCAAGTTTTGTTGATTCTTCGTTGTTGTTTTTCTTCATTCTTTTATGCCTGTTTGGTAGCATTCTGGTGCCGACCTCTCTCCTACCGTATCAAAAAATGGTCAAATTTAGAAAGATATGAGCAATAAAAAATAATTGCACAAAAATGGCAAAAATTCCACCTGTTCTGCAAAAACTGGTAAAGTTAATAAAGTTTTTTATCTGAACTTCACACATTAAAATTCAGTTATGATCACTATCAATTTTTCTAAATCTACAAAATATACATGCCATGTTTTTATGGAAATTACAGATGAAATGAACGGGTATGTTTCGACTAAAAAGATATGCAACCATCGCAGCCATCTTGCTAGCCATTTTAGTGTTTGTTTTACTGTTTTTTGAGAAAACTCAGCAAACAAGTGATAGTGTCCAAGCGTTGCCTGTCACAGATTGTTCAGCAACTAGTACATCTGAGAGCAGGAAAATAAAATGTATTGTGGACGGGAGGACAAGTTTGCAATGTTTAAAAGAGAAAGATGACATATACTTTCCTTTCAAGTTCATCAAAAAGGTTTGACTTGCAAGGGAACCACCCGAGCTGTAAAATGTAAACCCCCCAAAATTTTTATTTGCTTCTAGCAATTTTTCATGTTTTCGAATGCGATGAATAGCAATCCCTGCAATTGAATACAAAAATTTTTAATTTCGAATGCCTTGGTCCCCGGAACCAAGGCATTCGAAAATTTAAATTTGGTGGTTCCGATTCCAAAGTTGGTCATACGCGTGATTTTCGTATTCAGCATATTGGAAAGCATGAAAAAGAAGATTAAAGCGAATAAAAATTTTGGGTGTTCGCATTATGCAGTTCGGACGGTTCCCTTGTCAGCGATAGGAAGTTTGTTGAATGCAAATCATATTTTTTCAGCAATTTGATGTGTCAGGAAAACTAAAACAAGGTCTGCCGAGTGACTAAAAGTCGAACAAATAAAAGTTTTTAACATTTTAGATGATATTTTCGAGTATTTTACTTCATACTCCAAAGTTATGGTGCCTGAGTCCAACACCTACAACGTGTTTGGACCATTTGGACACTTTGGTAAAACACTTAAAATATTTTTTACAACTTTTGAAAATTTGTGATTGATTTAGCTACATACAATGTAGAGACCAGAGATCGAGGTGTTAAGCAATTTTTTATAAAAAATGTTTGGAAAAATCTTGATTTATATTGATAGTTCGTTGCATAAATGCTCAATATGGAGTGCCTATGTCTACCCAATGGGATACCACCCCTTATTTTTATCCTATACAGGTGGCTTGACAGTAAAAATAAACTTTTCTTCACAAATAATTCAATTTGCTAACACAGATTGCCCAATTTGCACTACAACACTACAGTCGAAATAGAACAGGTTTTCTTTAAATAATTTTTTATTTAAATTATCTTTTTTACCATTTTTTATTAAGAAGAAGAGCCCAAAATCCAAATTGTTGATGTTTTGTCCAGTAAAACCAAATTATCGCAAGAAACAAGGCAGAAAAAGTTTAGAAAAGACAGCTTTCTGAATGTCAAATTTGATGGAGATCTAGGTGTGAAATTGTTAAACCTTATATTCTTTGATCACTTGTTTTTAGATAATAATGTGCACGTAGCTATACCTCTTAACAGCCAAAAAGATTTGTCTGTGCTTTTGTTTTCCTGGAAGCCTCTTTCTGCAGATTCATGGTGAGTCAACAAGCCTTTTTATGAAAAAAAATTATTTTTGAAAAAAATAAGTTCACGAAACCTTAATGTTACAATGTTTATATACAAAACTTAGCACTATCAGATAGCTAATTTTACAGGCTTTCAAATGGTGTAAAATACTGGCGTGACTTTATTGAAAGCATAAGTAATCTACTCAAAAGTTTGTGACGACTTCGCAAATTTGGATTTCCCCGAGTAGGTATCTTCCCAGGTCCGTATCTCAAAAACGAAACACAAAAGAAGCAAAACTAACAGCGCCATCGTGCTCACCGTACCGTAAATACAGTCTAGTCTCGTTTATCCGACACCTCTTTTTAAAAATCAGGTGTCGGATAAACGAGACCCGCAAGTCTTTTCGGCAAAACTGTTGTTATGTACAAAAGCGATCGGTAAAATCTAAATCCTTGCGATATTTCGGGCTAGACTGACCGAAGACAACTGGCAAAAGGCTTCCAAAATCGAGCTAAAAAAAGTGTCGGACCCAAGGCGGGAAAGAACTTGATGGGGTCAGTGTTTTTGAAAATGACACTGACACTGACGTCAGTGTCAGTTTAAGTGTCAGGCTGACGTCAGTGTCACTGTCAGTCTCATATTTTCTTTTCCTTTTCTCTTCTCTTCATTTTTTTAATTTTCGGATTTATTTGGATTAATTTGACCGTTGCAGAAAAACCTGCATTTTTCTCCACGTCCTTCTTGTCCTTTTACAGTGACAATTACAGTGACACTGACACTGACTTTTTTATGTCAGTGTCAGTGTCACTGTCAGTGTCACTGTCAGTGTCACTGTCAGTGTCACTGTCAGTGTCACTGTCAGTGTCACTGTCAGTGTCACTGTCAGTGTCACTGTCACTGTCAGTGTCAGTGTCACTGTCACTTTTGGCGAACTGTCACCGTCAGTGTTACTGTCATGTCACTTTTCAGTTTTTTCCCCAAATGTCACTGTCATTTTCAAAAACACTGGATGGGGTGTAGACTGTAGAATATACATGCAATAATTTGAAATACTCAAAATTCGCTATCAGCATCCTTATGAGGGCCGAGGTCCAAAATTACAAAAAATCACTCTTAAATGTTTTATCTAATTTTTCCGGGGGCAGTTTTGAAGCCGAATACAACCGAGTTCCATTGACCCGACACAGATAACTTTTCACTTCATTTTTTAAATCTTTTATCAGTTCTGGTCTTAAAAACATTGCGGCTTTGCCAGTTAAAAACAAAATACAGAAAATTCCCATTTTTGTCAAAGTAGAGTCGAGATTTCGTTTTTAAAATGGTAAATTAGCTTTTGGCGCTACCGAGTATACCCCCCAAATGAAATTTTATTTGAACTTTTTCAAAACACCATTTTAACCATTTTTAAGCATTTCCTACATGTTGAACACGATAAAAAGGTGTTTTCACCTACTTTTATAAAAGTCGATTTTTTTAAAATCTTGAATTTTGGTATTTTTAGTTGATTTCTGTTTATAATGACTTAGTAAATCAGATGTTGAGGGTACCTCGGCCCCAAAAAGATGGAATTTGAACATAGTTTTGTTAACTGGGGCCTACCGCATAAAGAAACTCTGGTATGCATACATTTTTTATGCATCCAGAGTCACTTTCGAGTGATTTGCGTCTAAGGTATGTGGGTGTGCGCATCTCAACCCCAAGCCCTGGCTTGAGAGTTAGATATGCGCGCACAAACTTACTTTAGACATAATTTAAGTAAGACTCAGGATCAAAGACATATAGAGGCTTTTTTAGCCAAGCTCCGGTGACCAAAACACGGTAAAATCACTGAGTTGACAAAGAATTCCCCCAAATAGTACCGCTTGGTCTCGTAAGGAGATCGAATATTGTCAAACATGGGCGAAAACCCTATGAGTTTGAATCTTGTATCACGCCCACAGCCTCAACGACTATACCAAAATAAAGCTGATAAAAGACTAAAAACGGACTGAATGGTGTTGGACCCAGGGGAAACAAACTTTTGGGGGCTCTTAGTTATCGGGACTCGACTAATTGCAATAGCTTTAAAAGGCTAAACATTTTTTAGGTTTTCTTTGCAATTAATGAATATGTCCACTACCAAACACATTACCATAAACTACAAACACACTGATGATGATCGGTGTTTATGGCAAGAAGATGAGCCAGAAGACTATTCACAGCAGCAGAAAACAGATTCACAAAAACAAGTTCGGCTAAATTTTCATTAATTTTTTTCTATTTTTTTTTCTTAACAGCTCGTTTTTACCTCTTCGCTCGGCCAATTTTCAAATACGAGTGGATTTCGAAATGTGGTACTTGATTCAGCGGTAGAGACTTCAAAAGCACTTTCCTTGCTTTCCTGCAACACAAAAGACCACTGCTCTGTTGTTTTAAAGACAGGTTTACATCGGGAAAAATATTTTTTGACATAAAAATTAATTTCTGCAGGAGATGTCGTGTTTATGTCATTGACCTTCCACGGACCTCTGGAGATTCGTTTGCCTGTAAAGCAGCAATCCACTGCACATTACGACCAGTTTCTCAACAGGTTGAAAATTGAATTTTTTTTTAAATTAAATATTTTAAAATTAGTTGTGACTGGTTCCTAAAAAGTCAAAATGCGGAGGGTGGTTGGGCTGTTCCTGTAGAAAGGTTTGCTTACATATATCTTTATGTCTAACATTTTAACAAGAACTTTTTTTAGGACGATCGCTGATGACCGCCTTGTTTTGAAAGCTGGGTGGCATAGGTGAAAGAACAATAAATTTTTGAGTAAACACTGCAATTTAAGTGCAATGGCTCAAGGACATGCTATTAGTGTCCTAGTGAGAGGCTACCATTTAACTAGGAGGCAAGAATTTGTGAAAAGTTTGCAAAAAAGCTTTAAGACCATTTAAAAAGGTAATTTTTACTTACCGTATTTTCTCTAATAAGGCCCTAGACTTTAAGCACCTATATCTCAGCCCAAAGAAAATGTTTCGCAAATCTGTTTATTGCATTTTCTCAAATCCCACAAGCTCTATCGATTCCACTTTTTGGATTTTGGTTGAGCACCCAAAAATCTCGATATTGACCTCAAAAGTTTCTGAATTTTGGGGGTTTGAAAAATAAGGCCTCATGGGGCCTTATTACAGGAAATACAGTATTTTTTTAAAAATAAAATAAGCAAAGCTTTAGCAAGCGTCTGAAGGTGGTGTTTTAAATGAACTATTTGGATATCCTTGGTAATGCTGTCCTATATTATCAACAGCGTTTTTTTTATTTTTGAAGGTATGAAGAGTATCCTACTACTCCAGGAACATTTGTTTTGAATGGATTCCTGTATTCGTTGATAGGTAAATTGACACTTTTTTTAAATTTATTATAAATAAGTAAGTTTTAGGACTGTATGATGCATCAGCTATTCAGCAACTAAAAACAGAAGCTGAACCACTATTTTCTAAAGGAGTAGAATCGTAAGTGAATTCTCGATCATGTTCTTGTAGCAGACCCAAAAAAGTAAAACTCATCATTTTAATGCTCGACGAAAAAACAATTATTATTTTTTAAATCTTGGTGTTTTTTTTTAATAAAAAGGCTACTTAAAAGGTACCAAAGATATTTAAAAAAGGTAATACCGTATTTCCTCTAATAAGCCGGCCGGCCGGCTTATTTTTTGATCCAGGGGCCGCCTTATTAGAGGGCCGGCTAATTAGAGGGCCGCCTTATATTTTGAACATCCTTTATCAAATTTTTATTAAAATTCTCTAACAGGAAAGTTAAAACCAGGAGGTGACAACAATGATAAGATAGATGATAGACCAGGATGTGACAATAATACTAACATAAATGATAGACCAGGATGTGATAAATTCCAATCAGAAAGCATGAAAATCAGGATTTGGCGCATTCAGTTCATCACTCCAATCCAACTCTAAAGATTCGTCGCTCATTTAGCCATTCTCTTCATCTTGCTCAGCATCGACCTCTTCGACGACAGTCATTTCTTTGATCGAATAACGTGCATCCATCAGTACAGCTCGCCCCTCAGGAATTGGACCATGTGGCTTGAAGCAGTGGACTTTGTCATCTTCACTTCCGTCATAGCAGATAGTGATCCCACAGTCTGAAAATCAGGAGTCTAGCTTAGTAAAAATAAATTTGAACAAACTGACCCTTGAATGACTTGGCTATAGCTTCTGGCGACAAAGAATCCCATGCATCGACGATACACTGCAAATAAACATCCATTGAAGGAGCTTTTGGATTGCCACCACTTGTAAACTCTTTTTGCGAATCGTTACTCATCCACCTATCATAGTCTTTTCGAAATCGAGCTTTGAACGGTCCATTCTACGATACATCAGGCGCCTAAAACCATTTTAACTTAAAAATTACCATAAAATAATAAAGTCAAACTTGAATAAACTTTGTACATCCACCTGGAATCACTGCCGTTTGCATATTCAGCTCCAGAAGCTTCTTTTTTGAGTACAATGTTTTCTTTGCTGCTTCTGCTAACGAGGTGACAACGGAAGGAGTCCCATACTAGTAGTCGCTTTCCACCAAACAACGAGCGACCAAAGACACGATTCAAATAGTCGATAGTTAGTTCATCGTTCATCCACACGCAGCCCTCGCAGCAAAGTTCCAGCTTGCTTTTGTACTTTTCTTGAACTGCTGTGACATCCTTTCCCTTCTTTCTGTTGATCAGCACAAATGGTTTCAACTTTTTTACCATCGGATCTAGCAGTTAGCATCACAGTGATTCTTGTCTTGTCATGCCACGTAGTCAGTATAAAAATCTAAAATCGAGAGTATTTTAAGACTCCAATTGAAATTCGGCTTGTTAAAAATACTTCTTTAGCTCCTCTCTCATCGATGCATTTTCCACCCAACGGATCCAAGAAGAGTGAAGAAGTTTCTTCATCATCGCTTTCGAATTCCATTATGCTAAAAAAATTAAAATTTAAAAATGATCACACTAAAACTGAAAATGAACATGGACAAATAAACTGTCTGCAAATTTAAATGCATCTGTTTTTTCATGGTTTCAAGACAAGTTGAAAATTAAATTTGAATTGGATTTTTTGTTGTGGCTGCCTTATTAGAGGGGGCCGGCTTATCAGAGGGGGCCCGCTTATTAGAGGGGGCCGGCTTATTTTTTGGAGTGCCTCCTGGGGGCCGGCTAATTAGAGGGGGCCGGCTTATTAGGAGGGGCCGGCTAATTAGAGGAAATACGGTATATATTTTTTATGTTTCCTAGTAGCTAAAATTTCCTTAGAAATTTCAATCACGAAAAAAGAATTTTTAAAAGACGCTTAATTACTGAGAAACAACCTAAAGTTGGAGGGCCAAGCTTTTCAATCATGACTATCACTTTATAGGTCATATTTCGGTAACTATGCACCTTTTTAAAATTCCGCATTGTGATTTAAATTGCTGACAATAGTATAGCTTCTAAAAGTTATCATAAAAAATATAAATGGGTATTTTCTTTTTTCAAAACATCAAAAAATCCGACCCATGAGTGTCCGTTGAGAGGGATTGTTGAGGGTTTAACTGTGTATATTTTCCAAAAAACTTTTTATTCAGACTAAAATTGTTCTTGCCATTGTACGACACTGGAGCGGGTTCTGTATACGATCTAAGGCATTTAGGACTTAAAACTGCGCCCAACTTAGCTAGATGGGACTAGTAAGCTGTTTTTTTTACCAAAATGTCATATTTATATGTAAACTTAGTCATGCTGTACACATTTACTTGCTCAAATGGCTCTTTAACATTACTGGTGACAAGTTCTTCAACGATGTAGCTGATCGGTATTTTATAAACTTTTTTAGCATCCTAACACAATTTATTCACATTATAGATGGGCTGGTTATGCACATGGCAGAAGGGCTAAACACAACTGATCTCACTTCTTACTCTAGTATCACTTTCTCAGCTGGTTGTGCTATTTTCGTTAAATATGCTCATGTTTTTTTAATTATGTATTAGATACACGAATAATAGGATTGCAGCTTCGATTCGACAAAAAGCTTTGATTTATTTTGAGTAATCAATGCAAAAATTTGTCAATACTTGATACAATGTTTTGGATGATAAATCAAAATCTTATTCAAAAAGTCAGGTTGAATAATGGCTCGATCACAATTGTAATTGTGTTGTATTTTTTAAAAATTGGAAAGCAACCCACTACACGTCTATGGATTGGAAATTAAATTACTATTTGGTGACTGGCATTCTCCTTCAAGCTAAAGAAACAATGTTTATTAAGATATGAAAATTAAAATAGATAAATAGATTAAATTGTTAGTTGTTAAATAACTAAAGAAATGTATTTACAAAAAAGTAAATCTATTTACAACAGTTGCGTAGCAGTTGACATTTACTCTAAGCAGTCTATTAATGAAGCAGACTACAAATGTTTGATTTTACACTTTCGGCGGCAGGTGTATAAGTCATATATAAGTCATAAAGGTGTATAAGGCAGGTGTATACGCTGCAAGTGATACAACCTATTTAAAAATACAAACATACAAAGTTTATGCAAAATGAAATTTTATAACAAGCTGCTTGAATTCCTGAATTGGGGTATTTTTTTCTCGATAATACAGTTTTGAGTTGTTTTTACAAGACCCCCACACATTATACACCATTCAACGCAGAATTCAACTGGCTTTCTAATAAAATTGTCGGTTTCGGAGCACTTAAAGAAGACGCCACCCAGAAATTTGCCTCGGCCCCCAAGCTGATTTTTTATAGATTTTTTTGTTATTTTTATTTATTATTTTTGAGTTTCGAATAATTGTTGTCTTAAGCGGAATTCGAAATTTGACAGCAACTTTTACGGTTTAAGGACAGTTTTATAAGCAAATCGACCACGCTGAACACGAATTCGCTGTTTAAAGTGCAGGTTTCTTTAACGGAATGAAAGTCTTACGTCAAAAACTTTTTTGAATTTTTTTCAAAGTCTGTTTTTACTTTACTTCAATGCATTTTCTGGTGCAGTTTTTTTCTCTGTCGAGTAGTATATAACATACAGTAGCGAGCAAAAAAAATTACCCAAGACAAATTGACTCAGAATTTTTTTTAAATGCGGTTCAACCATTTTATTTTTGGCACGGAATCAATTATGTGAAAAGCAAAGTTGTAGCATTTTTATCGCTCTTTCAAATGGTATATAACATTCTACGACGAGTGTTTAATTTTATGAAAAATTTTTCCTTTTATTACGTCCACCCCAATTCATGGACGAGCAAAAAAAATTACCCAAATAGATTTATTCCTAAATGAACCATGTTTTCTATCTTTTTCTCAAAACGTGAAATTTTGAAGTGCATGCTACTTTGACTTCCTGTTTCTTAGCTACAACTTGGTAGGTCAAAATTTTATTTTTGATTTTTTGGAAAAAGTTACGATCATCAACGTAAAAGTGTCGATTTCAAGTCAAAATCAAGGAAAATCTAAGGAAAATCGTTGTTTGAGCGCATAAATAAGAGTTTTTCTCGAAATTTTTTTGATAATAAGTTAAAGACTAAAGCATCATTCGAAAGCTCTTGAATTTTCCTACAAAATGGCATGCTGACCATTTTTTCAGAATAATATAGAGCTGAAAAAAGGATGGTTCAAAACAGAAGAAGTAAAAAGGCATCAAAAGGTAAAAGAAGGTATTTTTACTTCTTCTGTTTTGAACCATCCTTTTTCAGCTCTATATTATTCTGAAAAATGGTCAATGCTTTGTAGGAAAATCAAAGCTTTCTGTGATGCAAGTCTAACTTATCAAAAGCTCTTATTTATGCGCTCAAACAACGATTTCAAGATTTCCTTGATTTGACTTAATCGATTGCGTTGATGATCGTATACTTAATGAACGGCCTTTCCACAATTATTCTTGCCTATTTAAGTAACAACTACATTCAAAAAATTGCATGATTGTTTCTTCTGTTCAAAAATCCAAAATTTAAAAAGCGTAAATGCTTAAACGATATGTTGTTAGAAATAATCTAAAAAAATGGTTGTTTGGGCGCATAAACAGTGACTTTTTTCTAACTTTATTATATCAAACAATACCAGCAATTGCATTATTCGAAAGCTCTTCGATTTTTCTACAAAATTATATGTCGGCCATTTTTTAGAATGGCACAGGGCTGAGAAACGGACGGTTAAACTTGGAAGAAGTAAAAATTCCCTCTTTTCACCTTATTTAGAGATATTTTTGTTTTTTCCGGCTTCAACCATTCGTTTATCAGCCATGTGCCATTTTACATGTCATTTTGTAGGAAAATTAAAAAGCTTTAAAAATGTGCAATGAATGACAATTCATGATAAAATAAATTTTGAGAAAAATCAATGTTTTTGCGCATAAGCAACCCATTTTTCTTAGATTTTCTTTGATTTTGACTAGAAAAAGACACTTTTATGTTGATGGCCATCAATTTTCCTAGAATAATCGAAAATTAATTTTAAATCTCCTTTAAAATTTCTTTTTGCGCGAATAGAGCAGCAAATAGCGCAAAATAATTCTGAATTCTTCATAGAACACATAGCGTATGATAGTCGTTACAGGTTCGGTGGTGTTGACAAATATACTATCTGAACCATGATCCGTACAATCCTTATCTCCCATAGTTGGACTTTTAACTGTTTTGTGAGTTCGTTTAAATGGCATATACATTTTGTAGCACAAAATGTGTTCTTTCAAACATTGTTACGAAATTTATGGGCATTTTTGTACATGTTTGAAAAAAACAATAAGGGGGACCAAGGCAAACAGGTGCCCCCCGATCTGAACAGAGCCATAACAGCAATTTTTAAACCTCACATTTTAGCAATCTTTGATTTATTTTATTTTTATTTTTAGTCAAAGTAATATTTCTGCTACAATAGAAAGATAGACAATTTTCTTACCAACATTTATAGTTTTTGAAACAGACAAAAATGAAAACTGCAAAAAAAGTTACAGCCTTATCTAAATTTGTAGTGCTCAGCTTATGAGTCCCATGTTTCAAAGGCCGATTTGATCCACTTTTGAGATTTGAAAAAAAAAATCTGAAAACGGCATTGTTTTGTCCATAAAATTCTGCCTTAGGAAAGGCAAAAGTCCCGCACGAGCCGAGGAGTGTTAAAGAAAACATTATAGTAAAAAATCGGCTATGAAATTGTAAACATTATGATACTGTTTTTGGTAAGCTGCTTATTTTTTACCGAAAATCTCAGTTTTGAGAAAAATTTACTTAATTTTGAAAATTTTCGATGGCATACCTGTATTTTATTTGTTTATTGTTCGTGGTGTTATTCTTGCAGCCAAAAAGTAAAATGTTGCGATTAAAATTTATATTTGGGTGAACAAATGCTTATGGCTTTTAAACAAAAACATATAGATTTATTTTACCACACTTGTTTTACAAAACATTTACAAGATTATTTAATTGTTACTAAATCAGCATAAAAAAATTTTAATATTTAAAAATTGGATCAGTTGATCAGCTCTATCTTCCATAAGTAACTAAATAAAAAATTAGAATAATATGTTTCTTACTTTTTTTACTGTTTTGTACATTCGCAAATTTTTGTGGTATTTTTATAAATCCTCGTTTTTCATTCTTTTCAACAAAATTAAATCTCTATTTGATTGGTTAATTATCACTGAAATTTTTCGCCAGGCACTCTTTTGACGCATTTTAAAAATTTATGCATAAAAATTTCACCCTCATAAAAACAAAGTCCTCCGCGCAATCGGCCCACCAAATGAATAACATTTCCACTGTTAAAACCATAGTCACTAAGGCTCTTATTATCTTCTAATTGTTTTCCTGAAAATTTACAGTTATCAGTTCTACATTTCTTAATAATTGAATAAAATTTTGGGTGGGGGGTGGTAGAATATAGGGTTGGATGTTTTGTGCACATCAAATAGCGAATATTTTAAAATCTCAGGTTCGACTCCCAGTGGGTATACACCCTTTTTATGTATGTACGTAGTGCTGTTTTACGTGTCCTTAGGTACCAATAAATGCTTCTTAGTTATTATTCTCGTACATGACCTTGGTCCCCAGAACACGAGTAATTATGACTTAACATGGGCAAATATGGGTTAATGCATCCAGAGTCACTTTCGAGTGATTTGTGTCTAAGGTACATGCATGTGCGCATCTCAACATCAAGCCACCAAGCCCCCTTCGAGGGAGCAGGGGGCTTGGTTGGTTAGAAACGCG
Source organism: Ditylenchus weischeri (assembly GCA_029231635.1). Lineage (NCBI taxonomy): Eukaryota > Metazoa > Nematoda > Chromadorea > Rhabditida > Anguinidae > Ditylenchus > Ditylenchus weischeri. Next base: position 303,669 of record JAMRYI010000106.1, read on the forward strand.
CACACTCAATTACCTTAGACATAATTCCGAGCAAGGATCTTAATCAAAAATGAATATAAAGACTCTTTTTGCCCAGCTCCAGTGACCAAAACATGGTAGGACACCTTTTAATGGGTATCCAGGTACAGTCGACTCCCTCCATAGTGTACACCCGCCATAGTGTACACCCCCGCCATAGTGCACACCCGGTTCTGATTTGGTTGGCCACCATATAAATTTATAGGAACGAACCCCCCGCCATAGTGCACACCCTCCATAGTGATAGTGCACCCCCCGCCATAGTGCACACCTGGGCTAGAACCAAACCAATAAACGTGTCTCTCTATAGTGCACACTTTACATATTTTTACGTCAACTTTCAAAAAAGTAAATGTTTTAAAGCGAAACTAGTTTAATTTTTTTATCATTACAACTTTAAAACAACTAACGCTTGTTGTTCTATTCATGTACTTTCATTAAACTGGAGCAAATAACGCTTAAGTTTTCTGCAAAATACTACAGCCGAATCGCAGGTGATTTCTTAACATCTTAAAAATTATCAACACGAGTCTCATACGCAACCTACTTTTTCAGCCAATAGATCAAGGGATCATTCAGAACTTGAAGGTACATTATAGGCGCTTTCTCCTTAGTGAACGAATCGCAGCGATCGACACCAATACTAACTTCAAAATAAATCTTCTCAAGGCGTTGTGTCTCCTTCATCGAGCCTGGAGGTACGTGAGACCCGACACGCTTACAAATTGCTTTCTAAAGGCAGGATTCATCGTGGATGGACATGTGGAGCTTTATTCATTTTATTTTTTGGTTGATGATTTGATAACTTAGATCGGAAGAAATTGCAGAAGCCGTCTCGACAGCCGAAGCAGAATATGACAGTGACTCTGGAGAGGTGATAATTGATAAGGAAGAGCTGGTACAGCTTGCGGTTACAACTCGAGAAGGCATCGAGGGATTCAAGCTCTTCCAGCGCTACGTGGAAACTAACTTCGCTGATCCTGGCGTGTTAGGAATGTGTGACAAGCTGACGAATGAACGCTTGAAGAAGATGAAGCAGAAAAATCTTTTCGATTATTTTACGGCTAACAAATGATTGAGTGTTATTGTCACTGTTGTTGTTCGAATAAAACTTTGTTTTAGATGGAGAACCCTTCTATAGTGCACACATGGCCGTGTTAAAGCAAAATAGCTCTCCCCATAGTGCAACCCCGCCATAGTGCACACCTGGCGCCGGTCCCTTGGGTGTGCACTATGGAGGGAGTCGACTGTACCCTATATTTTCAACCATAAGGGTGGGTATCATGGTTTGGTCAATGAGTTCTCAGATTTCTGCATGCGAACACAAAAAAATCTTTTTGCGCCTGTTTAAAAAATATTTTGTGACAATATAAGTAGGGTTGTCGGTAGGCCGAGCCGAAAACCGAAAAAATGTCGGATTTCGGCCGGAAAAGCCGAAAATCGGCCGGCCGGCCGACAACCCTAGATACGTGGATACTTCCAAAAAACCAAAAAGACGTAATTGAAAACAAAATATATTTAATAAAATAGGTAGAAAACGGTGCGAAGAAAGCCAGTTATGATTTTTGCTGAAAATTCGGAAAAAGACCATCTTGAAATTGTCCGTCTTTAGATTTTTAAAAATGCTTCTGACAAAAGATTTTTAATTTTCCTTTTTCTTAACTAGTTTTCAGGTACCCTGAAGACTTTTTTCAACCAGACGATAATTTCCTCTTGTTGAACCGTCTGATAGATTTCTCTCGGAGCCGCAACCTTTACGATCTAAAGTACAAGGCGAGGAAGGTCAAGAAAGGTACAAGAAAGTGGCAGTAGAAGGGGACTGGCTTGTAAGTTATATAGCATTGAAATCATATCAGAAATCAACAGTGCCCTTATTTGCAGCCCAAATCCCATCGATCAGTCGCTACTGCTACACTGCTGGTTTCGACCCTAACGACTATGAATATGCTCAACAGAGGGCTCAGATGTTCCATGTAGGCAAGGAGAATGTGGTCCAGATTGCTGAGCAACTCAGTTTTTGGGATGCGGTTGGTCTAAAAGCTATTTTGAATTAATTTTGTTGCTCACCAAAATTTACTTCAGGTACTTTTTCGAGAACTGCGCCCTACCAATGCACTGGTGCTATTTGGGGCAAACGACATAAAAGTACCGAATCTGTGTATAGTGTGCGTGCAACCATAGACCAGGTGGGTCAAAAATATAGTTCCGATAATATTATTAAAAATAAACCACCTTGGTTCAGTTCAATGCAGTCTCTCAAAGAGTAATGACTAGCATAGTGTTTCCGGACTGTTCCAAAGACTTCCGAGCCAAAATTATCGAGAAATGGATAGAGGTGGCCAGGGTTGGTGTCTACCACTATAATTTACATACAATTTCCTAAATTAATTTTGCATCTTTAGGAGCTGAGAGCCTTGAAAAACTTTTCTTCTTTAAAGGCTGTGCTGGGCAGTTTGCAGGCAGAGCCAGTTCACCGCTTGAAATCTATTTGGGCACTGGTCTCCAAGTAATTTATTATTTTTCATCTGAAACGTCTTACCTATTGTAAATGTCTAACAAAGGCAACTGTTCATTAAAACCATTTACATTTTTAATCGCTCTTGAAAATTTTCAATATTTTGATGCGTCTTGACCGCGAAACCTAGGTTGCCCCGGGATTTAGCTACAAAAACTCTTTTTTGATGCATTGACCCCTCAAACTGATTTTATAAACTTGTGAATATCACAAAAATCAGCTTGGGGCACCAAGGCATCAAAAAAATTTTTTTTACGCTTGCACCAAATGATGGCTTTGCAAAAATTATGGATACCGTATTTGTTCTAATAGAAGGCCAGTCTCTAATAGAAGTCCTCCCCCGCTCGAAATGGCACCAAAATAGATAATATCGAGAAATTTTGCCGTATATAGGTATTATATTATATGTTGTGTTCAAATAGTTGTTTGTTGTGACGTGAATGCGTTAAACCACGATGAATGTGTGCATTTATTGTGGAATCGATCAGTCGTGCTATATTTGGAAGGCGGCTGTATTACTTTTGGTCGCTCATTATTTAGTTCGTAGTTGATGTAAAATTATGCGTCTTTCGTTTTAGTTGTAAAAGAATTATGATCAGCTCAAGCGGCGAAAAATCTGACAGCAACCCAAGTGGTGGAAGTTAAAATCTCAGCCTAAGCGGTGGAAAATCTGACGGCAACCCGAGCGGTGGAAACTCTAATAGTAACCCGAGCGGTGGACAGTAGTAGTAAAATAGATTGTCAAAGAAGGAGTTGAAAAATAGAAGGCCGGTCTCTACTAGAAGGCCACCCTCTGAGGGTAATTGATAAATAGAAAGCCATGGCATTCTATTAGAATAAATACAGTAAATAAAGGACGGCAAAAAGCCAAAATTAATATGTAATTGGCTAAATTCTTATAAATTCCTTAAAAAGTCCTAAATTCTTTTAAATATTCGTTTTAAGTCAAATTTATTGCAGAGTTTCCATGTCTCAATTCAAAGACCTCTCCGCCATCTTTGAAACCGACGAAAATGGGGATGAGCAGAAGGCACGTACCATCCTTGACGCCGAAGGCACAGCCAAAAGTTCTCCTTAAAACGCCCTCAACTTATCCAGAACTGTAGGAGGACAAAAAGTGATGTGAATTTGGCAGAGTCTCAGGGCACCGTCCCCTTTCTCGGCACTTTTTTGACCGACTTGACTATGTTGGACCAGGCGCATTATGATCTCACTCCAGGTCAGATTTTTGAAAAATGGCGGAAAACATAGAAATTTCGGCGCTAGTATAGAATACCAAACACCAACCATTCACAACCACCTCCCTCAGGGTATCCCTGGGTATTGCATGCAAATATTCTTTATAATCAAATCTTTATGCCTAAATACCTGAATTATAAATTTTGCGTAGTTTAGAAGGCCTTTTGAACTTCGAAAACGCAGGAAAGAGTTTGAAGTTCTCGCCAAAATCCGGCTGTTCCAGTCAGCTGCTCGAGCCTACACCATACCTATGGACCAGGTAGCTCTTTTTCACCAAAAGTATAAAAATTTATGCTGTAATCTAAAAATTACAGGCCTTTTGTGTTTGGTTCTACTACTTGCCTAGTTTAAACGAGAACGAATGGTAACATTTCGTTGTTACCAAACCCACTTTTTATAATATTTTCATGCAGCTTCAACAAGTCGCTGGACGTGGAGCCATCATCAGTGTCAACGCCTGACATTAAAAGAAGGCAACCCAAGATTTCCAATGGATTTTACGCACCAACAATACCTATTACAAAAATGTAAGAACTTCTGAAATATGTGCACACAGCCAAACATTCATAAATTATTCTCGGTCCGCTGTGTTTTGGGGATTTTACATATCCATCTGGTAAGGTAAGACCCCCAAAAACAGGGAATTCTAAGCGAAAACTGTGTTTTGACTGGAGATAGGGCTGTTTAGCGCTTTTTGTGACGTTTCTTTGTTTTAATTTTTAGTGCTTATTTTTAAATTTGTTTTAACTTGAGGTGCATACACAACGAGGAGGCTGTTTGCGGATGCTAAAGCAGACCACTCACTAAGAATCTCGGAAACAAAATCCTTGCTTTTTTTACGTTTTTTTCCAAAATTATTCAGTTGGTGCAGCTTTTTTAGTTTCCAGTTGCTTATGCAGCTTCTGACATCATATAGTTGAGCTTTAGGGTTACCAAATGAGCTACATTGACTGAGTGAATAATGCTTAAAAACTCAGATAAAATTTTAAGAATCCGCCCAAGAATCTAACTTGAATTCGAGTGCGGATGCTTGGGCGGATTCTTTCTTTTTTAACTCAATTTTTAATGACATTCACTTTGTCAATAGCTGATCTTGTAGCCCTGAATCTTAGCTACAACATGGCACCAGCAGAATAATTTTTGAAAATTTAAAAAAAAGCTGTGACTATTTCCGTGTGACAAATCTGATTCAGCATCCACAAAACAGCCTCCTCATTGTGTTTGCGCCTTTAGGTGAAGTGAAGCCTAGGAGTGGGGGCTTAAAAGCGTGTCCCAAACAGAAAAAAAGGCATTGAAAAAAGGCGGGAATTAAAAAATGTCACGAAAAACGCTAAACGCTCTTTCCACCCTTTGACAGCAGCCAATAACTTTTTCACCATATTTATTCTAATAGAGCGGCACCCCCTAATTCAAAATCGTATTTTGGCGTTGTGTTTTCGACCCACTTTTTGAAAACTTTTGTCAGGCGAGCTACCACTCATCTTGAAGCTCATCTCACTGGCTACAAATTGGGTGATAACTTGCTTGACAAGTGTCTTCAAAAAGTAGGTCAATAACGCAATGCCAAGAACACGATTTTGAACGAGGGGGTGCCACTTTATTAGAATAAATACGGTAATAAATTTAGCCAATCCCTGACCAAGATGTTCACCAATATTGGGGCTAACGAAGACCAGTCGCCGTCACCCTTGGCCGCTGCAGGTCAGCATTCTAATGACTCTGGCATCCTTACAGAAGAGTCCTGGGCAACTAGCAGTGGAGCAGGCACTCCCAACCAGGGCGAAGCTATGTTCTCCACAGCCTTGCTCTCCCGAGCCAAAGGCATTATTATGAATGGAAGTGGTGGAGGGGATCTCAGAGGGATCGCTCATCCACAGCCCCTTCAACACCTGCTGGCACTCTTTCGCTCAGGGGTGTGCCTAACTATTCTGGTTAGTTTGTACAAAAAAGACATTCAAAACTTTAGGTGTGCCTTTTTCTTAAAATTTTGAATTTTTCGGTCATAGTGGACGCTCGCCGTAACACAACCTCAAAAAATCGTTCAGATTTTGAAAGTTTTTTGTCAGTCTGGTCTCACATATTGCGAAAATTCTGCTTTTACAGGTCATTACGAATAAATACGATAATTTTGCTGTATAAAATAGCCAAAATCCTAAAAAAGGCATATCTTATGCGGGTCTTAATGACTACATCATCGTATTTTTTAAAAGCGGATGTCCTAATAAACTGACAAATCAGAATTGACTAAAAAACTTTCAACATTAGGTTAAAAAAATATCGGGCCCTAGGTGGGAACAAACTTTTCGGATTTACCGTATTTACCCTAATAGAACCGGACTCCCCTAATTTAAAATCGGGTATACGGCATTGTGTTTTGGACCCACTTTAAAAAAAATTCTCATAGGCAAGCTACCCTTCGATTTGTAGCTCATCTTACTGGCTACAAAATGAGCGTTAACTTGCCTGTCAGCAGTCTTCAAAAAGTTGTTCAAAAACACAATGCCAAGAGCACGATTTTAAACGAGGGATGCGGATCTACCGTATTTACTCTAATTATACCCCATGGGGGATAATTTTTCAACCTCCCAAAAATCGGAAATTTTTGAATTCGATCTCGAGATTTTCGGGTGCTCAACCAAGATCCAAAAAGTGAAATCAATAGAGCTCGTGGGAGTTAAGAAAACGCAAAAAACAACTTTGCAAAATATTGACTCTGCTCGTAGATATATGCCCTCAAAGTTGGGAGTGGGGGATAATTAGAGACTGGGGTATAATTGGAGTAAATACGGTATTAGAATAAATATGGTATGTTTTAGTAAGTGTCGACTGTATTGCCAAATTTTTAGAAAATGTTAGAATTTTTTATTTATAGGTTCAAAAATTTAATTAAAAAAGAAAGATAAAAATAGGCAATGAAAATTGAACTTTAATTTTTTACTCCTAAATCTTTCAATTAGGCAGTGAATTCAACCCACAGCTGCACTTTTCGCCCTCTAGAACCATCTCCAGAGACAATTCTCCATGCTGCGCCAACGGCGGGCGTGCTTCCTCATCTTCCGCCGCTCAGCCCGACCATTTCACAGACGGGTTATATAGCAGCACACAGCACAGCCGACGACCTTCTAAAGACCACTTGGTCAGTTATTACTTTTGCAAAGCTCAATCCCACAAAAAGTTGTGGATGGGCCATTTGAAAGAAGCAATTGACTGCTTTAATCTGACCATTGCTAGCGGATTTACTTCCCATTTTTAGCTTATGGGAAAGATCCAGTTTAGAGAGTGTTTTTTAGAGCAGCTATAGCTCTTCCTCCCTCCTTTGTTGTTAATATTAATAGTAAGTTTTCTACAATTGCCGCTGCTGTTGTTAATAATAATTGGGAGAAGAGAAAGGGTGCTACTGCAGCAGCAGCATAATCAACCACATTCGCTTGCAACACACTTTCTTTTCTCTTATGGATTTAGGAATATTATTAGGTTAAAGCAACAGTTCGTATTTTGCAAAATTAAAAAAAACTTGATTTTTTAAATTTTTTCGAAATTTGTTCGTTTTTTTTTCTTGTAGCAGCTTATTTTTTAACACGCATTTTGTTATTGTTCCATTGTGTACCTATTCACCTCAGTTTAGCTTAAAAACGGATTTAAGAGCTCACTGAAATAGTTTTTTTTGGAAGTTTACTGAAAGAACCGTGTAGCCTCTAAAAATCGGGCACTTCTAACTGAGGGTTCGGAAAAGTCTTTTATCTTAAAATTTGTCCTCTATTTGAATTTTTGAAATTTTACGTCAAAATCTTTATTTTTGGTATTTAAAACCAAACAAGCACTGGATAAAATGGCACTTTTGACCAAATATCTTTTATTTTATAAAAATTTTAAAATTTTGAGTTCCGAGTCCTGCCCTAATTCTAAAATCGTGTTTTCGGCATTATGTTTTGGATCCAATTTTCTGAGATTTTTCTAATTCTGATTTCTTCTCAATTCTTGGCTCATTTCACTAGCTCTGAAATGGCTGGTAAGTTGTCTGACAAGGAAACTGTGGGACTCGATTCAAAAATTCTGAGAACGCCATCTCGCAGAGCATAGTCGACTCACAGCATGAAATTTTAACATTTTTGGAAAACAGGCAAAAAATCCAATCTGGAGAATCGAAAAACATGTAAAAACAGGCAAAAATTGCCTTGGTCCCCCCTGTGGATTTTGTATACATATTTTTCCGCAGTCATAACTTGATATGGTGGTACTCCTAAAATTGCGATCCCCACCTGGGTCTAACACGTTTTTTAAGAATAGGTTTAAAAAAGTGTCAGACGCAGGATGTCCATAAATCGACATTTGACTGCAGTAATAGATGTTTTTGAAAATCAACAGGGGGGACCAAGGCAGTTTTAGGGCCTGATATTTCTCGAGTCACCGGATTGGATTTTTTCAGTCTGTTCGCCAAAATATTGAAATTTTAATCAGTAAATCGACTATGCTCTACAAGATAGCGCTGTCAAAATATTTAAATCGAATCGTACACTTCGATATGCTTCCTTGTGAGAAGAGTGTTCAAAAAGTGGGTCAAAAACACAATGCCACAAACACGAATTTAAATGGAGGAGGGCCGGATTATTGGAGATTATACGGTACTTCTGTCGTAGTCTATAAAAGATAGAACCATTTATACAGTGTGTTTCAAGAAATCCGCAGGATTTCTTGAAATGACTATAACTTTTTTTCTAGATCAAATTATGAGTTTCTGTAAACGCCAATCGTTTTGTCTTGACGGGCAATTTTGTCTGCTTTTGGTCCTGGTTTGTGGATGGCCTCTGGATTAGCAAGGCCAAAACTACAGGGGGTACCAAGCAAAATTCGTGTTTTTCTCATTATATACCTCATTATATATTCTCATTACAGTCAAACCTCGATATAACGTACCCCCTTGGGGACGGGTAAAGGGTACGTTATATTGAGGGTACGTTATATCGAGGGCAGAAACCAAATAGATGACAGGTGTACGTTATATCAAGGGTTTGTAAAATATTCAAGTTCATCGGTGAGGTGGAGCACGGCACGATCACTAGTATTTTCTTCCACATATTGACGAGCAATCGCAAAGGCACGCTGAGCTTCAATTCGGCTGATCGGCGGCTTCTCCACTTCCGCTCCTTCGACGTCCATTAGCTCGTTGTCGTTGACTTCGCCGAAGTCTTCTGCATCGAGTGCCGTGACATCAGCAATGATTTCACCCAGCGTAAGAGCACCACCTGTAAAATACCAGGTAAGTGTGGAAGCAGGAATGTCAAACAGAAGCATCAATTTAATAAAAACCTACATGTTATTACCAAGTCGTCTATGTTGACGAAGTCTTGAATAACGGCATCAGCGTCAATTCCACCAATTTTTCAAGGGTACGTTATATCGAGGGTAACGTAAAGGTCAGTGTTATCTGCAAGGGGGTACGTTATATCGAGGGGTACGTTATATCAAGGGTACGTTATAGCGGGGGTGAACTTATTGTAATTTGAAGTAAATCCAACCAAATGGTCTCAAGGGGTACGTTATATCAAGGGGTACGTTATATCAAGGGGTACGTTATATCGAGGTTTGACTGTATATATACCTCATTATATACAATTGACGTTTACAGAAATTCGATCTAGAAAAAAGTTATAGCCATTTCAAATCCTGCGGAATTCTTGGAACATCCTGTGTAATTATAACATCAAGGCAACCACAAAACCACATAACTTTTAACTAGAAACAAAACCTTTTGTAAAAAAATTGAAAATTATGGCTTGCCATAGTCTTAAATCTCCCCCTCAATAAAGGATTGTATGTTTTAAAAAGAAACCATCTATTATTTTATCCTACCACAATTTTCCCTTTTCCAGAGATCCGAAAGCGGAAAAAGCAATCCATTTGCCAATTCCTGTCGGAGTGCAACCCCACAAAGCACAATGTCTGCAGATGTGATGGGTGCCAGTGCATCTCCAAGACATTATCTTCTCAACCGAATGAATGGAAATCACCAGTCCAGTCAGGTAAATAACCAATTTGTGACCATTGTCTGAATTATTTCAACCCCCGATTTGCAGAAGTCAAACAGTTCTTCCTCTTCTCGGTCTTCTTACAACAGCTCTATATGTGCTGCGTCTCCTTCCAGTAACCCTAATGGAAGTGCACTCAATAGTTCAGGTGTGAATCAAGAAGGTTTCCACCTGGCCAGAGTCGGCCTAGACGATGCTGTCGAGGTGGACACTGTCAACTACAAGTGCATTAAGGTGAGGAATTTCGAAACATGGTTATTTTGTTTTTAAATTTTCGAAATTCTCAACTCCTAAATAAAGCCCACGAAATTTGTTTCAGACTACATTACAGCGAGTGCCGATTTAGTTAAAAGCAAGGACTTAGAGTTGCTTTTTAAGTCGCACTAAAGTAAGCTTTCTGGCCGTAGTCGATTAAAGAGGGCATCCAAGGCTGTAGTCGGTAAAAAATAATAAAGTCCACATATTCTCACAAAAAATTGAAAAAAAGGAAGATACCGAAGGGCAGAAACAGGGATCAGATTTGCATACTAATTACCGTATTTACTCTAATTCACCGGCAGTCTCCAATTTACCGGCAGTCTCTAATTTACCGGCACCCTGGAGATAGGTTGAAAAATTTAACGGCACCCTTCAGGGCAATTTTATATAGTGCTTGTGGATTTTTTTAGCTTGATGCTTTTGAATTCGCGAGCTGGGGTCATGGAAGAAAGAGCCGAATTAGAAGAAATTGATCCTCAACAAGATGAAGAGGACGGGTACATTAGCGACGAGTCGTTGGATTTCGAAACGAATTTTGCCGTTTGAGTTGTTGTTCTTCATGCCACAAATTTCTTTGCCTTGGCACTGTTCGATTAAAATTTTCTAGTAAAGAAGATCGGAATATTCAACAGCAGTCTCCAATTTACCGGCAGTCTCTAATTTACCGGCACCCTGGAAATAGGCTGAAAAATTTGGCGGCATGCCGCTAAATTAGAATAAATACGGTAGGATATTTTAGGAGGAAAAATACCTCCTAAAATATCCTATTTTAGGAGGTTTTTTAAATGAGGATATTTCCTCCCATTTTAGGATACTCCTAATATATACTCAGTGTCAAATTTAAAATTCCGCTCGAGACAAAAAATATTCAAATTTAAATTTTCGATTTTCGGGAATTTGAAATTTTACAATTTTCTGAATTTTCTAATTTTAAGAGCATTATATGCAAATTGACTATGCTGAGCCCAAATTCGTCAAACAATTTGTCTACAACTGCAAAACCAGAAGTTTCAGAACTAAAAGTCGATTTGATAATTCTGCATTTGTAATCAGATTTTTTTATGAATTCGGGTTCAGCATAGTCAATTTGCATACAAAAATGCTCTTGAAATTAGAAAATTCACTGTAAAATTTCAAATTCCTAAAAATCGAAAATTTAAATTTCAATATTTTTTGTCTCGTGCGGAATTTTAAATTTGACACTGAATTTAATGAGAAGAGCGCTTTTAGAAGCAAAATCGACCATGCTAAATACCAATTCAGTTTGCAAATAAAAGACCAAAAACCATCAAAAAATACAAAATATCTTGATAGGATGCTGGTATATATTAGGAGTATCCTAAAATGGGAGGAAATATCCTCATTTAGGAAACCTCCTAAAATAGGATATTTTTCCTCCTAAAATATCCTAATTAGGATGCAAATCTCATCCCTGGGCAGAAGTGGCTCAAAAAACGTTTAAAAATAGATTTAAATATTTTTTTTGAAAATCAAAATTTAAAAATAATAATAGCTAAAAAAATTCTTCAGTTTAGAAATCAGTTGAATTTTGGGAAAATACTCACATTCTTAAAACATTCTTGAAATCTAAACTAAATTATACGTACACAGGTGGTCAATGGCGACAAAATGGTGAATCTAATAGAGCGAGCACTGGAGAAGCACATGATAGACCAAACACATGTGGCCAATTATTGTTTGGTTCAACTCTTGCCTGATGGAAGTGAGTTATTACATCTTTATACAGTATTTGGACTATGAGGTTCCGTCACGTTTTTTGTTTCTTTTGTACTTTTCTCCCAACTTTTTCCTCGCAATTGTTTTTCTGTAAAGTAGGTGCACAACTACAGCGTATCCTCTTTCTTTTGAGTATATGGTTGCCAATACAAACATGTATATTTATGGGGCTTAGACGACCAACAAACTTTGAAATTGGCCAAATTTTTTGATTTTCAAAACTTTTTCAACTTCCGAGGTTTGTTACCCTACTTTTATAACCATTTTTAATTATGTAAAGTAGGTGCACATCTACAGCGTCTCAGCTTTCTTTTGAGTATAAGGTTGCCTATACAAACCTGGATATTTGGGGGTCAGAGACGACCAACAAACTTTGTGGTGCGGAAAACGAAAAATTTGTGTAATTTTTGCTGGGTATTTTATCTGGGAAAAAAGTATGTAAAGATATACCTATTTTTATGAATAAAGTCATAGCCCCTCATTGAAATTTCGAAATACTATAGAGGCGCCGATAGGCGTCTGTGGTCCCTTGTACCTTATATTCTCTAGTATCTTTATTTTCAACTCTCATGCATTATTTCCTAGAATAGAGCTTCGGGACTTTATTTTTCAGCTCTTCAAGACCTGAACAAATTTTGGGTCGATCTCGAGATTTTGGGGTTTGCAAAAAAATGTCGACCAAATTTTCGACCAAAGAAAGAAACATTTCAAGTAAAAATTAGCATCTGCGGTTTTTCTGTGAGATGGATGTTTTGTTAAGGAGCTTTTTTTTTTGTTTGAAAATGTTAAAACACAATCCGAAATTGCCGTCACCTCAGAAGGGGGGAGGCGACTAGGTCAAATTCTGTATTTTGAACTAGTTTTTTTGACACACCCTGCATACCGTATATCTCAATATCGTATTTGGCATGTGTGGGTGGGAGTGTTGCCACTTTTATGTTTAAGCCCAATTTTCTGCCATTTTTTGCAAGCTTATGTCGGATATCTCACCGAAACTCTCAAGTTTAACATCTTAGCTCTCTTTTGAGCACAAATACGTATAATTGAACTTGCTTCAAATTTTTTTTTCTTGCCCCCCAAAATGGAAATGGTGGATTTTAGCCCGGATTTTTGGTGGATGTTTGGGTTCAAACCCAATTTTCTCGCAATTTTCGCAAACTCATGTCGGCTATCTCTCCAAAACCTTCAAGTACAACATCTTAGTTCTCTTTTAAGCACAAATACGTATAATTGAACTTGGTTCTGAAAAAAAATAGCCAGGAGGGGGTACCCAGGAGGGAGGTGCCCAGGAGGAGGGTAGCCAGGAGGGCGATAGTGGCGCCGATGGGTGCCTGCAGCCCTTGTTCTATATTGAACGCGACACTCTCTAATAAAAGGGCAACCTCTGATGTTTTGACTAAGATTTCAGAGTTAAGGCTATTTTCGATTGACAATTTCCCGATTTTTTAGAGGTTGAAAGTTAAACGGTCATTTTTGTTTAATATAAAATATACAGTATTCAACCAAATGACCCATACAGCAGTCTCACATTTTCAGTCAAAAATTTTTTGCTTAATATGGGGTTTCAATATCACCGCAAATATTGGCGGTTTCACAATCGTAGGAAATAAAATACCTTAAAGTTTTGCATGAAGTATAGTTTTTTTCGTAGAATATACATGATAGATCATTATAGAGTTTATAGTATGTCTATTTACCCTGCTATCCATTTATAGGTGAACTCAAACTGCCAGACAACTGCAACCCATTCTACGCCGTGGCGCCAGATCCCACCTCTCCCATGCTTAACTTCTTGCTAAAGAAGAGATCTGGCGAGGAGCTAGCTCCATCTGCCAAGAAGCTCAACAAACAAAAGAGAAGCAATTTGTTACGTTGGAGCAGTGGATATTTGTGATTGAATAATGATATAGGCCTATTATTTGACTTTAAACAATTGTTTGCTCATGTGCTTAATTGCTATTGAACATCTTACTCTGTTAGGCTTTTAGTTTTTAGAATTAACTTAAAAGCTTAAAGACACCATGGAATACAAACTTTGGCAAAAGCCCCGATTTACAAAAAGCTTTTTGACAATGTGGTTTTGTTGATGGGGGCTTTTGCCCTTTTAAGTCAAAAAATTTTTCTTTTGCTAAAACGATTGGCAAAATCGGAATCCTTGCAATATTTGGAGCTAGACTGTCAAAAAAGAACTAGGATTTTTAAAAAAAATCGAGTTAAAAAAGTGTTGGACCCCAGATGGTTTCGCTATTGGGAGCGTGGACTGTAGTAAAAACACAATCTCATTTCAATACCCAAGCTTTTTTCACTGAATAAATCATTGACCACTTAAAATTAAGAATTACGAAAATTGAAGAAAACGACTAGAGATACCGTATTTACTGTATTAACTCCCCACCCTCTAATAACTTCCCACCCTACAGACCTCATATCTCAAAATAAAGCAAACATTTCGCAAATCTGTTTTTGGTTAGCACGAGCTTACCTGATTCCATTTTTCAGATTTTGGTCGAGAACCCAAAAATCTCAAATCGATCTCAAAATGTTCCGATTTTTAAGGGACTGAAAAATAACTCCCCATGGGGAGTTAATATAGTAAATACGGTAAGTGCTTTTGAAACTTTAAAATTTCGGATTACAGTCGAGTCTCGTTTATCGACACCCCCTCAAGTTAGTTCCCGCCTAGGTCCGACACTTTTTAGCTCTATTTTCGAAGTCTTTTGCCAAATGTGATTCGCCAGCCTAGTCCCAAATATCGCAAGGATTCTGATTTTGCCGAATCACATTTGGCAAAAGACTTCGAAAATAGAGCTAAAAAGTGTCGGACCCTAGGCGGGAACTAACTTGAGGGGGTGTCGGATAAACGAGACTCGAGTGTAACTTATTTTTGTTTTTTAATAAAAAAATGAACAGATCTTGTTATTGTATGTAAATATTCTGTTTTTTTTATATTCTGTTATTCTGTTTTAAATTTGCAAATGTTTCACCACTTTTTTAGCTGATTTCTTGCAAGTAATGTAAATTGTCTGTTTTTTCTGCTACTCATCTCGCTTATTTATTTGGTCTATTAGCAAAATTATTTTACTTTGAAAACTATATAGCATAACAAATGTGTGTGTCAGACCACTTCTCACTACTACTTATTGATATTTTGTAATATTATGTTTGCCCAACGCAAAGTGCTTATTGACTATTGTTAAACGAACTAGAGTTTGGTTTGCTGTGATTACTTTTTTAAATTTTTATGCTTTTTCATGCAAATCATTGTTTTATTAAAATAAAAACTAATAAATTATTTGAAAATACATTTTATTTATTGATGAGGATAAGAAGAAGTAGCGCTCGCATTGAGTAACGTACAAGGTTAACTAACTAATACAGGGTGGTCCACTTTTTTGTCCCCCTTAACTTCGGCCATAACTTTTTTTTCAATTCATTTTTTTTCGATCTTTTTTTTGAACGTTTATCAGAGCATAGGAAACAATTATGTAAAAAAAAAGTGGTACTAATTCGGTTTAGCCCCACACTTTTTGATTTTTATTTTTCTTTGATGCGACATACATCTTTCATTTATTCACATAGATACAAGTCTAACTATAGAGCCAAGAAAAATAAGTTGAAGAAAGCAAAAATACCTCTTTGAGCGCGAGATGAGTTCCTTCAAAGAATGTTCCGACGAGAAATCCCTTCTCTTTGCTACACTTTCTTGTTGAGCATCGCCACATTGGAAAAGTTTTGCTGATTCCTTTGCTTCGAAAATTCATTTTGGAGCCACATTCACACGTGCGAGAAGAATGGAGAAGCTTGAGATGTTGAAGCCATTGCATGCATTCATCATCGGACCAATTGAGCAGTTTGTCGTAGAGCTTGGCCAAATTGAAATCACGGAGTTCTTCCATGCCTGCAACAAAAAAAGATGAATAAAGTAAATGAGACGGAACGATGAAAACAAAATCTTGGAGCACACAAAAAAGCAAGAACACGACTAAAACACGACTAAAAATGGAAAATGATAAAAAAATACGTTGTTTAAAAAAATTGTGCAAACTTGAGACACGAAAGCAAAAAATGGGGGTGTGGGGCTAAACCGAATTAGTACCTAGTTAGTACAAAGTTTTAAAAAATCGTGTTTGTTATCCATCGAGTCACCATTTTAATAAAAAGGGTTATTTGACAAAAAAAAATACCAAAGGGGGGAGTAAGGCAAATTTTAAAAATCCGAATTTGAGAAATTTTTGTTTTTGTCAATAAGATTTGCAAATCTTATTCTGCATGTTGCTCAGATGCAAATTTGCTAAATTCGAGTATTTTAGTGACTTCAATTCGCTCGACCATGCCATCAGATAAATTTCCAATCTAACCATCTGGCATACCTACTTTTACGGATCTTACTCCTTGCACTTTTTTCTACGAATTTGTATCATGGACATATTTTTTTTAGAAATTGCAAATGTTGAAGAGTTGTGTGTTTTTGAATTAAAAAAAAATACCTTACTCCCCAATTTATATTGTTTGTCAAATAACCCTTTTTTATTAAAATGTTGACTTGATGGACAAAAACAACGATTTTTAAAAACTTTTTTCACATAATTTTTCCTATGCTCTGAAAAACATTAAAAAAAAATCGAAAAGATATGAACTCTTGAAAAAAAGTTATGGCCAAAGTTAAGGAGGACAAGAAATTGGGTCATGATGAATCGGCCCTATTCACCTTTAGGGGGCCACATTTTTTGCCTTGGTCCCCCTGTTGTTTTTTTAAATTTTTTTATTAACGAATGGCCTGCATATAGGAAACTAGGACAGAAAATGGGTGATTAATATCCTCACAAAAATATGAATTTGAAAATTTTTGCGGGATCTAATCTTAATTGATGTGTTAATCATTTTTCTAGAGATAACAATTCATAATAAAAAACATTCCTTTTTCAATATCTATTGATTTAGTTTGTGCTTGGCCTAACTTTAATTTTCCTTTCACAAAAAATGCAGAACCCAAACCACTTAATCCAAGTGTTTGGCTTCTTAAATCGCCAAGATTTTGTTCTACTTCAACTTACTGCAGGCAATCGTCAATTGCTCCAATTCTTGCAACAACACTTCTTTTTACGACCACTTTATAAGATATATTTGCTAAAAGTTCAAGCAGACAGTCCTGTTACTCAATTTTATTACTATCTGAAGCGAGGCCGCCCTCGGAAAGTGTTCTTAAATGTGCTGATTAATTGCAAAAATCTATACTTTAAATACGTAAATTTAAAATTAGCGTCTTACTATTTACTAGAACAGTGTTTTCAACTGATAAATTTGCTAGAAAGTTTAAAAAAGATATTGGAAAACGTCATTTCTGTCAATCTCAGTCCATGAGGAACCAATAGAAGAGCAGGAGCCTGAGAATTATACTCATCTTTTGTATCACATTTTGCAATCTAAAAGTTTGCTTAAATGCCAACTTTTACACCTCAAAATGTTTAGTGAGAAGGCAGGATCTCATTCCCCGCCTTAATTTGCAGTGTATCGCGCTAGTATGCCCCTTTAAATAATGCGACAGTGGAAAATTACTTGTTGAATTATCCGCTTTTCGAATATGCAGTTGTTAAATGTTCCTCTGTTGAATTATCCGGCTTTGAAATTACCGATTGTCGAATAAACCACCCGCCCTTACGCTTCTTTATACTAAGCTTTACAGACAAAAATTAAACCGAAAAAAAGGGGTTCGCCCATTTGGCTCCCGAGCCATTTCGCGCCCTAAGACATTTCACGCCCGCCCAAATGGGGCTCAATTTTTTTGTCTTGTGAAGAACTCCTATCATTTAAAATATTTATAATCTATAATCCGACCTCAGTATTACTGGATGTTCCACGCACCAAGGACACCAAGTGGTCATCCATTTGGTGTGAATATTTTTTTATGTATTTCGGGTTCCAAAACCCGTTGTTTGCACTAATTTGAGCATTCTAAAGAAGGTTTGATAATAGTAAAATGCCATTTTGTAGGGTAAGTTTTAGTTTCGGTAAAAATTTCTCAAATGACAGATAACAAGGTGTGACTTAGGTGGTGGTACCCAAGTGGTAGTCTCCAGGGGATGGTACTTAGGTATTACAGCCAAAAGGGCTCTTATATCAGGGGGAGTTCTTATATCAAAGTGGTCTTACATACAGGCTTGACTGTACCTAGGTAGCGATCCACCTCTCAACATAGTCTGATTCACTTTAAAAAATGGTCTAAAATACCGTATGTCCTCTAATGAGCGCGCATGCGCGCTTATTTTTCGAACCTGCGAAAAATTGAAAAAATTTGAATTCGATCTCGAGATTTTTGGGTGCTTAACCGAAATCTAAAAAGTGGAATCAGTAGAGCTCGTGGGAGCTAAGAAAGTGCAATAAACAGCTTTGCAAAATATTTTCTCTGAGCTGAGATGAGGGTGCGCGCTACCACATCCTTCGTGCGACCACCTGGCTACTGCCAACTGAGTAATACCATTTAGGTACCACTACCTAGAAACTACCATCTACAACTACCCAAGTATCGCTTACTTCAACCACTTTAGACTTTTTTAAATCGCTCCAAACCACTACAAAGCATCTAGACATTGGATCGAATCACATGGACTATTAAAAATCCAGATCCGAAAATTTTTCGCTTCTGATTTGCGGCTCGAGCCGTTAAACAATAACTGAATTAAGTACATAGCATTATTGCATAAAGAGAACAACCAATAGAATAAGTGAACATAACAATGCCAGAGAAAAATATAGTGTAGCCAAAGAGATCATCTATTTTTCATAAATTCAAACAGCAAGGCATCACCACCGATAGTTCTGCTATAAAAGTACAAAATAAAAGTAACATTGAACTCACATAAATGCCACTCACATGTTTGAAGCTCCATGAGTAACGAAGCGGTGCACATTTGGGTTGCCGACATCCTCATGCTTGCTTATAGTCTTCTCGGAAATTGCCGAGCCGGTGTGATGTCCAGGGAATGCTGAAAATAGGACATTTGTTAAATAAATAAAATAAATAAATAATGAATAGTTAAAAATAAAAATAAATTAAAAATAAAAATTACAGTAAAAATTAAAAAGTAATTAAAAATAGTGTTAAATATCTTTTCCCGGTAGCAGAAACTTACAAATCACGTCCAAAGGGTAATTCTTGATTCCTGCCGGGTGGTAAACTGCACTGAGATAGCCAAGAAGCTCGTCGTCATTCCTGAAGCCATGAAACTAGAAGCATGTCTGTGAAAATTTAAGTGATTAACCTCTAGTAGTAGCTATGTCGACACAAACCGAGAGTCCACGGAGTCCACGTCCACGTGAGTCACGTTTTTAGTAGCTATGTCGACACAAACCGAGAGTCCACGGAGTCCACGTCCGCGTGAGTCACGTTTTGGCAGATGATCTTCAAATTCTCCTGGACCTTCTTGAGTTTACCATCCACCAACTTCCGTAGAGCTCTTCTATTTGGTACGGAAGTCATCCCCTTGCAAGTCCCGAGTAGACCCTAAGAATTAACATTATAAACGGGTCGAATGGATAAAACAGGGACTACCTGAAGCCACAGGTTCTCCAGATGGGCGTAGGCAAAAGTAGAAGTTCCGGCATACATGGCAAGGTAGCGAATCGGGCGATAAGTGGTGCTGATCACTTCAAAAGGTAGCCGGCTCTTCGCGTTGTCGATTTCCAGGATCACCTTGTTCAGCTCAGGGTTGTGCTTGTTCTTCGTGTGACGGTAGAGATTCTTTGAATGCTTGATCACAGCCTTCTGGCATCCATCATAAGCGCAGCGATCACCGGGAAAAGGAGACGAGCTTCTTGTTAAGTTCTGAAAGTTTAAATTTAAGAAAGATTTGAATTAAGATTGGTTGATTAATAAAATCATGAGTCAAACCTGGATCACTGCTGCGACGTTCATCTTCCAATTGCTCGGCTGTCTTGGCGATGGTGTTCTCCATTCTTGAGTAGGTTAGTTGAGGTAAACCAAAATAAGAGTGTAGGGGTGAAGAATGACTCAGAGGATGATAAGCGAGAATGAGAATATAGAAGTGTAGCAAAAGAAGCATTTAGTTGGGTTTAATTTTATGGACAATCTATAAGTAAAATTTTTTTCACGAGCCGAATTTCTATTTGACAGTTGATTTTATATTCGACCCTTTCGGGCGGCCAAATTAACGAAAAACTGGCTCCGAAATGGCTCCGAGCGTCAAAATTGTCGGCTCCGGATCTGGCTCCCGCTCCCACGATCCAAAATTTTCGCTCCGGATCTGACTCGAGCCGGAGCGGAGCAGATTACCAGCACTGGCTGCACCGGATATGAAAAAATATCGGATCGGATATCGAATGTCAAAGAATGCCGAATATTGAATATCGGATACCGGATATCGGATAATTTCTCAAAAAATTGAAAAAAAATTTGAAATTAAAAAAAATTATCCGAAAATTTGCCATTTTTTCAGGTATCGGATGTCAAAAAGTGCCGAATATCGGATATTCAGTGCAGCCCTGCTGCGAACCATTATGGGCTAACAAGCGCTAACGCTTATGCACTGCGCCATACATTAAAAAAATTTTTAGTCACACCTTCATTGATATTCACTTATTGATTTATTGAGTATAAATATTAATCTCGAGATCTACTTCAAAATTTTCCGATTTTCGGGGATCCGAAAAATAAGCTGGCTGGCCGGCTTATTAGAAGATTTTGGCTAGGAAACACTTATCAAAAAAAACTTTTCATAATCAAATTTGCTTGGTTGAAAAGTATTTTACTGCGTTTTTCTCTACTGCTACTATCTAAGGAGTCATCTTGCCATATTCAGTAATAAACACGTAGTAAAATACTTTCAAATCGATGCAAATTTGGTCTTGACAATTTTCGTTTTGACAGGTCACCCTCAACCGTTTTTTACAATAAATATTTTCTTTGCATCTTCAATAGACGTCTGCAGAATGGCTAAATCAATTGGTTCAACCATTTATCCTTAATTTCTGATGCTCGGATCTTTAAATTTAATTGCCACCTTTATTTATCATCATCTCTTTCAGTTCTCTCATCAACTTTCTTTATATCTGCTGGTATATATCCATGTGCAGGAGCACACATCGCAGTCAAATACCATTAGTAATTGTTGGTTTCCTCTTCAGCACGGCGTAAATCTGTTTCTTGTGGTGTGATAAAACTCTTTGTGACCTGTGATATATTTAAATGAATGTTTAGTATTTGTAATTTGTTTTTACATTAAGGCTTAAATACCCTGGCTGATTCACTTTTTCACATATTTATTTTAATATTTATTTTAAAAGGGCGGCTCTATATCATATAGACTACCGTATAACCTCTAATAGACGGGCACTCTCCAATAGACGGCACCCTCTAATAGACGGACACCCCCAGAGATGGGTTGAAAAATAGACGGGCACCCTCTAATAGACGGGCACCCCCAAAGGTCAGAGTGTGGTTAAAAAATAGACAGGAATCCCTTAATTCTGTGATGCTATACCAACTAATTCAACAAAATTTGAAGAAGCAGATGAAGGAGAAAGCTCTTTATTCAAAGACTCCAGGAACATGAGATTTTAATAATGGACCTTTCGATAATCGGTAATAATTAATAATCGGTAGCCATAACTATTAGCTCATCGTCATTCGAGATGTTTTCAAGATCGGCAATGGAATTTTCTTCCTTGTCAGAAAATCCATCGTCTTCGTCATCAAAGCGTCCGTCTCGTCCTTCAGCGATGGCTCTGAATTCACGGAGAAGGTCCTGCCCTTGTGTCCCAATTGGTCCATCTGGCTAGAAGCAGTAGATCTTATTGTCCTTTGATCCTCTGGTCCGCGCAAGCTGAAAACGCCATTTCGGTAAAGAAAAAAATTAAATTGGGCCAACCTTTGAACGACTTGATGATCATCGCTTTTTCGAGTTCTTCCCAAGCGTCGCAGACACATCCAAGAACGATCTCCAGTGACGGCGCCTTCAGATTGCCAGCTGCAGTGAACTCGCCAGCTGCATTGTAGCGGTGGCGGATCTTCTCTATGAGCGGCTTGTTCCACGATACATCCGGCTCCAGTTCACTATGAGAGAGCTTCATTCAATCTTCAGTATACCTGGATGAACTTTGTGCAGCCTCCGGGGGATGATCGCCGTCTGTTGTCGCTTCGCTCTTGTGACAGCCGAACGCGTCCCAGACGAGGAGGCGCTTCCTCTTGAATGGTCCGCAGCCACCGATGACCTTGCGAAGGAAGTCTTCAGTGTGCAAATCGTTCATCCAAACGGAGCCTGCCCAGTTGATCACCAGCTTTCCTTTGAACTTGTCGACGATCTTCGGGTCTGGGCATAATCTCACCGTCATGTCAGTGTTGTCAAAGATGCTCGTAGCCTCGTTTCTGAGGATTCTGCGCGAGATCGGAAGCTTGTTCTGTCGCTTGTCTCTGATCCAGTTCACCAGTCGATCATCGAGCACTTCATGCAACACGTTTCGACCACCACCTTTAATGCGCTTGTGCTTGGGATCCGTTAGATGACGTATCTCTAAAAGGTTGGTTCTATAAAGGCTACAGGCATCTGATACCTACACTTGGCGTTGAAGCTTGACCTTCTGCTTTGTCCAATCTTGGATTCGCGCTCGATTTCCTTTGGTGAACTTCTTCGCAGCCGATTTGACAGAGTACTTGATATCCCAAACGTGCTTTCGCGTTTTGATGAAAGCGCACTGGGTTCGGCCACATGAAATTAGTTATAGAAGTTTTGTAACATCATAGCTGACGACATCTTGAGAAGGTTGAAAAATAGACGAGTACCCTCCAATAGACGGGCACCCCCAGAGAGGGGTTGAAAAATAGACGGGCATGCCCGTCTATTAGAGGTTATACGGTATATGTGTTGGTGTGGCCACCAGAAAAATATGCCTTGGTCACCCCTTGTTGTTTTTTTCAAATTTTTTCCTTAGTCTTAAAAACTATTTATTCGCACTTTTTATTTTATTTATTTTATTCATTCACAGAAAAAAAAAGCAGCGCCCTTCAAAAAAAGGCTTTTGTTCGAAAAAATTCACAAAAAAGGCACTTCTAGTTCGAACTACATAAGAAAAAAATGACTTTTCAGAGTTGGATAGGAAACACCTTTCCTATTTTTGCACCTTTGACAGGCGAAATTTTGTGTAGATCACAGAAAAGCCACTGAAAAAAATTTTAAATTGATTTCGATTTTTTCAAAAATTTTTTTGTCTTTCTCAATTTAGAAAGTTGAATTTTAGTAGCTGATTGTGATGCTTGGTAAAAACAAAAATCACAAGGTTATGTCCCCTACATTTTGGTATAAGATGTTAAAAATTTTGCGAAAAATAAAAAGTAAAATGTGACAAACTCGGTACACAGACCAAAATTTGGGTATAAAATTTTGGCACATTTTCGAAACTTTTCTTTTAAACTTTAATATATGAAGCCGAATTCTTTTAGCAATTTTCTTGGAGACTATCTTCGATAGCCTCCCTCCCATTTTCAAGACCTTTAAAACAGTAATAAAATTAAAAAGTTAAGGTGGCTTGAAAATCGAGCACAGCCCGGGTTTTGGTTTGAACACAACATTTTCAGTCAAATTTGTTAAGTGAATTGATTTTGAATTACAAGCAATTGGTCTTGCACGGAATTTAAAAAAATTATTTTAGACAATAAATTGTGCTATTTTGTATATAAAAATCGCGATATAAAATCGCGGGGGGAAAAGCTGTTTGACAACACCGAAATTGCGATTTTAGTCACCAAAATCCCAAAACCTGGGGCAGGCACCGTCTGACCAGCTGGATATTCACCTGGAGAATCTAAAAAATAATTTTTTAAAATCAAACCATTTTTCCTAGCTCAAAATTGTGTAAGGAAGGGTTTCTTAGGACTAAAATTAAGATTTCATCCAGAGGGTAAAAGGGTAACTTTTTACCCACCCTCATTTAATACCAGGTATAGAATCTATACTATAGATATATACGGTTGGTTGGTGTGGCGGCGGTATTCGCTACTAGCGCCGAATATTCAATCAAGCTATAAAATAACTAGTTCTGTGTTTTATTTGTTTTCATAAAGCTTTTGACTTATTTTGTTTGTTTAGATGACAGTAATACCAGCAGATTACAATGCTTTGAGCAAAATTGTAATATCGGAAAAGCAGTTGAATAAAAATGTTGCCTCTAAAACTACAGAAAAAATTAGCAAAGAAGAACTAAAATTAGTAGAAGAGCTCAGAAGTATGGTCAAAGAAGACTTGTCTTCCTACTATGACACCAACTTCAATTTATTAAGGTAATTTGTATTACCGTTTTTTTTTCTAATAGAAGCCCCCTCTGGAGGGTGATCGAAATATATAAGCCCCTCTCTAATAGAAACCCCCCTCGCCCGAAGAAGCCCCAAAAATGATTTTTATTCTTTTGACACGAAATTTTTTTATTGTAAATTTATTTATTTATTTTTTATTTAAAAAAAAATTTTATTTTTTTTATATTAGTCTACAGGATTCCCTATTATCTTATTTTCGTTTGCTTCGATTTGTCTGTGTTTCAGACTAAAACTTTCAGTCAAAGTTCTATTTATTTTTGTACTTTCAATTTTCAATCATAGATGAAATACCGACTAGCTACGGCATGCATATTCGGAAACAATGATCACAAATCATTCAGCGGCTAGTCAAATATATCGTTGGCCTCTGAAACCTGTTTTTTACATTCAACCAATGCTCATGATAGTGAGGATGGCGACGCTACACTGTTTTGAGCTATAGGGACATCTATCAGAAGGTTTCAAAACACTGAGAGGTGTCAGAGATGCCACCGAAGATTTCAGTGCCATTGAACGCATGAGTTCTTATGAGGATAAAGAAAACGGATATTTAAGTGATAATTTCATTGTAAAAACATAAATTAAAGTAGTGCTGCATAAATTTGGTTTCTGGATTGTTGCTAAAGCTGATCAAAATTTGCTTCCAACAGAACTTCACCTGATTTTTTTTCGCGTCGCCTTCAGCGCCAGGTCATTGAAATATACAAGCCCCCTCTCCAATAGAAGCCCCATCTCTAATATAAGCACCCCCTAGAGGCTGAGTGAAAAATATAAGCCCCGGGGCTTCTATTAGAGAAAATACGGTACTTTTGCTAATGTACAGGGTGGTCTGAATATTTCCAACTATTCCTATTGGCCCCAACTTTTTGAATTTCCGGTTTTTTGGATAATTGAATAGGCTAGGGATTAAAATACTTAATCTTACACTTCACTTTCAATGGAAAAATACTTATTGTATCCTTTTCTTCTGTCACATTTCTAGAAAATATTGCTATTTTTCCAAAAAAGTGCCATAAAATAACCGAACACTGAATTTCTATAAAATTTAGCCCAGAAAAACAAAATGGGGTCCTAGTACCTGCAATACTACCTTGGAAAGCTATATACGTACATAATTTTCTGATTTTGGAGGGTTAATAACTCATCGATACGGGTTAACTGATTGGTGCAATTGTGTAATTAAATATTTTAATTAAAGATGGATACAAGGACACTCTGCTAATATAGCTGAAGCAGATCTAGATGATATAGCCAAAAGACTGCGTTTCCATTTAAAAGTCAGGTAAATATCACTTTTTAAAAAATATCTGTTTCAATTTACTTACAAAAATAATTAAAATTTAGTGGCTATGAATTTTTATGAAAGCAAAAGCCTCTTAGTTTTTATGATTAAAAAAATAACTTAATTTAAACCTGGGTTCAGGCCGACTTGAAAGAATGAGAACCAGAAATTTTTAAATCGGGACCAGAAATCAGAAATCGGTTGCGCAGTTGGTACACCAGACTTGGTTTTTACTTGGAAAATAAATCTAAAAGTAAATTTTTGGTTAAATTTGCTAAGCCCTAAAAACGTCTTACCAAATTTTTTTCGTAAGTTGACTTACAGCCAACCAAAACCGGTTTTTTGGAAAACAGAAACTAACAGATTTTTTAAATTTAAACGGCAAAAATTAAAACCGAGTAAGACCGAATCGTCTTTTTTAATAACACAAAAACTGAAAACCAGAAACATTTGAGAAATGATAAAATTGTCGAAAACCGTGAACCAATCACCAATCACCAATTACACCAATTACATATAACTAGGGACAACAGGCGCCTATCGGCGCCTCTTTCGTATTTTGAAATTTTAATAAATATCAATCCATCACATATCCCCCTGATTATAACCACCCCCGCCCTGATTAAACAGCGTTCCTGGAAAATATCCGACAAAAATTTGCAAAAACTGGCCGAAAATTGGGCTTAAACACAAAAATGCACTAAAAATCCAGGCTAAAGTCCACCATCTCCAGTTTGGAGGGACTTAAAACCTTTTTTTCACAGCCACTTCGATTCTGCGGTTTTATGCTTAAAGGAAAGCTAAGATGTTTAATTTTCGGGTTCCGAAAGATATCCGACATATGTTTGCCAATAGTGGCCGAAAATCGGGCTTGAGCACAAAAGTGGCGACCCACCCACACATGCCAAATACTATATAGAGACAACTCCATTTTGAGGACCACAAAAGTTTTTCTTTTCGAAGACATTTTCCTGGGTCTCGGCATAAAAAGACGCTGAATTGTCTGAAGTTTGGGGTTCCGTCGAGACATTGCCGAAAATAATCGGAAAAATAAGCAAAAATGGCCTGAATGTGGTCAAAATGTCCATTAAAAAGTAGGACGGACACATGCCAAATACTATATAGAGATAAACCCCGTACGAAAAACTGAGTTACTTTAGTTTTAAGGCTTTTAGGTTTTTTAAAAATGTTTAAATTAAAATTAAAATAAATTACCGTATTTCCTCTAATAGAAGCCCCCCTCTAATGCAAGCCCCCCCTCAACTTTGAGGGTCTGGATTTCAGGGTAGAAGCAATATTTTGCAAAGCTGTTTGATACGTTTTCTTAACTCCCACGAGCTCCACCGATTCCACTTTTCAAATTTCGGTTGAATACCCAAAAATCTCGAGATCGAATTACAAATTTACCGATTTTTGGGGATCCAAAAAATAGAAGCGCCGGGGCTTCTATTAGAGGAAATACGGTAAATTAAAATACAGATTAATTTGGTTGTAGCATAATAAACACATGCTAGAAATTACGAAAATTGATGTTTTTTCATATAAACAGTTGTAAATTTATAGAAGATCTTCCTGGGTATGATTTTACTTGAATATAATAATTTTACAAATATTTTTTTCCGCTTGAAGGGATTAGACAAACTGGCAAAAGAGAAGCGAGACCATCCCATTCAAAGCATTGGATGTATGGAATAACTGGCGAATCTCAGACACTAGACAATGTCATCGTCAACATAGAACAGGTTTGAGAATTACTCTTGCACTGCACAACTTTGAAACTATGCAAGAAGAGTATGGTTGTTACACAGTTAACCGCTTTTCAAAAAACCTTCTTTCTTGTCTTTATGTAACTTTTTTCACCAGAATTTTGAGCGTGTTACCCCACAACTAAAAGCTTAGGATGTTGGCTATCTGATAATATGCAAATTTCTTAATTTACTGTATTTCCTCTTATAAGCGCCCTCCCCAAAATCCGGAATTTCTTAAATTCGTATTTGAAGCATTTGAAAACACACAAATCTGAGTATTGAATCTTTTCCCACTCAAAAATGAAGTTTTAATTTATGAACTAGAATATGTTGTTGCCACAGATGTGGCAATTCGCAGGCGCCGAGGACCTGTGTGGGGAAAACACGTTACAAAAATGATGCATGCTACCACCAGGATTTGAACCTGTGACCATGCCTTGGTCCTCCAAGGCAATCTAAAATTCACCCCAAAATGCCTTGGTCCCCCTATGGTTTTTGGTAACTTTCAAATGCCCATAACTTTTTTTTGGCTCAGACAACCCGAATTTTTAGCATTTTTTCACAGAAGTAAATCGACCATGCCGCGTCGAATGGTATTAACAAATTTTCGGTACGATAAGCGGAACACCCCTAACAATTAAGTGTGACCCACGAGAGACAGACTAACAGACACAACCAGTGCTATAGTAAAGGGGGAGAAGATTTGTGAAAATGTATTTTTTTATTTTCAGTGCGGTCAAACAGACTACTCTGGAATGAGCGAAACATTTTCTATTCAAGATATTTTGAAAGCGAGAACTAAAGATTTAGAAGACATGCTGGCCGCTGTTATGGACTTAGAGCGCAGAACAGGCAAGTTTAAAGAAATGCATTTTTTACCAGCTGATATTTTTTATATTGGTTTAAGGCAAACAGGCATATATTCTATATGTGAGTTTGCTGTTTTTATCATAGTTTACAATAGTTAAAAAATTATTACTAGTTTACAAGAAAGTTACAAACATTTTTTCATTATTCTGTAAATAGTCAAATGTACACAAAAGTTTGCTCTATAATTTTGTCATTTGGTGTTAAATTAATGCTTTACAAAAAGTTAGTACAAAAGTGACATAGAAAATTTACAGCAGATTTTATTTTATATTTAAGATAATGGACATGAGTGCAATACGTTACGACAAGCGTTTATTCACACTAGTCAGGGGTTCCCTACGAACATTGTCTGCATACATGTCAGAGCACTATGTTGAGGTAATTCTCATCGCTAAGTTTCTTCTTCATGGGTTTTGGTACTTATTTAACAAATGATATATACTTGCGTGTGACTTAGCAATTGAAAGATTGTCTGAACCTTCATGCACTGATCTCACTCTTCTTATGGTCGGGTTTGTAAAACTAAAAATCGCAATAGTTTTAACAAATTTTGAGTTCAATAGAAATAAAAGACTTTGAATTTTGTTCATCTTTTTACTGTTGGCCTAGGCAAACGTGTATCCAAGGGGAAGGATGGCGGTGCTAATTGCGTTTAAGCAAAACTACCAAACCCCCCACACCCTTTCTAAATTTTTTTAAAGAGAAGACTAAGAGGGCATTAAGACATACTTTTTAGATCAAATAAGTCATACACCGCACCCAAAATATATATCACACCCCCTTCTTAGTAACCACCCAGAACCGCAACTTCAACTTTTTCAAGAGTGTTCGATTCTATTAAGACAAATCCAATAAACTATTTTCCAGTAAATATCCCCAAATTTTATATTTTTAGCTGATCAAATACTTTGTGCTTGTAAATGTGCCTTCTTACATATCAGCCATTTGGATGTTGGCCAAGCCAATCTTGCCAGAGAAAACACGCCAAAAAGTATTTTAAAATATCATTTTATATGCTAGAATTGAAATTGGCAAAATATTTAGGTTCGAATCTTAAGTGCCTCCAACTGGAGAGAGCAAATTTTAGAGTATTCATCAGCCAAAGCTTTGCCCTCAAAATGGAACTTGGATGAGAACGAACAACCGTTTCAAGCTAATGTGGAGTCGCCAGTTCCATTCCCCTCTGAAAACTACTTTCGGAATTTGGAATTTGACGTAAGAAAGTATTTTTTCACTAATTATTTTCATGTAGATCTTTGAATAAATACTGGAATCGATAACTTTTTGAAAAAGGCATACCCGTGCTCGTCAGCCAAAAAAGCAGCAATGCTTCTCTCTCTCGAAAATATTTTATCAGCGTTCTAATCAGTTTGTTTCGATTTTTCTGATTATTCGCTGTTTTCATATTGCTTTTTTACTATTCTAGCAAGGAAAATTATATGCCGACTAAAAACACTTTTAAAAGAAATAAGATGCAAAAAATTCAATGTGCGAAAATGAAATGAAAAGGAACCAAGGGGAGTTGAGCTCGAGACCCTGGTCCACTGAATCACGATTGTTCTAACGCCGTCTTTATCCGGCGTCTTAAACGGGGGTACTTTTCATGGGATGCTCTAGGAGTTGCTCTCTCTGGCGTTTAACTAACGCCGGCGTTTGTTTTTATTAGGGCCCAACTTCTTTTAAACGCTGCAGTTTAGGCCGACATTTATAAAACGCCCTTCAACGCTAGTAAATTTAAACGTCTTAAAACGCTTAAAATATTAAATAGCCTTTTTAATTACTCTAACGACTGGTATTCAGTCCAAACTCCCATTAAGGACACCCCCAAAAGCAAAACCAATTTAAAGTAAAACGTTGTTTTAGATAACTGATGCGGAAAAACTTCGGGTTACAGCTGGAAAAAGCATTGTGATCACCAAAGAATTAAAAAAAGGTCAGCAATTGAATTGGTCAATACTGGCTGATGGCGACTTTGGAATGGGTTGGTGAATAAACTAAATTTATTCTGAATCTACTAATCAAATTTCAAGGTATTTACCACTGTCAAAATAAAGATGACAATGATTTTGACAAGTAGGCTAAACTTTTCCAACCTTCAAAAAATTGTTTTAACTTTATTTCAGAATGGAAATTGCAATCCCTTTTCTAGACCTAATACCAACTGGTCCAAATGAAGCTCCGTTAAACGAAAAACTAGTTGGCGAACAGGATGCCTACTTTAAAATAAGGATTTCCAATGAAAGTGCATGGCTGAAGTCAGTAAATGTTCATTGCAAAATACACGTGACGGCTGTAGAAGACTAACAAAATGTGTTACTTAAAATAAGTTAATAAATTTATATGTTTTAGAAGCTTTTACGTGTTAAAAACAAATTTAATAAATTTTTAAATATTAATTTTTGGGGTTGGAAACGCTAAATCTATATGTGTTCGCGCATATCCCAAAAAACTGCCTTGGTCCCCCTGTTGATTTTTTTTGCAATTTTTTCAATCCATTCCACGAAAATCTCTCGTTAACGCAAAAATAAAATCTCATAATCGCTTGACGTCTAAAATCATGAGGGAAAAAAGATTGCAAAAAATCAACAGGGGGGACCAAGGCAGCTTTTTTTTGGGGGTACGCGCGAACACATATAGAGCCGAAACACTAATATGAACTTAGAACTCCTGGTAACTCCGGTGACAATAGCTTCTTCTTTAATGTCCAAGCCAACATCAGCATATTCTGGTTCTTTATTGGTGGTTGTAGCAAAAAAAAAGTGACTCCAACAATTTGACAATTTAGAACAGCGACCCATAGCTCTTGTAGTTGAAGATGTTGTTCATATATCTCGTGGGAAGGGTAATCGCTATTCCATTGGAAATTTCCATTAGCATTCAACTCGACTACCACTTTCCTAACCAGTTCCATTATAGATGAAATATCATTGGAAACAGCTATTCGAATCGTTGTGGGACATTTCCGAGTCGCCGAGTCGGACATTTCCGAGTCTATGTTTGAAATCAACCAAATCCTCACTGAAAATGATTCAAATGAATTTGAAAAGAAGTTTGAAGAACGACAAAATTTGGAAAGCGAAAAAAGTTTGAAAAGTTAAATAAAAATCAAATAAATAAACAACTATAGAAAAGAACTGAGCTGCAAGAAAAGCGTCAATTTAACGTTTTTGTGCTAGACTCGGAAATGTCCGACTCGGAAACGGCCGACTCGGAAACGGCGACTCGGAAATGTCCCACAACCATTCGAATAGTGACATCCATGAAGCAGCTGCTTGAAATTTGTAATGGTGGGGGTTCATACGACATTAGTATTTTGAAATGGCGGAGGACAGTTATTGTTCGTCTTTGACTGTACTCTTTATAGTCGTTCGAAATCATTCAAAAGAGTATAATGCTAGACGAAAGAGAAGTGTCTCGCGCCAACTCAAATTTTGCGCATGCCGCTCCGAGCAAAAACCACGGTCTTTTAAACTAAAATATAAAATTTATCGAATCTACTCTGTCCTACGCTCATTTACATAAGTAAACTTGTATTTATTTGAAAGCTCGTTAAATTCTACATCAAATAGGTGTTTCAGTTATTTTGTATAAAAATATACAATAAAATTACTAAAAAGAACTGCATTCTTCGTAGCATTGTTTGTTAGGAATATCAATTATTATACACAAGGTGGATTGGCGCCTTACAGGCGCCTGGTAAAGCGTACCCTCCAGGCGGTCCGGGTACCCACTGAGTAGCTGAAGTACCATCCAGATAGTTCAGGCACCGTCCAGGTAGTTGGGGTACACTCCAGTGGGTTGAAAATCCCTACAGGTGGTTCGAGTATCACACTGCTTGTTCAGGTGCTATCTTGGTGGTTCGGGCAGCATCCAGGTGGTTCAAGTCAGAGTGAGTAATAAAAATCCAAGCAAAAATCCACCACTTCCAATTTGGAGCGCAACAAAAACCTTTTTTTGAAGCAATTTCATTTTTACGTGTTTGTGCTTGAAAACCCCAAAATGTTGTATTTGAGGGTTGCGGTAAGATATCTATCATGGGTTTGCAAAACATGACAGTAAATTGTGCTTGAACATAAAAATCCATCCATTATCCAGGATAAAATTTATCACCTCCGATTTAGAGTAAAAGAAGCGACTTCTAATATACGCGTTTGTGCTTAAAAGAAAGCTAAGATGATAAAATTGAGGGTTCCGAAAATATCTTTGACACAGGTTCGCAAAAATTTTCAGAAAATTTGACTGGAACACAAAAATCCACCTAAAATCCAAATAAATTCCACCATCTCCAATTTGGAGGGCAAGAAAAAAAAATTTTAAGCAAGTTCAGTTATACGTATTTGTGCTTAAAAGAAAGCTAAGATGTTGTACTTGAGGAAATCTTTTATATTCACTTTAAGTAATCAAATGTTTTATTGAAAGTTTAGTGTTGCGACAACATTTTACAAAAATGTTGTAGCGCAGCTCAAGCGCTAAAAAACCTGTGTTACAGATTTTTTTGAAAATCTGAGTGTTGAGATATGGCCTTTTGAAAAAAAATTAATTTCTTTGAAAATTGACCTAAATCCAAGTATTTCCACTTTTTTCGGATCCCGAATAAAACTTTTGAAAATGGTCATTCCTAATCTGTCCATTTTCGCACCTAATTTTTTTTAAGCACTTAAACCATTTATTTTTATTATTAAAAAACAAATAATAACTCGTTAGAAATACCAAAAATCGAATGGTGTATAACGTATTAAAAAATAATTAAAAAATGCTTATTAATTATTCCTCAACCACATATATGTTGGAAGGTTAATTAAAATATTTTTATTTCAGAAACTTCGGTAATTTTTTTCTTTATGTAGGCAGCAAGCACTAATGAAGTATACGTATTAACATTAAGTGGTAACTACTATCAACTGTTGATAAGTTTTTATTTCGCTGCGGTGGCTGGGGTTGCTGGGGTGGCTGGAGTAGCCGGAGTAGCGGCAGTAGCTGGGGTTGCTGGGGTGGCTGCAGTGGCTGGAGTAGCCGGAGTAGCGGCAGTAGCTGGGGTTGCTGGGGTGGCTGCAGTGGCTGGAGTAGCCGGAGTAGCGGCAGTAGCTGGGGTTGCTGGTGTGGCAGGAGTGGCTGGGGTAGGCGCAGTAGCATTAGTTGCTGGAGTTACTGATGTCGAAAGTGTAGGCAATGTGACATTTGGTGGTAGAACACCTCCACAAGCAATCAGATCCTCATAAGCCTGTTTAAGTGCCTTGATCAAAACAATAAGCTCTAAAGTTAATTGTATTCGTAGTTATTTACTTTTAATTAATTCAAACCGTAAAATAGACTAGATGATCCAGTACAACCAATGAGTGGAACTGAAGCTCCTTTGATAATTAATTCTTCGATTTTGCAAATTAGGTAATTGATTAGATTTATCAATTCAT
Source organism: Ditylenchus weischeri (assembly GCA_029231635.1). Classification (NCBI taxonomy): domain Eukaryota; kingdom Metazoa; phylum Nematoda; class Chromadorea; order Rhabditida; family Anguinidae; genus Ditylenchus; species Ditylenchus weischeri. The sequence goes on from JAMRYI010000106.1 coordinate 337,095, forward strand.
GAACTTTCGATGTTGGGGTGACTGCAGTAGCTGCAGTAGCGGCGGTGGCTTTGGTAGCCGGGGTGGCGGCGGTAGCTTTAGTAGCTGGGGTAGCCGGGGTGGCTGGAGTGGCGGCAGTGGCTGGAGTAGCTGGCGTAGCTGGAGTGGCGGCAGTGGCTGGAGTAGCTGCGGTGGCCGGAGTAGCTGCGGTCGCTGGTGTAGCTGGGGTGGCTGCAGTAGCCGGAGTCGCAGGGGTCGCTGCAGTAGCTCGAGTAGCTGGAGTAGCTGGAATGGCTGGGACAGCTAGAGCAGGAAGAATTGATCCAACAACTCCAAGAAGAACACAGCACACAACAACTCTGCAGAACATTATGCTTTTTAATAATAGAAACGAGAAACTTATTTTAGACTGAATTTCCACCAGTTTTATAGTAGTGTCTAGACTCTAGAGGTTAAAAGACAATAAAAGAACTTTGGTTTTTAAATTAGCATTTATCAAAGTAATTTTTTTTTGAAAAATCAAAATTAATTCCTCACTACTTTGTTATGCAGGAAATGCTGGTATAGTAAATTGTGCAGTCCCGAAAATCATCTAAATTTTGTCTGGCAGCTTTAATCTGCAGATACACAGGGACACGATCATTTGTTTGAACATTGCCTTTTCATTTGTTCAGTCCTTCAACCATACTTTGTTTAAAATCGATACATTCGAGTCTCGATGCAACATACTACTTGGAAATGCCCTTGAGAGTATGTTATGTCGACACTATATTGTATCAATATTTTCTTTGCCTTAAATTACAGGATGCAACGAATTCACTTGCCCTCGAGAATTGGTCATAACTTTTTTAATTTGTAACTTTTCTCAGAGATTTTTATTTTATTCGACAAAGGACAGGATAAAAAATTTTTCGACACCGAAATTTTCATTTTTTGACAATCAGGTGACTTGTCGAACTTTAATTAATTTTTCTTTTATTTTAAGCAATGAATCACTCGATTGAAAGTGTAGACAGTAATTTGGTTTGGAATGCATGGCTCACATAAGAAAGTTTGAATAGCACACAATAGTTCTTTCTTCGGCGTTCTGGCGCTGAATTCATACTTGCGCCGATAAGATAATTGAACTTTTGCATTCCGAACGATGCATTCCGAACCAAATCACTGTCTACACTTTCAGTCGAGTAATTCAATGCTAAAAACCGAGGCGAAATCAACCAAAGCTTGACAAGTCACCAAAAAGTCACCTGATTGTCAAAAGAATGAAAAGTTTGGTGTTAAAAAATTCGACCCTAGTATAGAAAATTCGACCCTAGTATTTCTTGCTCATTATTAAGCTTAGAATCTCAGGAGTCGAATAGTTATTTTAGATTCAAGTTTTGAAACTTTTTTAGTTTTAATTTTTGGGTTTTAGTGGGGAATCGCGGTTTTTTTTGTTCGAGAGTCAAAATCTCGGAGCTAAGTCGGTCAGACGTCCAAGGCGCGTTTTGCATTTTGTAGTGCTGAATCTCAGCTTTTGTTTAATAAAGATCGGCGAAAAATGACAAGTTTAAAATAGGGCGTGTCGAAGAGTGTCACGAATGCAGGGATCGAAGATCAATCATGAAAAGGCAAAGGGATATTCAGTATTTCAAATAAACATTTTTTATAATGCTCAATTCCTAATGTTTCTGCAACATTTTT